>VZRX01010756.1:1730-124471 GCA_013398075.1 Notiomystis cincta
GCAGGAGGGAGCTGCTCGGAACCGAGGAGCGCTGTGTCACTCCTTGCCGGTGTCTCCTTGCCCCGGCCACTAATGACCCTCCCGTCCTGAGGCAGCCTCGGACATTTCTCCCCAGACACCTCTCGGGGCGGGGAGCACGGGGAGGCCTCAGAAAATTGCAGGGAGGAAGGGAAGCCCGGTCGAGCAGTGCAGGGCGCCCAGTGCAGATCCCCGAGGTGACCCCCTCTCCTCTCTTTGATGCCCCACAGCGGTGCAGCACGAGCGGGGCCCCCGCACGTCGACGATACGGAAGCAGGTGGCCCTGTACTTCCGCGGGCACAAAGAGGAGAGCGGCGGAGCCCCGCACTTCCCCGCGGCCGCCCTGCCGGCACCCGCCTTCTTCACCGCCGTCTCCCAGCTGGAGCCCCACGGCCTGGAGCTGGCCGCTGTCACTGGCACCCCGGAGAGACAGGCTCTGGTGGGCCTGGCACAGCCCACCCCAAAGGTCAGCCGCTGCCCTGGCCCCTGCCGGGCTGCAGATCTTGCTGCTGAGGTGCCTGCAAACTGTTGGTTTCTTCCTCCCTCTGGGGTAGACATGGCAAACAGCAAGGCTGGAAGCTTTGTGGGTTGTGTTTGTTACATCCCTAAAAGCTCTAAGGATATGAGGTGCAATGCCCTCTGGAGAAGGGATATGCAGCAGGACCAACTGATAACTTGCTCCATACAAACCCTGTCTCTCATACATTCTTATACCTCCATGAATGCAGAAATGCTCCTCCTGCCTGGAGCCCGTCCACAAGTCACTTTTAAACCTTGTTTCACAAGGAATGCGATCCCTGTGAATGAGTTTTCTTCAGCAAAATGCCAGTCTCCATGGTGGTGTAGTTCAGAAAGTACTTGGTGTACTGACCAGAGCCTGCAGCTTGTCCCCACAGACACAAAACCCAAACTTGGCTAAGCTGGCTCTCTGCACTTCTTGGTGGTGACATTTCCTAAGCAGCCCAGTGGAAGCACTGCTGTGGCCTCAACTGCACAGGAATTAGCTGCAAGGCAATGTTTTTCATTAACCCATTTGCAATGGCATTTTGCGTCTTCACAGCATCTAGAGAATCACAGAAGAAACTGCTGAAATAGTTCTGCATTTTCAGAACCACCATAAACATGGTCACAACACATAGTTTTACATGGTAGTTTTGAAAAATGCAGAATCAGAAATTATTTGGCAAGAAAACATAGCACACACTTGAAAACACAACTCCATTCAAACTCTACATAGCCTGTTGCAGTCAGGGAGCAAGATGAAGGTTTAGGCTAAATGAATATTTACTGCTTTGCTGAGTAGGGCTGGAATGCTAAATCAGCTTCTGAAGCAAGGTTACAAACTACATATTGTTAAACAAATTTTTATTCTTCTAACTCTGCTATCAGAGGTGTGCTATTGTGTAACAGAGTAAAGCATGACACATAATTTTGGTACACTTCCCTCCCCCCTCCCATGTAATAATTTCATTCTCCTTTCAACCTCTTGCTCTGAACAGTTTCTTTATCACTTGTCCACATGGATAAGCAGCAAGGAGCAGTTTGGAGCGAGCCCACTGCAAGCAATGCCCTCTGCTTGCAGAACACGAGAGTGCACACTCTGTATTAGGCATGAGCGAGGGCACTGAATGTAGGGGAGAGGAAGACCAGGCTGCCTTGGTGACACTGGTGAAATGGCTTTATTTTCTCTTTGACATTAGTACCCACATGAGGTCAACGGTACCCCCATGTATCTCTACGAAGTGGCCACCGAATCCGTCTGCGAGTCAGCAGCCAGACTTCTGTTCATGAGCATCAAGTGGGCCAAAAGTGTCCCAGCCTTCTCCACCTTGTCCTTACAAGACCAGGTAAGGCACTGGCAGCAGGAGTGGCATCGGCCTGGCCTGTCTGTTAAAGAAGGCTCAGACTTCACACTGGCTCCTGAACTTCCAGCCCTAGACCCTGAAATCCTTAATGGACTTCAGCAGCTCTGACGTTCAGTGCAGAGTTTCAGTCTGTCCCTGAAAACCAGGCAGGGATTTAGAAACTGCTTTCCTCCAACTTTTATCTCATGAAGCAAGTGAAAATCAAGCCAGGACAAAGAAATCTAATATAAAATTAATATTATGGAAGGAGAAGTGCTAGAGGAGAAATCACCAGGCTGCCTACCAAGCTTAGCATGCCAAAATTGCTTTTCTACTTGTAGGACAACTTTTCCTTCCATAAAATGGCAAACAGCATCTTACTTTGCTATTTTGGGATGAGAAATGCTTAGTTAAGCTTATGGTCTCAGGATATCACTGAGGTGGTTTCTGAAGACCAATTCTCTCCTCTCCTCTCCTCTCCTCTCCAACTGTTTACACAGCCAACATTTTTTTCCTTATTCACCTTGGCTTACAATTATATCAATATGATGGAAGCAGTATTTGGCCAGCCCCCAATATTTTTTACCATTAATTAAAATCTTCCCTAATGTGTTTTGTTTTCCTCTATGATAATTCACCTTTGCCTCAAGTAAACCATATGTGAACCTTACAAGATGAAACAATTTCTTAATGACTTGATTCTTGATGAAGACTCAGTGTGCTTTCTCTCATGCACCAATTTTTAAAAAAGTAATCAGATAATTGTAAAATGTAAGGGCAGAAATCTACACAAAGCTCTAATCATAAAAGACATCTAATACTTTGATATTGAGCTAATTTACCAAAATGGTAACTAGAAAAACTGTGCCACAGATGTTACATAGCAGTCATCAGAGGAACTAGTCCCTCTCTCCAAAGTGTTGCAGTTGAGATGCAAATATGTATTTTGAACTAATATTGAAGTTATTCCTTCTTAGGAAACCAATACAGTTTTCTACCTAAAGGTAGAAAGGTAAATCATGATGGTCATATTGTTTTATAAAGCTAAGGTATATAAAAATATTCCTTTTCTGGCACCAAACCCACGTTTTGAAATCCTTGTTGTGAAATCAGACAAAGAGGAATTCCAGCCAGCTCCACCTGCAGCCCTGCTACACAGTGAGGATGAGGGGAGTGATGAGACAGGGCCCAGGAGGTCACACATGCCAGTAGGAAGACAACAGTCCCAGTGTGGCATCCTGCTGCTCTCTCATCATGTCTTCTGCTGCCACGAGTCCTGTGGAGCACTGGGTCTGGCACAGTGAGCAACTAAACAGGCTCAAGTGCCAGGGACAAGAAGCAAGTGCACTGCTCCAGCAGCAGCCCCAGCACACAGGAAGAGACTGGGTCCTCCTCTAGACCAGTGATGTCCACAGGAGGCTCCCTAGGCAAAGGCTTTATTTGACATTGCAGGGAAGCATTTCCCACAACATCATCTCTGTTAGTGCAGAGGAGGAGGCAGCAGGATCTGGGAGCAGGGAAGATCTCTATGGCATGTGACCAAGAATGCCTCAAACAGCAAGGCCTGCTTATCTACCACAGATACCACTGTGCTCCCATTAAATAACCCACTACCTCTTTCACTTTCATAGCAGGGACTCATGTTAGCAAATAACATATTAAAAGCACAGCCTTTCCTTACACATCACTCTCACTTGCTGTACCTCACTGCAAATCAGCTTTCTCAAAACTCAGAGCTGCTCAGCTCGAAAGCTTTGACTTGTGCCTCTTTCTACATGATTCCCCTGTCATATTTAGGAAAGCTGGAGAAGAAATAACTCTTATTTTAATCACCTTATTTCATGAATAATCATACGTTGATTTTTATAACATTGCTATTGCATTATTTAATTTGACAATGGCCCAGCTGTAAATGCCTGCATTTCTCTTTTTGTATCTGTGACATCTGGCTGAGGAGAGTCTAAAATCTTTTTCTGAATTTTTTTTTTGTACTCTTCTAAAAAGGCAAGTTCACTGTAATTTCAGGACTTTGGGATGATTTTATCTTGAAGGCAAGGAAATAAATAGAAACAAATTTGCTGGTAAAACACAAGTCTAAGCATTGCTGTGTCACTTACCACAGAGGCTGTGTCCCTTCCCTAGATTCATACAGATAAGTCATCTTGAACTGGAAAACACACACCAAAAATGTCATGCTTCTAGTTCTGCTGGCCTGCACACCTCCTCATGTTATCTGTGAGACAGGCTGGCCCAATGCAGGTCACCAACAAAAGGTCACACCAAGGATGAGGTTGATTAAGAAGCAAAATCCAGTTGTTCAGAAAGCCTGGTATTTGTTGTTTCTTTGAAGAAGGAGGGCTGAGTATGACTTCAGCATGAATTATTTTAATTGGTGGTTGTACAGACTTATGCATAGGCATGAAGAAAGCTTTAGCTATTGGAATAGTCTCTTATTTCTGAAGTCTTCTGACTTTAAAGATTTGGTGGGAAAGAAAATATGAAATTGATATCTTCCAGGAACCACCATTCATTACCATTCTATCTGCATGAATGAATGACAAAAAAGTTTTAGAAGAGCAAATGAAAGGCTGGTGAATCATTTCCTATGTCATACAGACACCTGCACATCCATCAGGTGGGATTATCCAGAGGAGGGACTGGGTTTGCAGGCTGCAGTGGTTAAGAAACTTAAGAACAGAAGAACGCTGAGATGGGTACCACACTGTAGACACAACACCCCCTCCCCGTTTCCATTTCAGACAATAACCTGGGCAGTTTGTGGTACTGTAAAACCCAATAGAAGTGCTTCAAACAGCAAGTGTATGCAGAGGCACGAGTACCTTCCTGTCACAATTTCCTTAGGTTATGTAGAAGTTCTGCAAAGTACATAAGGCAAAAAGGCATAAAATGGACATAACCCTGCAGTGACAAGTTGAGGGCAGAGACTGAGAATTCTTCCTTCCGTTCAGATTGGAACAGGGTGGTTTAAAACTTGTAATCATGGATCACAGGAGAGGGCAGGTTGGAAGGGATTGCACCTGATCTAACCTCCCTGCTCAAGCAGAGTCATCTTAGAGAACATTGCACAGGATTGTGTCCAGGCAGTTCTTGGATATCTCCAGTAAGGGAGACATCACAACTTCTCTGGGTAATCTGTTCCAGTACTCAGTGCACAGTAAAGATTTTCCTCATATTCAGGTGGAATTTCCTGTGCATCAGTTTCTGCCCATTGCCTCTTGTCCTAGTGGCTGGCAACAAGTAACACTGTCCTGAACAACAATATTGTTAAGAGTTTGCACAAAGATGAAGGATCTGCTTTTACTGATGCTTTCTATATCACCTACTACTTTCACATATCTGATTCCAAGGATATCATCATTAATTTGATACAGCATCTTTTTTACTTTGTTCTCCCTTACAGACTCCTTACATACTGAGAATACCCTCCTTCCTCTTTTCCTAAGAAGCTAAGCTGCTGATAGTTTCAGGGACCATAGCAACAGTAACAATTGCAGGTTTTGGGGTTTTGGTTTGGTGGCTTCATTTTTTTTCTACCTGAGTTTTGGGCAATCTTTTTCACTGCATGGAGCTGCTGGAAGATACCTCCTGAGCCCAATACAGTTCTCACCCCTTCAAATCCCTCCCACCCTATTGTGTGACATGAGGTCACAGCAACATGTACACACCACCACGTGCCCTTCAGCTGAACCAGAGGTCCTCCAAACCTCTCCTAAGAGCTGGTCTGGGCTAACAATCCATAGATGCCCTCAAGACTAAACATGTCTGTTCTGGCTTTGCCATGCTGCATTTCCAGAAGTCTTGCCTCCTCTTCAGATGCACCACTGCCTCTTCAGGGAAATCACAAGCATTGCCTCAGAGAAAACAGAAAAACACATCCTCCATACAGACACGCAATGTGCAAAATCTGCAAAGAACAAGCAATGCTGCCAGCGGAGGTGCCTGGATATTTGCATCTCTGAAAGGAAACAGCTCTTAGTACCTGGAATTTCTGAGTGATTTTAAGCAAAAAAGCAGAAAAGCAGGTGACACTGAGAAACTGTCCATGTGTCCAGATGCTGTGCTTGACAGACCTAGAGACTGGCTTAGTAAGGAAGGGGTTTTAAGATGCATGTGTGCTCTAAAGGAGTGCTCCCTACACTGATGCAGGATGTTGTCCAGACTTTGCCTTCCCGAGGGAAAGGAGCATAATCCCCAGAGAGCAAGAGGAAAGCACTCATCCAACCTGTCCTAGAAAAGCTATATAAGTGCTGAGGGAGAGGAGGAGAGAGCCCATACCATGCTGAGAAAGCAAGTGTGTTCATGTTGTGAGCAAATGCTCTGGGGAAAGAGTTCTCACTCTCTCTTTCTCTTCCCTTTCGGTCCACAACACGGTGCACAGTGAGCCAACCCTCAGTGTTTTTTCTACAATGCATAGACTTATTTCTAGACACCTTCTCAAAAGGCTAAGAGAAGAGCTAATGAATGCTGTGGGGGAAATACCATGACAGGCATTTAAAGCAGTTTTTAAAATAACAGAAATTTACATATTTAAATTGTTTATAAATCTATAAATTATACACTATGTTATATTGTACATCTATTGTATGACAGCTGATGCTTTTGGAAGATGCTTGGAGAGAACTGTTTGTTCTAGGAATAGCACAATGGGCCATTCCAGTTGATGCTAACACTCTACTGGCTGTATCTGGTAAGAATTGCACAATTTAATGACTTTGTTACAAAAATTACCATAAAAATACATTACTGAAAAAAGAACAACATGTAAAGAATAACAAATTCCTACTGAACAATAGAGCATACCTGTCATTTATAAATCTATATTTAAATGCAAATAATGTTGTTTTGTTGTATTCATGACTGCTTGCATTGTCATTTAAATGCAAATTACTGTGTTTGTTATCATCCAAGAGAAGATTTTATATTAACTTTCATACAATATAGTCAGTTTACATGGAACCAGATAGACAAGTGTGACAATAGAGAGGACATTGATACAGAGGATTTTGTCAGAAATCAATATAAAATAAAGCAAATGCCTTTAATATTATTTATTTCATCTGTTTCTGTTTCAGGCATGAACGGTGACAATACAGATTCTCAGAAGCTGAATAAAATTATTTCAGAAATACAGGCTTTACAGGAGGTTGTGGCTAGATTTAGACAACTTCGGCTAGATGCTACTGAATTTGCCTGTCTCAAATGCATTGTCACTTTTAAAGCTGGTAAGCAGAAAAGATCCCTTGCTCATCTGGTCTGATAACTGTGAGGTTGCTGCTTTAAAGCAAAAATTATGTTTTAAACCAGGCATAGCTTTGTATCACCCAGTAGGTTTCCTGGTATTGAATTCCAATAATCACTGCTGCATTTTGAAAGGGCTGACAGTGGAGTGCTGGGGAACTAATGGGAACATTTAATTTCCATTAATAGCACTAGCTGAACTGTTTTGATCCACCCAAGAGTCAAGCTGAACTAGTAACTGATCTGCTTTCCAGTGCCCACACACAGTGGTTCTGAACTGAGGAGTTTCCGAAATGCTGCTGCCATAGCAGCCCTTCAAGACGAAGCCCAGCTCACCCTGAACAGCTACATTCATACCAGGTCAGTGGTGTCTCCTGTCAATGCTTCTGGCAGGTGTAGGGGTAAAATCCTGCTCTCATTGCAGGAAAGTGGCATTTGCACTGACTGAAATGGGGACCAGGCTGTTACAGACAGGATATGCTGGCTGTCAGCCTGCTGGGATTTGGCATTTCCTGATGAAATAGAACCATAGAAAACGTTGGAAAGGACCCTTAAAATCATCCAGTTCAACCATTGACACTGCCAAGTCCATCATTAAGTCATGCTCCCAAATGCCACATCTACACATGTTTTAAATACCTTCAGGGGTGATGACTCCATCACTTCCCTGAGCAGTCTGTTCCAATTCTCGACAACCTTTTTGGGAAAGAAATGGGAAATGTTTCCTAATATCCAAACTAAACCTCCACTGGTGCAACTTGAGGCAATTTTCTCTTGTCCTATTGCTTGTTACTGGGAGAAGGGACCAAAACACACATCACTACAATTTCCTTTCAGGTAGAGAGTGACAAAGTCTCCCCTGAGCTCCTCTTTTTCGGACTAAACAACCCCAGCTCCCTCAGCTGTTGCTCTAGACCCTCAATCAGGACTTGTGCTCTAGACCTTACCAGCTCTGCTGCTCCTCTTCAGGCATGCTCCAGCACCTCAGAGTTTTTAAACAAATAGCAAAGTGTTAAAAGGAGAGCTCTTCCTCTGGGAAATGATACTGGTTGTGCAACACTTTGCAGTTCAGAGGGCTGCATTTCCCCCTATATTTTATTCAATCAAATACCACTAAAAGTGATGCTCAAAACATTGCACCTCAGACCAGTATGAGCGCTTTTCACGCACCATCTCCAGCTCCCATATAACCTCCTCCATTTTGCAGACACAGAAATCAGGACACTTAACTAGTTAAGGAACTTACGTGGCTCTTCTAAGATGCTGCCCTGAGTTTGTGCTTGGGTTGAAATGAAAACCCCAGAATTTGTGAATCCCATTGTGGTGCTGCAGCAAAGTCCTTTAGTTGCAGTGGAGGTCCATGAGACTAAAACAGCTGGAGATGGAGCAGTGGAAGAGGAATTTTCATATCATTTTTCCCTTTGAAACTTTGATTTGCTGTCATAGTAGCTCTGTCAGGCAGAAGTCCTATCAGTATCAGAGATTAGATAGTAGCAGTCTCTGAAGCACTTTTATTAGTCTACAGGGAATGGCCTGCACTGGGGATGGAAGTAAAAATGTAAATTCCAACCAGTTATAGCTGCTTCAGAGCAAAAAGAATGACTGCTGCATAGCAGCCTCCTCCTATTCTTATGGAAAGCCTTTTCCATGAAGATTGTTCCCTGTAACCCTAAGTGAGACAGTTGGAGCCTGTTGAAGAGAGAAGCCAGGGAGGAATACATAACCACAGCTTCCCCTCCAAGCATGACAACTTTTCCACAGGATTTGTGCTGCTGGAAGTATTTAGATGCTGTGCTACCCAATATATATTGTAAACAATATCCTTTTACAAGGAAAAAGTGCAGTCCACTGACAGGACTCTCATGCAGACTCCATTGTGAGAGGGCTTTCAGCCTGTGTGTTTCATCCTCAGGCTTGAATTCAGCCCCCTGCCAGTGTCACTGCAGTATCAGCCCTTTGATCTCAGTGGAGTCACTCTCAACAGAGGATGCAAGGGAGGGCAGTCTGGAGAAGCAGTATGTTTCTCCAAACAATCTACACTTTCCTTCAGGGAGACCACTGTAAGCAGAAGTTTGAGAATCACTGTTGTAAAGTCAGCATAAGCACAGCTGGAAATTCACATCCTGTGAATTCTATGCTGTGCTGGCTTCAGAAGCTGGGAGAAAGGATGTAAAATACCCTATACACAAATACATTACCTGGGGAAAAACACAGCTTCTCTAACAAAAACTTCCCTTACAGATGCCAATGGGTATTCAATATATCTGCCAACCAAGAGAGGGTAAAGTGATTACCATGACAATCCAGCTAGGTTCAAACTGTACTTCAAATCACAGGGTCGTTACAAGTCAAGCTCTTCCCTGAACTGCATCGAGAACATTGCTGTATCAGGGACACATCAGAGCAGGTCCAGTCTCTGTATTGCCACTGCTCTAGGGGAATAAACAAAGGAGCTAAATGAAAACTCAGAAACCTTGTCCCATATTCTGCTGACTGCCACAGAAAGTGAACCTTCTTGCTCACAGAAGTGCAAAACACAGGTAGCACCACTCGTGCAATTTAGTAAATATTGGTCTTTTTCTATAAAACAAAGTTCTTCCTTTGAAAAAATACTTTGAAATTTCAACAGAATTCTTTTTCTCTCTGTCTCCCAGGTATCCCACACAACCCTGTCGTTTTGGAAAACTTCTATTGCTTTTACCAGCTTTACGTTCCATTAGTCCATCTACAATAGAAGAAGTGTTTTTCAAAAAGACCATTGGGAATGTACCAATTACAAGACTGCTTTCAGATATGTACAAATCCAGTGACATATAAATTACCTTAAAATAAACAATCAGGATGGACAGTTTGAGAAGAACTTTTATCTATGGAGAATAAGCCTCAACTAACAAAATCTACAGGAAGCATAAGCCTGGGAATGTTTAGTCCTTAAACTCATTGACAAAAAATACCCCAGTAGATATGATTCTGCTGCTCTGAACAGAGTGATTTAGATCATGGAGAGAATGCTTTGTTCTACAGAAAAAGTGAAAGTGGTTGGAATTTGGCTGCTATTCCTGTTACTACAGGATGGAGGCAATTCAGATGCCAGTCATAGTTAACAAAGACTCTGCTATTCTCTCATTTAACTGGCAGATCTGAGACAAAATGTGAAAGAAGGTACTTTAGTTTGTTCAGTATTTGGAACCGGGTGACCAAACTTGGCTTCTGTTGTAACACAAGATGTGGTGGCCTTCAGAATTGTTTTAAAAGTAGCCTATGTTGGGAAAATGTTTTTAATACGATAGGCAACATTTGAGACCAAGTTACCAAAACATTGCTTCTGCTATAATACATCATGAAGTGGCCTTCAGAACTGATTAAAAGGTAGCTTATGACGGCAGCTCCATTCTTCCTACAAAATGAACTGGTGGTCTTTGACGCGGATGTCACCACGATTTGTTCGGTTAACATCTCAAAGACAGAAGAGCTTTATACATTTCCTCCCCGACCTTCCCTCCTTCTTCTTCTTCTTCCACACACACAGACATACATTCACACACCCACACCCACACCTGAAAAGAGACAACACAAGAAAGGAAGAGGAAAACAGCAAAACCAAATACAATGGAGATGACCGCTTCAGTGATCTGCTGGCTGTCCTGTTGGCACAGTGCTGAAACCAAAGGCAACGGTGGCCAAACTCTTTGTCAATGAGATGTGCAGAGAAATGAAATGACTATTAAAAAAAATCAATGGAAGGAATTTTATTTCAAAGAAATAAAGGTTGTTGACTGATACAATGCTAACAATTTCCAAAAGTCTCCAATGCCTTTTTAGAAAAGTCCAGGTTCTAATTTTGAAGCCTTGTTCGCCTACACTCTCTCACACACAAAAACGTTATAAGCTGCTTATTTGATGTATGAAAAATGTAGAAAAAAAAACATTTAAAGATAGCTGCTGTACTTTTCAAAATTTGATTTGTTATTAGGAACTAGCACTGAGAAAGATCAGCACTTGAACTATCATAGAATGAGTAAAACTTTTCCTGTACAAAGTGGATTAACCGATTTGTGAAGTAAAAAAGTTGTACTCATTGTATTTACAAAGAATAAAAATATATTGAATTTAAATTACTTTCTACTGTTCTTTTAACCTTGTCCTAATCAGCTTCTTTGACTGTCCCCTACTTACCAGGGAATACAAATATTCTTTACTAAAATGGATTGCTTTAGATCCTGTGGAGTCTCCATCACCAGAGGTTTTTAAAAATAGATTAGACAAACATTAAAGGAGTAGCTTAGGTGATCCTGCCTTGTGAGATCCTGCATAGAGCTATTTTCTGCAATCCAAATAAATACCAGCTGCAAAGTTTCTTTCTGAGGATGGTGACACGTAGCTTTTTCTAGGATACAACACTAAGTGCATCAGTGGTCTACCCCAGTATGTGCCTTCTGTTGCATGTTATTACAATTTTTAATATCAGTGAACTGTGCAGCTAACAAAAGGTGATGAGTACAAAAGCACTGATTCAATTAAAAAGGTTTTATTAAGGTGTCGAACTGCATAATCACTCCAAAGAAAGAGGGAAACAACTCCCAGTCAACAGAACAAGTTGGCAATAATAGGAGGGAAATGTATTGTTCATATGGCAATGAGTAACCAAAGAACCATGCATGCTAAATGACAGGTGGAAATGTACTGTGTGTATTGATGGCTCATTGGTTTGCAGTGTCAAGGAACACAGGTCCTAAGTGAAATTCTAGCTCTGTTGACTTCCAAGCTCAAAAATCTCACGTGTTTCAAAGGTCAAAGTTTTAACCCCAGCTCTCTTCCATTTGCAGTCTGCTGGGTCTCACATTTTATCTTTTCCAAGACAGCCAGATCATAAATTCACAAGATGAGTCACAGGCTATGAGACCTCAAAACACCTTCTATACAAACTAGCTTGGAACACTTAAGAATGCACTTACTACAGGGCATAGCACATTCTTAGAAAAAAAACAACAAACACTTTGTAATCCATTCTTCCCCACCTGTAGTAATCTTCAACCATTTTCTGCTCTCTACACTAAAAAGAACCTGATAGGGCAGAAAAATCAATTGTGGTTCTCCACTCTGTGACAATTCGGTTTATGAGCTAAAGAAGTAGAATCCAGAACTGCACAGAACTCATCACAGAACATTCATTTCAATAAGATTCCTGCTGCTGTCTCAGAGCAGCAATAAACATGAACTGCATCCACCCTGCCAGGCAATCAGGCAATCACACCCTGCAGTTTGCTGTAGTCCCAGCACCTACATCACCCAGGCTAGAGGATAAAACAGTACTGGCAAAGCAGGCAGGGCAATGGGACCACACCCATATCTCACCCTCCTACCTGCAAGACCTAGCCCAGCTGCAGAGCACAGTCACAAGCTGGGAACTATGCCCAGATCCCTGTGATTTAGGCACAGCTAATCTCAGACTATGTCTTGCTCCCACTACTGCAGATTGCACAGAAGCAGAACCAGTTACTACACTAGAATTAGGGTCTCTAGCTAGCCTTGAAGGACTAAAGGCCACGAGAGATCCCAGAGTGCTATGGAAATGCCCTATCATTCTAAGAGACTAATGCTCCAAAATCCTCGCTTTGGAAATAGGAATACTTTGACATCAAGCATGCATCTCTTCCCTCTTCAGCTTAAATATTTTGGTTTCCTTCATGGCAAGTGAGAGAGATTGTGTCATCATCTTTCATGTTTAAGATGTGGCATTTACTTTAATTTCTGAAAGAAGCTTCTATCAGAAAATAACATTTGAGAAAAGAAAAATAACTTACTCTATATCTAAACCTACATAATGAAACTTCAATACATTTAACCCTTCTTTCCCACTTTTCAAGAATAACTCAACTTTTAGGGGTTTGACAAGGACAGGGATATTTGGAAATTATTTACACTATCAAAAACATCTTGAAAAGCGACAGCCCTGGGCTGCAAATGGACTGTCAGTATTGGTCCTTGGTTTTGTGAATAGAACAGTTAGAGACAATCAGCACAGTCTCAGTTAAGTATGAGGTGGAAAGAGCAATTATTCAAACATCTATCTATTCAGTGTAGCTAATCACCAGTACTATGTGTAACACAGCCAGCCACCACTGCCTCCTCAGTTCAGTCTTTTACATTCAGATTTCCATAAATGAAGTTAATGGTCTTAGTTAAAAGCAGCTACTAATTTTGTCAGCAGGTTTGTAGGAGGCTCTTTACAGAGATAACTGTCATAAGAAAAAAAAAGAAGCAGAGTTGAGTCTAAGCCAACACATAGCTACAAAATAGCACAAAACACTACAGCAGATTGGTACTAGAGTGTTCTGGAACCTGCTTTCAAGAGCATCTGGATAGGTAACTTCTATGTCACATTTGGAAGACTAAGGAAGCTTCTCTAGCTCACTTCCTTCTCGTATAAAAAACAACTTCAGCAGTGCTGCCTGTGAACTGCAGTTCAGCCATCCAGCACCTTCATTGCACCAGTGGTCAAACCAGCACAATGCAACAGCTCACCCCTCCTTTAGTGTTCAGGGAAGTGGTCCATGATTGCATCTTACAGCAGAGTTGTAGGACTTCATGTTCCTAATTCTATTTGTAGAACAGAGCTATTTTAATCTAGGAATGATGTTATAATACAGGTTATGTAAACATTCCTTTTTCTATAGGGTGGTATAGTTTTCACTAGCTAGTTGAAGTTAGATTGACACTTCTCATGCCAGGTAGAAAGGTACTTTTTTCCCAAAGTTATTAAAGTCACAGACCTGTTGACTGCCTACCATGAGTGGTATTCCAACTTTGGCTCCACAACACAGGAACAGCCTTTAATATCTTTGTATGTTCTTTAACACTTGCACAGTAAGTGCCAGCATCTAAGGGTACTTAGTGCTGGCTGTTAGTAATACAAAACTACATTGTGGAAGAGCATCATGAGGCTTAGCATAATGTCACAGTTCACTTAGCATAGTCAAGACCCTCCTCCTCAGAAAGCATGAGACACTCCACACTCAAGGTCAAGAGTGACAAAACATTTGAAGTGTATTTTCACTTTTATTTCAAAACTTTAGACAAGTTACTTTAGTATATAAATTCGATTTTTTCCTCTTACAGAATATAAAGATAATTCCCTCATTACTTCAGTATAAAGTGTTTTACAAGCTTGAAGACAATTGCATAAGTGTTTCTCATACAGGGTATCAGAAATAAAGCAGTCCTTCTACAGACATTCAGACAGGTGACTACCTCAGAAACAGCATAGCAGTTTAGTCAAATACAAGTGAACACGTGACACTACAGTTGTGAAAGTTCAAGTAAGGCCAAGTCAGTAAACATTGTTAAGTCATTGCAAATAATAGTGGGAAGGTTTGTGAGACATTGCAAGGGGTGGATGGTTTCATAGTATAATACTCTTAAATCAAGGATTCAGAGGGATATAGCTAGAAGACAAGTGAGTTCTTAAATGCTATAAAGCATATGCAAAGACCAAGCAGTGTACTGGTGTTAGTGGAGACTTCGTGCCTGTTCATCCTCAGCATGCTAAGACACACTACAACCTCTTAAAACCAAGCATAAGAACCACTAATATTTGAGGAGATGCATTTAGAATTCAAGTATGTCTTATTTTGGATGGTGTGTAGTTTTTATCTATTACTTCATCTTGTAAGAACATGTGAAGACAACGCTCGTTCTGTGCCAGTGGGTGGCCTGCAACCCTGGAGAGGAAAAAAACAAGCATTAGTGTGAACCAATTGAGCCTACTTGCAGCTATCCTGCAGGCCAAGGTTTTGTATCAATAACCTATTGTTCTGCACCTGGGCACAGATCCCGCTTTCATATCACTCTTGGCAACAGTGCTGTCCATCAGCAAGATTTGTCACATTCCCCCAGATGAAGTTAGTCCATAGGAACCCCGAGCTACCTCTGATCACTTGGAAGCATGTTACATCATCAGCTGTCACCTGCAGTTGATGGGACTATCCAAGCAAGTGCTAATTCTAGCATTAGCAAATCTAGAGCTAAGTAATGCAAGTGGATTTTTTTTTTTAAAGGTCTTGACACCTCTGCCACAGGACACCCTTCTAAAGGCCACTTATCTCAGTGTCACTGAGCAGCAGCTCGTCCTGGCAGAGCTGAAACCCGGCTCCAGCAGGGGGTGTGAAGGCTTTCCAAAGGCTCAGGCACTGCTCCAGGCAGCGGCTCCCCAGTCAGTGTCCTGGCCTGTATGGGCAGCACTGCACACAGCAGGAGGTACTGGCCCTTCTGCTCATTGCACATGTGGTAGCTTGCAAACACAGGAGACAGAGCTTGCCCGTTCTAGGGGACACCAGCATCTCTGCTGTAGATTTAGTTTTGTTCCACACATAAACTGAAAACCCATCCTTTTAACTGTAAAGGAGCTGAAATTGAATCAGGAGACACTCATAAACTTGGAAGAAAAATCCAAGGCACTGCATTTGAACCCTTAAAATACCATGCAGACTCCTGTGTAGGTAAAAATCCAAAAGAATCAGATACCTGAAAGTTCATCACTAATGGACACAAATACCTAATGCAGTTTAGTTTGAAAAAAACTACATCCAGTTTGGTCAACCAAGACAGACTTCTTCCTTTAAGAGAGAAAGTCCCCAACCATCCCAAGGGCAGTCTTGTGGCCTCTGTATCTGCCAGAACATTTCTACATTTGTACTACTTCCATTCTTCTTCTAATGGAAGGCTTCTGGCTGTTCAGCTCCAATGGCTCAGCAGCTCTTCCAAGCACTTCTGTGCATCTTCTCTAAATTTCCCTATTAGTGTTTATTTCACCACAGAACACACTCACTTGTCACTACTCACTTGTCATTGAGGTGACCAATAATAATGAGGAAGCTGAGTTCTCCTATTCAGTACTGAGGGATTATTTCAAGTGCAGTTATAAAACCTATCCATCTTGCCAGGTTCTAGTAAAATGCCAGCAGTCTCAAGCACTAGTTCACAAGAATGACAGTCTAGAGTAACTATTTTGAGTTTCTTATCCCATCAAAATGAAGTTACTGGTGTTAAAACTTCAAGGAAAAGATATATAGGAGAGGATGAGGCAGCAGCAAATTTCTTCTCCCTTTCAGGAAAGCTTGAAAATTTGAGGTTGAATTGCAAGACTAGATCTGATCTCTGATTCAGCTCTTGGTTTCACAGGAATACCTCACTCTGCATTGGCTTTCCCTCAGTATCTTTCACCAAGGTGACCCTTACACATAGCAGCTGCGACTTCAAGAATTTTCATGTACCTCAAAGTCATGCTGAGGCAGATAAGAGTGTTGAGACATAAGTGCCCTTGTGAATGTCACTGAATATATTACTGATGGTGGTGCCAGCAAACTGGCCCAAGAGACCTGACTCAAGCTGCACTGCTGTGATTCAGATTTTACATCTAGAGGGACAAAGCTTCTCAACAACATCCATCTCACACTCCCGGATATTAAGAATTAGCATTGGTGTATCAAGATTTTTTTTTGTTCCACTGGTATCAGTTAGCTGAGGGACTCTTTAGTTTCAGAAGCAAAGATCAGCTTTGATTATACAATAATGTGAATGTACTGTGCAAAGAACCTTCAGGTCTAAGTTCCCTAGTGCCCAGAGTACTTGGTAGAAGCCTTAAAGCTTCTCCATAGTTCAAAACTTTAGTAATATTTGCTTAATGAGTTGGTCATGCCATCAGAATACACTGATGAGTTAAATTGCTATGAGTATTGCCTGGAAAGCCTTATTCCAGATGTACTGAATTCTGTCACTACATCGATATCTACATTAATCTCCTTTTATGTTTCAAAGGAGGAAAAATTAACCAAGAAGTTTTACACTTCCACAAAATCAGCAGGACTGAAAAATGGATACCCATAAACTGGCCATTCCATTTCTGTCAACTATATGGAGTTTTTCAGAGAGTCAAGGTAAGATGACTGTTTCACATCATCTGCTTCAGAACACCAGTAGCCCTCTTACATGCATATTGCTAGACTCAGCAAAAAGAGCAGTCTGAAGCATTATACCTGTTCAGAATCATTAGCAATACCTCTAAAATGAGCTAAGAATCACCTATGTGAAGAAAAACTTCAGAGATTTCATATGGTCACATTTACTTGTACAAGACAGACAGTTTTAGTGAACCAGTCACTTTGAACTAACAGTAACTGACAAGTACATTCTCATAAATTCTGGTGTAACTCACAGGCATCCTCTGTTCCTGTTAAACAGCATTATTACTGAACAAGATGAGAATGCCAGTGGAACTGACAAGCTTGAACTCCCTGAGGGAGCAGTCCCAAATCCAGTTGGTCTGAACAGCATTGACTCCAGAGACCAGAAGAGCTGGTTAACTGACAGCAGTCCTTACCCACTGTTTGGATTCACACTGTTAAAGAGATTAAACCAGCTATTCAGGTCAGTGTACAGACAGTGGTTAGTAGTGTCAGATGGTGGAAAAAGAATCATAAGACTTTGTTACTATAATTTCTGCCCACCCTTTGAAAGGCAGTGACAAAATCCAAAGTGTCTATTTAAAACTACGTGTGCATACCTCTAGTAGTGTTTCTACTTCAGAATCTTCAGAAAGATTCTCAGGATAATTAGAGAAAATATGCATCATTACACAAACTGATAATACCTCACATCTGCAATCAAAGTAAACTAAGCCCACTGTAAGCTCTACTGTTCACCCAGTTGGAAGATACCTTTCCAGAAATTATAAAGTAGAACTATTTTGAACACTATAATTTTAGTAGTAATTTGCATAAATTAACGACAACACTAACAGTCATTTCAGCTGTTCAGGTGAGCACTAAGATCCAAACTAAACACAGGATGAGTAATGTTAGTACATCCTACTGCAAGATTATGTGAAAGTTAATATTTCGAACCTAGTGCAGTTACCATCCTTAAGAGGATTAGTAGCTTTAATTCAGTTTTCCAGAGCTGAGCTCCAGGTTTGTCTCTAAATAACTAGACCCAACACTTACTTGTTTATGAATTGTTCAAGAGCCTGCTTCCTCTCCTCTATAAAGGAATCATCAAATATACCATCATCTCCTCGGAAGGGGAGCTGACGGAGAAGAGCTTTTCCTGGTAGAGGTGGTACCACAACCTGAAAGATTTACAATAGTGTCCTTAAGTGCAGCCTGTAAGCAAGTTAATCCACCTCTTCCTTCTGGAAGACCCAACTCATCAGTCACATTCCTAGTGAAGTAATAAAACATGAGCAGAGAAGAACAGTAACTGCCTGCATAGATAAGCTGAAATCAAGTAGTTTAACTCTGAATTAACTCAAAACCATTAAAACAAAAAGCCTCTGGCATTGCAGCACTGAGGCTTGATAAAAGACTGGCACGTTGGTTTATTTCTGGGAATTTTCAACCACAGTATCTGCTTCATAGGATACATGCTTTATAACATAATGAAAACATTTCAGTATCATGACTCTTTGTAGGTTTATGAAGACTTGTATTTATTTTTCATGTTTCTCACCTTGCTTTCTCTTTCTAGTTCATTCCTTAGCCATTCAAAGTCACTATATCTTCTTCTGACTGTAGATTCTTTCAGTTTGAAGATAGGTAGATTTGTCTGAAAACAAGAACACAAGCTATTGATTAGACAGATTGAGTTCTGATAAGCAGAAGCAAGAACCAAGCTGTTAAGTTACACATTAGTTCCATTTAAGCAACAACAGCAGTATCGAGAAACACTCAAGATACAGAAATAGAGATAAGGCTGTAAGCTAGATGAGTAAACTGCCTTGAACTGCATGGCTATGAGCCTCATTTACATGGCATCCCAATTACTGGTATTTTGTCACCATATCACCAAGCAGAATATCTGATTTCCTGTTTCTAAGGTTGCAGAGGCATCTGCTATTCTTACTGTCTCAGGTGCTGGATTCCCAATACATAGAAAATTGGAGGTGGGGAGGGAAGGGGGAAGAAAGTCTTATTCCACACAGGTTTCTCTTACTGCATTCAAGGGAATGTTTCAGATAACAGCATAGGACATTAACCAAACTTCCTGTACTTTTCTACTCCCTGATACAACATGGCCTCCAACAACTTGGAAAGTAAAGCCTGCAAGTGTTATCCACTTCAGTGTTATTCACTCACTGCAAGAGTGAATCCACTCAGGACTGATGAAGATTTGGTAGCACAAACTGTCAAGTTTGGGTAGCTCCAAAGAAGCTCCATCAAGGCTGAGATGCATTACAACATTCAGTGCTGAAGAGATCAGACTGTTTGACTACAGAGTTAAAGCAGAGCATGGCTAGGGAGAACTTTGCTGAACAAAACTAGGAGGCAGCACCAAACCTAACATTCTTGAAAGGGACATCAGGTGGGGAGTAAGGCTATAGTGCTGCACAAGATCATGTTAAACACACAGGCATCCTGCTACAAGTCCTTGTACTAACTTGTGTGAGAGCTTGCGTTACTTCTGTTCATTCTTGGGGTGCAGTGTTATCCCACTTTTGCAGTCCAACTTGCATGCTATTTTAAAAGTAGACACTGAGAGAGTACTCTCCTAATGACATCCTGGCTAGAACACAACAAAATTATTTCTAGGAGTTATGACCTTCTAAAAGTAAAACCAATAGCTTCTAATTACCATACACAATTAGATGTCACAGAATAATGCCTACTGTTGTCAGACTGCATATTCACTGACAGGGTTCTCATGCTTTCAAAGAAGACTCTCAAGGAGCACTCTAGGAAGCTGATGTTCACATGAAGCTACAGTTACCTCAGCTTTCCTGTTCCTCAGATTCACAGTAGTCATACTTTTTGTTGGTTTGTTTTTTATCTCATAGGCCACCAAACTCAGGATCTGGCCACTGTTTGAGTGGATATCCCTGTACAATGTCATTTGTAGGATGTTATACTTAAGCTATAACTGGGGAATACTTTTGGTTGCTCAAAACATGTTTAATTGCAGAGATATTTTCCTGCACTAGGAAGGTCTGTGACTATGGGTCATTGTATTGCTGCCAGTGAGTAACCAATTTCTGGCTGTCACACAGAAGTACTTGATAAGTTAGTTGTGTACTTTCAAATTATGCAAGTTAGTTTATAATTTACAAGTGATGAAGTATAGAACAATATTTTGCTACGGTATCTTACTGCCAAATGTTTAAAAGAATTAAAGCTCTCTTTCCCAGGTAAAACATTGTTTATTGTGCTAGTGACTAATAATAAAATTGCATCTAAGGCTTATGTCAGAAGTCAGGCTTTATAAAAAAACACCCTTGTCTCAATGGTAAGAATACTCTACTCAAGAATGAATATAGCTAGGTTCCCCAGAGTGCATGAAGGAGATTCCCAGAAGTTAAGTACTGGATTATTTTTCTCTGATTTCAGCTATTGTTTTCTTAACTAACTTCACTACTACAACATCAACTCTTTGTCAGCGTCTCAGATAGGAAGTCCTTTAAAATATTTAAGATATAGGTTCTCACCTGCAGAAAATACTCATTTCTCCTCTCAAGTTACTTAAAAACAGGGATTAGAACTGGACAAAAGCAGCTAAAAAATGTAAGCTCCCAGGTCTTCAGGAGCTCTTTTCATGCTTCTAGACATGAAGTCTATAAAGTTAATCTCTAAACAACATATCAGGCTTACAAGTACAATGTGGGGGTAGAAGTGCCAATTGAGCTCACTTTACCTTCTACATTCCCTTTTGAACTTTTGACATGCTAGCCCAGCTAGGAAGTTGGAGAAAAGGGCAGAGTCCTTTGCTTTCCTTGTGAGTTGAAAAATCTTCTCAAATTCTGGTCATAAGTACCGGAAATACTCAGACTGAAAAGTATGTCAAAAGGCATCCACTAAATTAAGTGTCTTGCAAATCACAGCTTGACAACTATACTCTAAAACAAAGTATGTGTTTGTTGTCCTTTGGTCTGGATATGAACTAGAGCTTTCTATTGAGATCAATTTCTAAACTTCACATTTCTTAAAACCAGAAACTGCAGCAATTCTCCTTCCTCAGAAATAAGTACTGATAGAGCAATGATCTTAAGGTAAGCAGCTGTTAGGAAGGATCTATTTAAAAATGCAATTTGAGAGTCCTGTTTTATACTGCTTAACCTATTTACATCTTAGGTCCCTATTTTTAATTCAGGCTATATTCACATCTGAAGTCACTAAGGCCTTTGTCACTAAGGATTATTGCCCTGTTTGAGCAGACCACCCTTTCCTTCAGTAGGATGTGCTTCTGCATGCCCTACCACCTCCACCTCCCATGGATAGACAGTTTTCATTAAGCAAGTCAGACAGCTCCTGAAGCATGGGCTTTCATAGGACAAGAATTTGGTAGAAGGGGACAATCCTGAAGAGTCAACAGAAACTTTCATTTTCTATTAAAGTGTCATTTCAAGACCATGCAGGCTATCAAAAATGTTATTTTCTCCTTGACATTTTATGTTGAGTTATCCTTGTTCAGTCACTAAGGTGCCAAGAGCACTGACAGCACTTTGTTTGTCTGCTAGAACAGAGACAAGAGTAAGGGACAAAACTTGAAGTCAGGCTAGTTCCATTTTTATGAGCATTTCTGCCCATGCTCATTCAGCATTATAATGTCAACTTTCTGGCCTGCTGAGCTGCAAAGTCTACTATCACAAAACTCATGACCCAGTTTGGAACAGCCCCTGGAGCACAGCTCATTCCTGTGATAATTTCAGCGTAATTTCTGCAGCAATTCTTTCTTCAGCAGTGTACTAATTATACCATTTAGTGAAACAAAAATTCAACAGCTTCCTAGTCCAAAATCATGCTGCTTAGCAGTTTGAATGCAAGCCCTCAACCTGAAAAGATTATGCATCACCCAAGACATTAGACAACTGAATGTCACTAGTCAGAATTGCAGATAAAGCATTGTTGCAGAAGGACAAACAAACCAGTTCTGCAGAAGTTCCACCTAGCCCATAATCCTAAACCATAGAAAGATACTAAGTCAAGACATATTTTGTGTAGTACTGTCTCTTTATTAGACTGTAAGTAGACACCATTAGGCTTTCTCTGACTACTGTCAAACAGTCTGTATTCTGCTGGGGCAGTCAATGGCCAGCCAGTACACCAGAATAAATATTGCCAAACGGTGAAAAGTCACATCACATAATTAAACAGCAGGTGACAAACGCAGATCCTGAAGTCACTCCTGCATTTCTCCACTCAAATGCCAAACAAGTTTCTGCAGTCATTTGGCTAGTGCCCAACAAATTAATAATGGGAAGCAGTGGTTCCTTGCTAACAGACTTCAGAGCAAAATCTGCGCTCACAGTAAGCAAGTTTCTTCAGCTTCATTTATGTCACCAAAACATATTCAACTTTGAGTCTGACTCTAAGCTCGAGATTCCCAGTTAACCTCAGAAGCAAATGACAGTCCCAAGACTGTAGCTTAGATAACCAGGTAACAATCTTCCAGCTCTTGATACAGTCACTCCCAAAGCTATGGCCAGTTAGAAGTTGAACAATTTTTTCTGTCTGCAAGTGAGGAGAATTTCACAAGCAGAATGCAAGTACTTTGAGTACTAGTCATTACTGTCCATTCAGCTTCAGATACAGTTAGCCAATACAGCCATTCTGGTAAAGAAATTACCTTAAATGCAGGAGAAAAACTAGAGTACTTTATTAGTTTATAATTAGCTTAAATTAATAAAATAATTCTAAGTAATTTTAAGTCTTAGTTTTAAGACTAGCTGATTCACTGAGTGAAAAAAGTCCTGCATATAGTCAGACTTGCTCCTAAAAATTTGTTTCCAGACAAAAATAAAATGCAAATAGCATTTGGGTTCCTTCAAAGAGCATGCTGACACTCCACAAGATTGTATGACACTGCAGCCCAGCCTATCCTCACAACAGCAGAAACTCCCCAGATGTTGTTGTTCAGCACAGTTTGAGGAAAATTTGGTTCATTTCTTCATCTGCCACCGTAATACTCAGCAGCAGCACTGCATTGCCCATGTCTCCCACTCCTAACAGACTGAGAATAAAGCTGCACTGTTGCCACAGCACCTACTTGGATGTCATCTTTTCAAGTAGGTTATGGTAGCCCTGAGAGAACTCTATTTCTATTAAAATAGAGTGAAAGAGAGCATACAGCTCACTTTTGATAAAAGTTTGTGGCTCTGACTCTCAGAAGCTAAATTCAAGCATCTTGACTGTCTCATACAATCTGTAAGCTTTGTCAAGAGCCTCCACCCTTTGGCTACATTTACAGTCGATGGGAGCTCTGGGCTATCACAGTAACTAGGATTCAGGGTGGATAAAACAAGTATTATGATTTTCTTAATGCAAGAGTCTGCTGTCCTTTAGTACAAGAAACTGGCTCCAGCAGTCCACTGTTATTGCAGAAACCCTGCCAGTGGTTTGTTTCCTTCCCGACTCAACATAATTGAGCTACCTATCAATTTCCTACAATTATAAAAAGCAAGAAAGAAGGAAAACATGCTTTAAACTTCAGTTTCTAGAAGTTTACATTTTTGCTGGGTATATTACTGAAGGAAAGCTTCTTTCCCCACTGCAAAATGTCAGACTAGAGATTGTTATTTTTCTAAGTTTCAGTCCCTTTCATCAAAAGAGTTCTACCTCCCTTTTTCTCCACTTGGTGTCCAGATCTACTGAAGGTACATCATACTAAAAAAAAAAAAAAAAANCTCTGACCACGCAAGTTTTAAACAATACTGACCTAAACTATACCAATAATTCAATAATTTTGAGTTTCCCATTCTGCAGTACTGGAGACAGGATTTTTTCTACTTTAGAGACTAGGGCAGTGAAATCTTAATAGCAATACAATGACAGAGACTATCAGTCTTTAGACAAGAATTAACCTTTGCCAAATCCAGTGCTTTGAGTCCAGAGTTGCTCTCTGAAAAATGAACATAGGGATGTCAGTATTTTTGCCAAAAAGCATCTATCATCACCTGATCCAGTTCAACAACATCATAAACAGCTGAATTATGGTGTGCCACAGTCAAAAGACTCTAAATAGGGTGAGTCAAGAAAAACAGATTGCTTAGTGATTCTCTATTCTTCAGGTTCCATGCTCAGAAGCCAAAGATAAAAACAGGAGCCTGCTTTAAGGACACATTTAAACAAAGACTTTACAACACCCAGACAGAAGTAGTAACTGGATCAGAGTTAGCAAGTCAAAGCCTTCTGTGAAATACCAAATATTCATTTCAAAGAGAAGGGATTGCTACTCTTACACAATTCAAAGCATAACAGCCATATGGCTCTGATTTGACCCACTGAAATGCTCATATTCATTCCTCATTAGGAATGACTGAAAAGGGATCACATTAACTTGATGCTTTAGCATCATTACTGATATCCATCAGCTACAGTCAAATGGGGATAAAAAAATTTCAATGAATTGCTGCAGTTGCTAATTTTTTATCAGAAACTAACCTTTTCATAGCCTTTGTGAGCTAGAGACAGTCCAGCATCCCTATACTTCAAATATGCAAGAAAAAAAGCAGTAAGTTAACTAGTTTAAAAGTGGGTCTACTAAGTAGCAAAAAATTCTCTCCATATTTCCAGTTTTACTGCAGCAGTAACACTCACAACACTCTTAAGTAGCCACTAAAAGCTATAGAAAGGCTTCTAACTCCTATTCATTAATTTGCAGCATATCCTAACACTTAGAGGGTGCTACAGCTCAGGCCCATAGAAATAATCTCTAAAGATTTATTTCCAGGTCTAGAGGTGGCTTTAAACCACTTAATATATAGCCTCATTTTCTTCTGGATTTTAGAGTAAAGCTGCTATACACTAGCTTATATATATACTTTCAAATAGGATTTTGTGGCCAACACAAACTATAGTGTCATATGGGAGAATCTTCTGGGGCATAACAGATTATGAATTGGATTCTCAAGAAATAGCCACAGAAGGCACATTCCATGGACCTGTCTTCAGTTAGTAAAACACTTGTTTTTATACCTTGACTAAAAGGTTAGGGCTTCTCCATCCTTTTTACATTAGAAGTTACAGCAACAACAGCAACTTCAGACCCTTCACTCAGTGCTACAGCTTCACAGAGTATTTGGATTATGTACATGTTCAAACAGCCTCCAGTAGTGCAACTGGCATTGCTTTACCAAGTGAAAAACCTTTAAATAAAATACTTCCCTTACTGTTAGAAGACATAAACCTCTGCTGCATCATTTATTTCCCCAGACGAAAAGCAGCAGAGACCGGACTGCTCTAAAGTTCAAGCTGACACTTTTCCAGCAAGCCATCTAAAAATAAGCACATATCAAAACTCCCTGGCATCACATGCCCACCTGGATCACAGCCATCTGTCCTACAAAGATTAGTCATTGTTCCATTTGATTTGGTCTGTTCTGCACTGTACTAGAGTGCAATCTTAAAATATGACAATCAAGGCCTGCACTGTATGCACTGAAATAAAAGGAGTGCAAGGCACCAGTTAAGCTAATAAACTAATAAGTAGCACTATTCAGAGACTTGGTTATTTTATTTACATAGTAACAGATCTCAATGCTAAACTAGTTCAGTACCTTTGGACCAGCCTCTTGAAACTTGTTTAATTACAAACCTGTGCAGAAAAAACCCAGCTGCTCAAGAGTAAATCCACTTTCCTTGCTTTGGAAGTTTCTTTCATTCAAGCAGTTCTACTTCTCTATCTCCCTAGTCAGTGTCCTTGGAAATTCTTAGCCTTCCAGTTATCCTTTTCTGAATTACTGCTTGAAGGAACAGTTGTTTGTAAAAGTGCAGTACCTGGGCTGTAGAACAGAAAAAATGGCCACCTGAATTACTGCATTTTTATTCTTTGTAGGAGTCTGAAAATATCTAACTGGTAGCAGTATCTAGAATGGGTTTTAAAAGCATAATTTACTACAGTTAGAGTAGACTTGCAGTGTCTTGCAGTAAGATTTGTAGTAGTAGAGAAATTGAGAATTACTGCTGATAATGCATCCCTAAACACATCCCCACTGAGTCAGTGTTTAGTCATGACTCCACCACAAGCTTCAACTATTAAACTGTACAATGCTGAAGTCAACTACAGGAAGGGCAGATTTGATTCTTTTCGTGGTAGAGGAAGAATCTGCAGCTTCAAACCCTGCCAAACATGAAGGACAGGACATTTGGAACTATTCAAGGACATAACATTTCAAAACCACATTCATCAGATCAACCTTGCAAAAAATGGTACAAGACAAGCACTTTCTGAGCAAGTTACACTTTCAGTTCATTTTGTGTCTGACTTCATTTGATCACAGCAGTCAGACTCCAATCAGTTAGTCCCAAGTCAGACTACTATAAACATGCTGAAATGTAAATATTGTATCCAAACTAGGTCTCAAAAAAATTAGTTAAGGGGAGAACAGAACTTTCAGAAGCAACTCAAATTCAGCAGTACTTGGACAAACTTCCCCAATCCCTTGAAACCAATTCTATTCTTAACACTACAGGCACTTCAGAGACTGTGTATTCATTTCCTTCCCCACACTGGATCTACACAGCAGAGCACCTCTGCAGGTCTACAGAAGTCTTTCTGCAGAAGATATGAGAAACCTGACTGGTGCCCTAAAGAGCACTGGTACCACCCAACTATTGCATTTCACAATATCTGGAAGCACAGCAAGACATTTCCTTTCTCAAGACAAGACACTGCACTACAGTATCTCAAAAAGCCGAGGTATATCTTAGTGCTGAGTTTAATAATACTAATTATTAAGAGGCAACAGGCCATTGAACATTAAAGAACAGAACTAAGATGACAAAGGCTTTTAGTTTGGCTTCGGTTTGAGGAAAAATAATTCTTTACTTGGGCTAATAGCTCCTGTAACACATATTTTATTATAGTTGTCAGTTTGAGTATGAACGACTTCTCTGCAAGTTCCCACTAACCATAAACAGCTGATTTAGTCTTTTAGTCTAGGTGACAAAGCCAACCAAAATGGGCAGCACAGAAGTCACATTTACCTCTACAGAAACAAACCAGCTGAAACAGTGTTAACAGGTTTTTCCCAGATGATGGAATATTCTGAGTTTGAACAGATGCACAAGGATCATGAAGTCCAACTCTTAAGTGAACAGCCCATATGAGGACTGAACCCACAAGCCTGGTGTTATTAGCACCATGCTCTAACCAACTGAACTATTCTCAGTATTGCCAAAGGGATATTTCCTGAAATGTAGCAAGTTCCTGGATATCCATATGCTTTGTTGACAGTATTCTAACCGAAGTGCTTATGTCCTGTGGCACTGCCTTTTACTGGGTGTATGGCTGTGACGTGTGTCACCAGTCTCTGGATCAGTGTGAGCTTCTAAAGCTTAAGTCTTGTCTCCTTAAAGGATTTAACAACTGAAGCTATTGCACAGAATCTGCTTGAGCAAAGACCTTCCTTTTGACCCACTTACCAAGAAAACTATGTCTCAACTACAGTAGAAGACAAATAATACCTGGAACTAGATTGAGGACTAAATACATGCTGTAGGATGCTAATATGATAACTGTAATTTGTTCTACGTTTGCTTCCTGGAATTCAGAGAGAGAATTGGCTTTTAGCCCACAAATAGTAACAGGTATTCCCATGCCCTCATTCACGAGTGTTGACTTGGACAAGCCCACTCTGAAAAGGTTTAATAAGGAGAGAAGAGCTAATAAAGACTTGTGAGAAACAGCATGCAGGGGTATTTATACTGAGAACTTGGCTTTTGGTTCACATTTTTCCTCAAGGGCAATGGTATTACTTTAGCAGGCAGTCTAGTTGGTTATGCTAGCTTTAAATGCTGCACAATCACTATATTGTGATCATCTAGATACCTTCAGATGAAATGAGGACTTTACCAAGTTTTATTCCGCTAGACGAAGCACTTGGAGCTTTATACCCTACTGCATTATTCCCAGTCTAGCTCACCCTAAGCCTTCACACACAAAGGACACCTCAGAATGGCACAAACACACTGCCTGATGCTGCTGATGGAAAGCAAATTCTCAAATACCCTGTCAAAAACATGACCCACTCAAATTTGCTATTTTAGCAAAGCAGGGGGGCATTTTCTATCACTTCTTTCCGAACAAGACACTTGACTTTCATTGCTAGGCTGCACTGTAGTGGCACACTGCCACATTGTGTGCCTTATACTGGTTGCTACAGTGGAAAGCTTACTGTCATCACCTTGTCCAGCTTGCCAAGAACAGGCTGTTATTTAATGCACAGGCTCAGAAAGTCAATACTTTGGCCAACTGTCCATCTGGGAAGTAAGCTGCCCAGCTAGAAGTGCTGCAGAGGGTCTGTCTGCAGCACTGCTCTCAAGACTCCTTAAACACTTGTCAAAGCACCAGGCCACCCTGCACACAGACACTTGCTGTGACAAACCTTCCTAAGCTCCAAACCACTACTTGCTTACACAGTAGTGCACTGCTGAGCAGTCTGCCCAGAACTTTAGAGTTCCCCATTAGGCTCTCTGACTTCCACCAGAACTTGATGAGTACAGCATTACAAGAACTAAAGCGTGAAGTTGTTCCACTTGCTGCTTTCCAGACAACAGATATGCTTCAACTGCAGTATCAGTAGAAAGCTTGCTAATAAAAGCTTTGGGGAAACAGCAGTACTTCACACACATAAGTTTTGCAAGATACTTTTTATCAGATATCAGTTCAAGAGTCTGCTAGCAAGTTCAGTCTTTCCAAAAAACCCCAAAAGTTACGCTTTGAGATTCAGACAAAGATAGAATTACAGAGTCTGTAAACATCATGACAAGAGTACAAGTGTAATTGTCTCAACACAAACTTGAATTTCAGTGTCCTCTCTGAAAATATTTCTGGCTTAGAATGATCTCCAGCTGTAACATGAGGCTGCTGTCCTTTAGCTTTCACCAGAATTTGGCAGCAGCTAAGCCATCCATTTCTGCACACTTAACATTTTACTGCTGCTGTTACTTGAAGACACAGCTCTCCAGACAAGACACAGGTAACTCACACCATCTTCTCAGGTTTGTTCTGCTGCTACTACCAGCACTGCTGGGGGAAACTGCACATCAGCTGCTACTTTCTCACTTTCTGTGACCACAGACAGCTGTCAAACCACAGAGGCCTGCTGCTGACCACTGTCTCCCACACTCCAACAAGCAGCTTATGGTACTAGGCCTATCTTTCACAAACACAATACCACAGCAATTCGTGTTCAAATTCTTCCTCTGTGCTGAAACCTGCCTATTAGCAACGTGGTCCGTGCTCTGCTGAGAGGCAGTTAACTGATACAAGTTTAGTCAGTGAACATAATTCTGCATGGCTTGAATTACCTGCTCTGTGGCCTTCCAGCACACAGAGACATAAAACTCAATTTTACAGTTCAGGGTAGCTATGAACCATGTGTACAGCAGAACACAACTGGAAAGGGAATGATCAAAGAGACAGTCCTGTATACTGATGTACAGATGCAAGCAAGGAGGGTGGAGGATGCAATGTTTACATAGTAGTCAGTCTGGGAGAAAGAACAGAGGAAGGTCACAGTACTATCACAGTGTACATTTGTTCAAATCATTCTTGGTCTTCATTACAACAGGAATCCAGAATTTTCTACCCCAATCAGCAGGTAAGCTAAGGCTAACCTGTCTCAAAACCTGTTTTTCTACTTTCCTTTCTGATTAAGAACTTCAGTTGAGTATTTTTAAAGATTGTTATTTTTTAATCACAGGAAATTTGACCTAATTCCCAAGGCCATATTACGGCCAAGTCCCTTTTGTATCATCTTCCCTGGATCCAGCCACTCCAAATGCTCAGTCTCATGGAAAGAAACGTCATCAAGAACTTAAGGTGCAAATGCTTTCCAGCAAGGTAGAATTACATCTTTCTTTTAAGTGGATTGCTAGGGTTGTGATAAGGGGAATGCAATGCAACACAAATCTGTAGGTTCTAGTTTGACCTCACACAGAGGCCAAACATAGGCTAAAAGCATGTTAGTTTATTCTTCCTGCCCCATTGACACATCCTGAAATGCAGGTATAGCTGCTGAACACAACAATTTATAAACATCAGAAATAAAGAAGCTTTAGATTTCAGTCAATTTTGCTTTTTTAAGTAAGGTTACACTAAGCTGGGGACTTAGACCTTTAAAACCAGAAAATCCACCCATGGTTAAGTCTTGTCTGGTAAATTTTAGTGGTCAAGGCAGCAGCCCTCTGCTGTATCCTTCCCTACTGTGAAGAGCTCATATTGCAGAGAATATGTGCAGGGAGTCAATGAAGCTTCACCCTTTATTACTGACTATAACAACTGACCATGTTCAATCAGCTGTAACAGAGTGAAGCTATACAATATAGCAGACTCAACCGAAAATCTGTAAGGTATCATCTTTCTCAACCCAGTTTATTTCTGGCAATGTAGACCAAAAAGGGTTCTCTGCCTCATGTCCCTACCAGCCACAGGCAAGGACTTTACCATTCCTCTGGGCCCTGTTTATGAAACTAGAAAAGCTATGTGAAGTCATTACAGTGTTCCCTGGCCTTTCTCAAACTCAAGACTACTAGCCTTTGAGGCAAGCCAGTGAACACATCCCTTCCAGCTAGGAAGGATTCCAGTGTTACTAGGAAGTATTTGACAGCAGCACATCACGAGAAACAGCCCTATTATTAGGCAGTGCAATTTTATTTCAGGTACAAAAGAAAGCAGGAAGCCCTCCCCCATACACACGCACCTTATCACTTCAGCTGGCTGTGACCTAGCGCAAGTGCCCACTAGACTTATTTACACCTTCTCTGTTTACTTTTTGAGGCCGCTGGAATCCTGAACTTGACCTCCTCCTCAGGGCAGATCCACCCATATTACTCCATCTCAGAGAGGAGAGAGTTTGCTCTCCTCTATTTACCTGGAGACAGACAAGCAATCGCTCACAGCACAACGATATTTCAGTCTGAGGACAAGCCCTACACAGCAGAGCCGAAAGAGCGCTTGTCCTTTGGTTATCCAAACCGAGCTGGATCGCCTTAGCTACCAGGAGCCCTCACAGAGTTATCAACCCCAGGCCGAGCACGGAGAGTCCACTGCGGCTCTGCCACCGCCCCCCAGCGCCCCGCACCGCAGCAGTAGCCGTGACAGGGTCCTGAAGGACACGGCGCCGGGAGCCCGTCTCCGCCCCCGGCCAGCCCCGGCCGACGCGAGGGCCCGACACCGCCAACCCGGCTCCCGGGCCGGGCCGGCGCTCCTCACCTTGACGCGGATCTCGTAGGTGGTGAAGCGGCCGCGGCCCACCCCCACCGTCTGCGGGTTGCCCACGTCGATCTCCAGGAAGTTGCTGGGCGGCCCGTAGGCGTCGTTGAGGTTCTGCGGCTTGCTGATCAGCCGCCGGGTGTCCGCGATCGTCTCGGCCATGGCGGAGCGGGCGCCTTCTCCCCTGAGCCACCGNGCCGGGTGCGGGCGGCAGCGGTGGGGCTGGGGGTGGCTCGGCTCTTCCCGCAGATTCTTTTCCTTCGGGAATGAAAGGACTGGGGGGGAAATGCTGCATGTGCAAAGTGCTGTGCAAAAGGAATCAGCCTGCTGCAAACGTAGGCTGGCGGAGATGCCCACGAAAAGCTTTGTGTTGAAAACGAAGTCTTAAGTCACTGACCCAAGCTGCAATCAAGGTGATGGTGTTCGTGTAGTCTTAAACCTTTTAAAACTTACTGCAATTTTAACAAATGACACACGTTTAATAATAATATTACCAACGGGACCAGATTTTATATCCTCATAACTTGGAAAGCTAAGAGTTCATAAAGGATAGGAAAGGAAAATTATGTTCACAGAGTAAGTTATTAAAATAACTTGAGAGAGAGAGAGAGAAAGAAAGAATGAGAGAAAGGGAGAAGCAGAGCTGACAGAATTGTTTCCTTTTGAAAACATAAGGTCTTTATTTCTCATTATCTGATTAAGTAGGTGGTATGTTATGATAAAAGAAGTATTTCCCAAAGTAGGTGCAATGTTTAACCCCTTGGTGCACCCTAAACATCAGTGAATTGAAATTATATCAATCTGCTATTATTTCTAAACTTTTCTATCATCTTGGAGGACTTCAGATTTTTTTAATACCTATTGAAAGTACCCCTCCAGTAATTAAATGCATATACCATTTTCCTTCCATCTTTTCTTATGAAAGAGTTCTAGTGATGTTCCTTTACTGTTCAGGTAGAATGAGACCGTGTGAAAACTAGTGCTGCTTTTTCCAAAGATCTGTGTAGGCAGTAGGTAAAATGGCAGGCTGCCCACAAATCACACCCAAGAGACACAAAGTTAACATCTGGCAAGTTTGGTTAGCTGTTGTCTGTGTTAATAAAAAGGTAATCAGAAAGCAGAGATGATCCCAAAGTTCAAAAATCGTTCATCCCCATAGCCAGTATACCATGGGTGATTTTTTGGGTAACTTTTCTCTGAATTTCCTTGTCATGACTCCTTCAGTGTTGTTTCTCCCACTTACTAGTGCACCTTCCTTTCTTTCCACTAATAGCTGCCAACTACTCACTTTGTAATTATAAACAGAAATTAGGCTGACAAGAGTTTTGAATGAAGGGGAGCTTTACCTGAGTTATACTAGTTATTAAACTGGCCGTGCAGCAAGGCAAGAAAAAACTCATTAATTCTACTGAGATTACATATGCATCTGGAGAAGCTTTTGTTTGTTACACAACCTGTGCTGCCACATCTGACTGCAAATGTGAAAAAGAAACAGAGCACTGGTGTTCCCTTAACTGTAATACGTTGTCCGTGTCCCGGCCAAGCCTGGTTTCGTTATCTGTTCATAGCAACAAAAAAGTGTCCAGTGCTGTACATTTGAGAAGTTGCTGAGTCTGTGATGAATAAAGAATTTGACAGTAAGAGTGAGGCTTAAGTGGAATGCTTTTCTCACAGCACACCATCTCAGCACCACTGTTCTGTCTGCTTTTCCTGTCAGGGATGACTGGTGGAGGAGAGCCTTGTGGAGGCTACAGGGAGTGGCTGTTTTAGTGCCCGCTTGTCGACAGCCTTGGTGTATAAATAAAGGGGTTGCAGTGGTTTGATGAGGTGCCCATCTCTGTTTTCCCCAGCCGAGTCAAACACAGCTCCTCTGACCTGGGAGACAAGGGGAAGACGCCGAGCTTCATGACTGGCGCCCCCCTTCCATCACGTGAAAGCCAAAACGCCACACTGGCGAATGAGGCAAGGAGAAGGAATGAAGGTAGGGGAGGGAGAAAGCACAGTCCCGCGAGCCTTTTTGCTTCCTTCCAACCCTCAGAAAATTCCTTTGTTTACTTTGAATCATGTTCCAGAATTTTTCCTCTTTGTGAGCATGAGACTACGGTTATGTTATATGTAGTTGTTTCTTCATGCTAAAAGGTTCTTTTCTCAGCATGAATGTGAGGATAAACTCAGAAGATAAAGTTTTCTTTCTGTTTCTGACATGCACTCTGGGCCAAATTTCAAATCTGGAGGGAGAGAGGTCAGCTATGTTTGTAGGTTCAAAGATTAGATCGAGCATTCAGAGTTGGACCCAATGATCCTTCTGGGTCCCTTCCAAGTCAACATATTCTGTGATATCAGTGAAAATCCTAGTGAACCTAAATTCTTTAACAATCAGGTACTTGATGATTTGTTATTACACCTTATTTATTCAACTGTGACACAAGGATTTTCTGGCATAATTTCAAGTGGCAAAATGGATACCAGAGTCTCTCAGCATGGGCCCATAGAAGGAGTCTAAATGGATGATTACTTCTGGAATTTTGTGTAGTAATACTTGTCTAGTAGTTTTTTGTTTCCTTCTTCATTTTATAAAAGAAAGAGTCATATTTAACAGGAAAGGAAACCAAATCTTTCCATTATCCAGTTAGGACTCTCCAGCCTTTCTGACAAGTGCCCAGGTTAGCACATTTTAGACAGCACAGGCATATTTTGTCAGAACTTGTGGGGAATGCTGACTCAGGATAAGGCAAAACCCACGAGGCATTGAACTAATTGTGAAATGCCTTGTGTGGAAAAATGACTTCCTGATCCCTGCAGTATCTGCCAGTGCTTTGAAACATGGTGTTTGAATGTTTGCATTGTGTCCCTGCCTGCAAGATAATAATATTAAGCTGCTAAACATAATTTGTAATATCTACATTTATATATACATCCATATACTGTGAACTCCTATTCTGAGAGATACTGTATAGCTGAAATACTGCAGTGAATTTCTAACACATTGAGCTATTTGAGCTGACTGAGATGCAAACTGTAAACAGATAGTGAAAATGGCTGTAAGTCCATAATTTTGGGAACATTTTTGCAGCTTTATTAACCTGAGGCTTTATAAGCAATGTAGATTTTTAACAGCCTATTTGACAGTCTCAAAATAGATGAGGTTAATATCAAGTCCACCCCCGAGTGTTTTGACATAATCCCAGGAAAATGACTTTTGATGGAAACTGTGTTGATGAAAACTACCCACAAAATCCATTTTCATAGAGTAGGCTGAATGGTCGGTTCTATATCAACAGTGCCTTTGTGTTTGGGAACCAAAGATATTTCCCATGGTGGAAATGTCTTGGAGCCTTGCAGTCAGGTAAACCCAGCCCTCCTTCTGCAGAAACTCTGAATGGTTCTGGCAGAGAGCCAAAGACTCTTGGACACATCCATCCCCACAGGGTTCAGCACATCCAAATTTCTAAAAGCAGTGCAGTTATACCAATAGAGGCCAGAGGAGACATCTGGAGTGGTTTGATTTTACCTCTCATTTTTATTCCTGTTTGATTCCTGTTACAGACCACTTTTGGCTAGCTGGCAGAGTAATAATGCAGCAGAGTTGAACGAGTGCCAATTTAATTTCTACACAGTTTCAATGCCACATTTTTGAAGGAGAGCAAAGGCATGGGTACAGAAAATGAAGGGTACAAATGTACCACAGAATGGATCTGTACCTGTTACAGGACATTAACTGTGGTAATCGACAGAAATGTACTTGAAAGTCCTGTATGTTCAGGTTAACACCAAAACTTGGTTTTGCCAAGTGCTTACAGCCAAAGGACAGTGAGTTCCTGGGATGTGCAATTCAGTGCATGGTGGCATTTCAGGTGGCCAGTGCATAGAAGGTTCATAGCATTGCAGAGGGTTTGTTCATTTAGGTAGATGATGTCCAAATAGATCCAAGTGAGAAGTTTCTCTATGCTGCCTTGCATAGCAAGGTTAAGAAAAAACCAGTGACAATTTAAATAAATCAGATGTTTTTGCTGAAGATTATACTGTCATTTTCTCCAATTATTCTTGACATTTCACCCATTCATATTGTGATCTGAGTTAATAATGGAAGAAAACCCAGCTCTTGTTGCCTTGTTTATTCTTTGTTCTCAAGGAGATAAGCTGTTTATAAAGATAACTTATTTGTTATTTAAATCACTTTTACAGAATTTGTTTGTTTCCTTGTTTGAGTTTCTAAATATATTGCAACAATTGTGATGCATCTTTGAGATGTCTATTCAATTCACTATGATTTGTACTGGAATTCATTCCTAAATGGGCACAGGTGTTGATAGCTATAATACGCAAGAATGAGTCAAAACCAATAAATGCCCAATAGAGGAAAGATGAAAGAAAATGCACTGAAAACAGCTCTTTTAGGATGTGATAAATAGGCACTTTAATTCACTACTTAATTAGGTATATAGTGCTGAAGATGTGTCTGGAGCAACTACGTATTTTAAACAGCTGAACGTGTTAGAGTGTAACTTCAATCACTGCTAATATTTTCAAGATCATAAACATTATTTTTAGAATTAGCAATACTATTCAGGATATAATCAACTTTTGTTTGCAAGCTGTTCTATAGTTCCCTAAAGCAACATTTTCCAATACTTTTGTAAAAAAAAGAACTTCATTGATAGCCTATGAAAACTACGTGCTCACTTTCTCATGTTGCACAGAAATTTAACGCTAGAATGAGATATTGGAATTCTGATGTTGCAAAATGAAAAGTTAGTTTAAGCACTTCCTCCAGATACTTTGTTATCTATTTCTTGCGCAATGCACTCTGCAGGCAACCTCTCCTGAAGCCCCACCCTGACCTTTGGGTGCGTTTCCGACGGGAATGACAGGCGGGCCAATGACTGAGTGCCATGGTTAGTGATTCCCGAGTGCCATGGTTAGTGATTCCCGAGTGCCAGTGCCCTTCCTTTGGAGCGCAGGCTTTTGGCATTGCGCCTTTCCATCAAAAGAACTTTGTCCTTGCAGTGGAGGTGCTTGGATAAGCCAGTCAGGTACCTACCTAAGGAGGAAGGTGGTCATCGTTCTCCCAAGGAGTTCTTAGGAATCCCATGTGGGTGTTTGAATTGATACCAAAGACAAGGTTTACTGTATGCTAAGCAGACACTGAGACTAAACCAGCCTCTAGAGTTTGAATTATCTCCAGAGAAATCTGTTTTTATGTTAACATATCTTGTTGCATTTAAAATATATTTTCATAGGCATAAAAATGATACTGATAGACATAAAACTGATACTGCTGATATGCAGACAGGTTGTAACTCCGGCCAGGGATATTTGTCCTTAATATTTTATAAATATCTGTCCTTAGTATTTGATGGTCCTTGTTTTTAGAGATAAAAATAAATAGCGCAAGATAGAAATTATCAACAAACGCAAATTCAGTTGCCAAAACTCCCTGATGACAGCTGTGGCACCCAATGCAGGCATGGTGCAGCACAATACAAATTACAGAATCACTGAATAATTAGGGTTGGAAGGCACCTCTGGAGATCATCTAGTCCATGGCAAGGTCACCTAGAGCAGGTGATGCAGGAATGCATCCAGATGGGTTTTGAACGTCTCCAGAGAGGGAGAATCCATGATGTTCCTGGGAGCCTGTGCCAGTGCTCTGCCACCATCAGTGTAACAAAGCTCTTTCTCGTGTTGAGGTGGACAAGGCAGTTGTTTGGAAGCTGGAGTGTATGGGTAGGGCAGTGAGGTGTTGTATATGCTCCAGGTGGGTCTGGAAACTGGGTTTGTACTGAGTGGCTGGAGCAGCTGTGTGGGGAGTGCTGCCCTGGGACAGGCAGGCGGGTGGGCTCCTCAGGGCTCCCCCACCGCCCGCGCTGCAGCTGGGGGCAAAGAGAGGGAAAGGAGCCAAGGAGCAGCAAAGGACCTGGGAGTGTGAATTGACAGCGGCTCAGCACGAGCCAGTGTGTGCCCAGGTGTCCAAGAAGGACAAGGGCATGGTGGCTTGTATCAGCAATAACGTGGCCAGCAGGACCAGGGCAGTGGTTGTCCCCCTGTACTCAGTGCTTCTGGTGCTGCACCTCAAATCCTGTGTTTGGTTCTGGGCCCCTCACTACACGAAGGACATTGAAGGGGCTGGAATGAGTCCAGAGAAGGGCAATGAAGCTGGTGAAGGGTCTGGAGCACAAGTCTGACAAGGAGTAGCTGAGGGAGCTGGGGATGTTTAGCGTGGAGAGAGAAGGCTCAGGGGTGACCTTATTGCTCTTTGTACTGCCTGAAAGGAGGTTTTAGCCAGGTGAGGGTTGGCCTCTTCTCACAAGCAACCAGACACAGCCTCAAGCTGCACCAGGAGAGGTTTAGGTTGGACATCAAAGGGATTTTCTCCTCAGAAAGTGTGGATAGATATTGGAATGTACTGCCCAGGGAGGTGGTGGAGTCGCTGTCCCTGGAGGTTTCTAAGAAAGACTGGACGTGGCACTCAGTGCCATGGTCTAGTTGACATGGTGGTGTTAGGTCATAGGTTGGATTCGATGATCTCAGAGGGTTTTTCCAGTCTAATCGACCCTCTGATTCGGTGACCCAGGCGGGAGCGCTTCGCCCAGCGCCGGCCGCGCCCGGGCTCCCCCCCAGCTCCGCGGGACTCCATTTCCCAGCGCGCCCCGCGCCCTCGCCGCCGCCGCGCCCGGCCCGGGAAGATGGCAGCCCTTGTGTCGCCCTTGGCTACTGCGCGCTGCCTGCTGCGGGCTCTGNTGCGTGCCCCCCGTCCCCGTCGTGCCGCGGCTCTGTGCCCGGCGGAGGGGAGGTGGGCGCCGGTGCCGGGCGGGACACGCGGCAACCGCCGGGACTCGCACAGGCCCCGCCGCTCTGCCGTGACCTGGCGGCGTCCTTGCATTCCTCGGCCTGCGCTTGTCCGCCACCCAGCCCCCGAGGGGACCCGCCTGCCGGCGTGGCACCCACCGGGAGTCGGCCCCGGTCGCCGGGGGGACCCGCGAAGGGGCCCGTGCCTTCCCGAGCTGGTGATGCCGCTTTCCCCCTGGGAAAGAGGGCGTCGGTGCCTGCCCGGTTAAAGCCTTGCGCTGCAGCGGGCGCTCGGCGAGTGCGCTTTGGCCGGGCTTTGGGGTGTCTCGGGGACTGTTCTCCCTCAAGGGCCCTCCGGTTGTATAACAAACGACAGCTGTTCTCTGTCTTCAGAGCCTTGCTTTGAAAGTCTCCTCAGTATAAAAATTTAAGGGGTTTTATTAACTTGGGGCTTAGGTTAAACAGAGCAGAGGTCTTTTTTCTTTAGTGAGAGCTCTTCGTCGTCTGCCAGTCAAGTGTGAGAATTCAGCTGTTGTCTGGTGGGTCCCAGGATTGATAACTGTTCGCATCCACACATTACGTTGTGATTCTACAATATTTATACATCCTAAGAAAAATAGACAGGCACTGTAGTTAGTACTGTAGTTGCAGGTATTTTATTTGATATTGGCCTAACAGCTTGTACTCTATGTAGTTTGGTTTTATAACCAACATACTAGCATTTAGAAAAAGTTGTCAGAGCAAATCAATGGCAAATCAGTGGCATTAGGCATAGTTTTTCAGCTTCCATGTTAAAGGGAAGGTAGCCCTTACATATGTTGTTTGAGGACATCAGGCTGCAGGGATGGGCTGCCATCATGGAATTGATTTATCATTCTGGTTTTACGATCACTGGTTTGTAGTCTTTTCTTTGTTTCTGTGATTTGCTTTCCACAGTTTTACAGTTTACCTTTTCCTTAATTAAGGAAAGACCTGACAAAGTATTATCTGTGTAAAGTTCTGATTTCATTGATGCGCTTCTCTTGTCTTTCCCTACTTTCATCTATAGCTCAGGTTCTTAAAAGAGGTGTGCATGGAAAAAATACAAGTAATCTTCTTTCAGAATCATGTATCAGGCGTGTATGCAAAAAGCAGAATTCCAGTTCCAAATCATGTTTCTCTAGAAGATGCTGTTTCATATGCTGCCCGAATGAATGGCCTTCAATGATTCATCTAAAGTCATATAAGGAGACAAAAATGCAAATCCTTGTCCTTATGGCTTAGTTGCAAGCTGCTTCTTCTGGTTCAAACTACTAATTTCAGCAAGTGTGGGGGTTTTATGAATTTTACATGATATTGGCCTAACATCTTTCAGATAACTTAGTGTGTGTATGCTCCCCACCCCCCCATATTGTTGGTTGGATTTTGATTTTTTTAAGCTTTCTGGCAGGCACTGGAAAGTAATTTTTTCAAATTACCTCCTCTTAAATTCTTGTCATTAATCATTGTAAAATATTTTGAAAGGAGCATTTGTTTATTATAGGATTGTAAATGTATATTTAGCTTTATACCTAGCACATGATCTTTTTCCCAAGAAACTTACATGACAAGTCTTTGTTTTTCTGCAGGTTTATTCATGTGCTTAACTTTAATATATGTATTTAATTTATCCAAATCCTTGTACATCATGGGGCAATTTACCTGTTTGAGACTGATTCTGCAAAACTTGCATATGTATTTAATAAAAGATGAGACAAGATGACATTGTTATTGTTTACAAGTACTAGCATGAAAAAAAAATCCCTTCTCATCTTCTGCTACCTTTGCTGCTATTTTCATGCAGAAAAATAACCTTTGGAGCTACAAGACTGTACCATTGCCCCTCTTCCTCACTGTGGTGTCATCTAAGAAGGAAAGATTTTGCAGCAGTTCTGTTACCAGATTAATCTTGAGTTTAGGAAGGTCTCTGATACCACTGTCTGCCTGTTGACCAAAGTGCCCTCTGACTTGGAAGTCCTTTTCTGTCATGGCAGTTGTGTTTCATAGGCAGTTTTAGCAGCTTTACTCCAAGAATTTCAAGGTTTGAAGCAGTTTGGCTTCATTGTGACCCAAACTAATATTCTGAACTTCAGCTTGGATTATTGAAAACATGACAGTTTTTAAAATTTGGTTTCTATTACTTTTTTTTTTCTTCTCTCCATACAAATTCCAGAGTTTGTGAAAAGCTGTCAAGGCAGATTGTGCTGGCAGAGCAGTAATGAAACAGATGTGATCCTTGTACCTTGTATTAACACTGATTCAGTAGAAGCTATTCCAGCTTCTTGATTATGACTCAGCAAAGGTGGCACTTGAGTGATTTTGGGGTACTTAATTTTGATGCAGTTGTAACCTGCATAAGTTTGGTTTAGATGCAGTTCTCACACAACTATTGGTTGGAAATATTCTTTATTACTAAGACAAACAGTGGTTAACCATTACAGCAGAGTGGAAGGGGAGAGTGTTAATTCTCTGTCTCTTACCTTGGTTACCCTTCTGTGCTCTTAATCTCCTGGCTGCTGTCAGGATCAGTGTTGGTATGTCACAACTCAACTTCCATTTCAGTTTGTGCATAAATAACTCTAATGTCTACCTCAGAAGTGGCTGTTGCTTTCTTAAGCTATGTCATTGAAACTCTCATGCCTTTTTGTATGTCATCTCAGGCATCAGTTCTGTGTGATGCTAGAAAAACTCAACAACATACTGATCAATTTTCCAATTTACTGCTCTTTTCCACAGCAGAAAGTCCCTGGAGTTAAGAACATTTCTTATATTTTTATGTAGGCATTAATTATCTTTGCAGTGGTAGATTTAGGTCAGTTTATTGAATATGTCTTAAGTCCCCCACTCGAAAGAAATCTTCTGTAACTCCAGATTGGCATTTTTTTGAATAAGTTTTATTTGGTGAGATTTTCCCAATTGATTTCTTTCTTTTTTTGGGTGTATACACAATAGGTCTTCACTGCAGCTGTCTCTGTGATCCTTGTATGGGCAAGCAGAAAGGCAAATGCAAAGAGCTAATTATATGGTTTGAAATAAAGTGAGGTTATACTTACATATGTATGTTTTGGGAACAGGAATTTAAGAAAAATTGCGCTTTGGTGTCAAATCTAAAGAAGCAGGGAAGGTCAGGTTAAATGTGGTAAAGTCCAACACTGTCCTGCACCCTGCAGGTGGGAAAGGTAGGTTATGGATAACTGTATGTCTAGTTTTACACTGTTCTGTGTAGAACTAAGTGAACTAATTCTGTGCTTTTCTCTAGTTGTGTCTAGGACACTACATAGGTGTGGAAGGCACTTCTGTGTGTGACACTTAAGGATTTCAGAAGGGAACTAATAAAAATTCAATAGCAAAGATTAGATAATGGAACAGTAAGGGATAAATGAAACCCCCTATTTTGCAGTGTGGAGAAGAGGGCTGTAGGACTACAGTTGGTGCATTGAATCATGGGTGATTCCTATAATTGAGTGATAGATTTTCTAATCTGTTCCACAAAATGCAGGTTAGAATGGAAGGTGCACACTTTTTTCTGTCTCTTAGAATAGTTTATCACTTGTACAGCTACCTTCTGTTGACTTATCTCTAAAATCCCCACATGCTCTTCAGTAGTGTCTGCCTTTTTTTTGCAGCTACAGGTGTGAGTTTATCACTTAACCAGTTACTGGGTGTCTCTTGGCAGTGTAGCATAGTGTACCCCCACCATACTTAAATCCCAGTGTTCAATATTATTTTAGGAGAACAGTGAGTGAGTTGTGCCACCCTCTGTGACCCTTTGGACACAGTCTCCATCTCTGTCACCTGTTAATGATGGAGTATTTTCTTCCACTCCCAGGATGGTTAGCTGTGAGTACATGTAATCTGAGACAAACCCTGCTTCTGAGTAGTCCTACTGGTGTGCTTTGCCTTGTGGCCAGGAAGGTCACGAGCCACAAACCCTTTCTTACCCCTAAATCAGCATTTTTTCTTTTTTTTCCTTCAGTCCTGTGGTAAGCAGTAGGAACTCAAAGATTTATAGGTATAAGGGGGCACACTGGAGCTCTTGGAGCCATCAACTTCTACATATTGCAAAGGCACAGATAGTTCAGAGGTATGAATGAGGTTGACTTTTTTTGGGAGTGGAATGGTGGAAAATAAGATGAAAAAATTTTGAGAGATCACCTGAGCAACCTGGTCCTAGTGGAAGATGTCCCTGCCCATGGCAGAAGTTTTGGATATAGATGATACTTAAGCTCCCTTCCGACCCAAGCCATTCTATAATTGTGTGATCTATGCCTTTTCCCCTTCCTGTCAAAGGTGAGTCAGGTTTTGCTGACTTGTTCCTGACAGATCTCTTTAGATAGGGATTAGCCAACTACTCTTAATTCAAAGCAGCAACTCAGCTCTTTAAGGAACAAGAGAATTTGGTGCAATTACTGGCTGCAGATATAAACAGTGACTGTCTTTATGGAGAAACTGTTTCTTGCAATAAATAAACATAATGTGATCTAGTAGTTCAGTTTTATCCTCTTTTCTAATGCTCTATCTTTCTTATAACTCTTTAAAACTCTTTTTGTGCCTTTTATGGAATCTTTGTGGCTTGTGACTCATATTTTTAAAAATAGTCCTTTAAATCTCCATTTACTCCCCCATTTGGTTCAAAGTTCTCATAACGTATGATGTGAAAATTGACAAGTGTCTTCCAGGGCAGACTATACCAGTATTGAACAGGTTTTTTTTTCCCCCATGAGTATTTATATTGGAGTATTTGTATTTATTTTAGTTTAGTTTATTTTTTCCTCTTAACAGTGTTATGATACTGTCTCACTGTCATTTTGTGATGCAAAATAGCTGTTGGATCCTTTTTTGCAGAGGTACTCCTTAGCTGGTCATTTCTCATCTCCTCAGTGAACATGTTTTGTCCCTGTTGAATTGCATCCTAGTTGTATGAGATTATTTGTCTAGTTTGTCAAAATTTACTTGCCTTCCAGAGTGTCTGCAGCCCTCTCCTGATTTTCTGTTATTTGTGTTTCCAGTCTTTGTACTTTATTTTGCCATATATGACATAGATGGAAATTCAGGGTTGCACCAAGATGAGATCCTGCACCCTCTCTGAAACTCTGCTGCAGATATACACCTAGTTTAACTGTAGTAATTATTTATTACATATCCTTTTCCCAGCTGTTTTGTATCTGCTTAAAAGTACTTTCAGTTGCAACTTTCTCTGACAAGTGTTACTGCAATTAACAAGCTTTTCCTTTACCCATTAAGAAATCATGTTGTTATTATACTTAACCTGTTAAATGACACTGGAAGCAAAACTGGAAGATATTTATCAGCTTTTCAGTGTATGCCATTGTTTCTGATCTTAATGATTTGGCAAGCCTTCTTTGTAATACTGTGCATTCTTTCCTTTCCTAGTTATATCTTGTTTTATGTCTAGCAGTTCTGACTTTTTTTTTTTTTTAAATGTCTTATTTCTGACAATATTCCTACCTGGGCTTGTCCCTGTCTCTTGTAGGCAGAACATAATGTCAGCAGATCAGGCTCTGCCATTGCAGGGCTTCACAGCTATTGCCTTGCTTAGTGTGGTGTTTGAGTCTTTCAACTTTCTTACAGAACTCCTGGTTTGGTCTCTTGTTTGTTGACTCTTAAATATTTTCTGAAGTCTTACCTAAAGGATTATCTGTTTAGAGAAATGCACTTTGGAATTTTTAAATGGTTTTACCCCAATTTGGGGGAAAAAAAAGTCAAAATTTACCCTGCAACAGCTCATCCAAATCTTACCAACTCTCTAGCTGGACTTCTTAGAATGTGTGCTTGTTAATAAAAAAAGGACTGTTAAAATACTACTAGAGTAAAGTTAGAAATTGAGTTAATGAAAAATGAAGGGGTAACCAGTGGTTATATAGGTAAGTCTTGTATGGACATCTTTGTGCAAACTGTTAGGAATATGTGTTGTTTATAAGGAGATGCTTTTCAAAACTTCTCTATTAATTAGCTTCTTTTACTTTTACAGCCTACACAGCCCAGGCAGATGAGAAGACAGGCCCTGGTACTCCTACAGATGCTCATGCCAGAGCCTTACGGGTTTGCAATGGACCTTTAGAACATTATGACTTTCTGATTAAGCAGAAAGAGCTGAAGAATGATGAGCAACAAAGAAGAGTTGTGCAGCACCTGCAGAAATTGCATGAGAGCCTTAAAGGCTACAGCATTGATTCAAAAAATGCTCTTTCAAAGGTGAGGTTTATAATGATAAAAATATTTTTTGCGTTTATATTTGCTCATAAGAATGTGCTTAAAATGCATAAATTTCTGTCAAGAGCATAGATCTTATTTTTGCAAATGCCTCTTTCCACATAGATCATTCTTTATGCTTCAATCTCTCTTCTTTCTTTTTTGATTCATAAAATCCAGTGGCACTCCAGAAGTAACCAAATTAAATATTACTGAAATAATTCTGTAAGAAAATCTGATATGGTTTTAGTTATGTCCACTGCCTACCTTTTCAAAAATGTCATTTGGCTGTAGGAGAGAGGGGCCTAAAGTAGGTTTTAATTCTCAAGCACTGGTATTATACTTGTGTGTTTGGATTACATAAACTGAACACTGATGACTTGTGTTCTAACAGATATTCCACAAATAATTCCACATTATAATATGTATCAGACATGACTTTTCAAAACAATGCTTCTCCATGTTGCTAGTTCCCAGATGAGGTAAGGAAGGAAGGCCTAGGTATAATCTGCATCCTTGTTGTGTTTTGGGGGCATCACAGTTTCATTTCAAAGGATTTACAAAAGTTTAGACACATCCCTGTTGCACACTGCCTTAACAATCATAGTGCCTTAGTATTAATCATGCTGTTAGTCTGCTGTTGCATAGCTGCAACTTTTCCTTGAAGCTCTTGTCACAATGTTTTCCAGACTCTGACAGTATTTTTCACATTTCTTGTTTTCATATTGTTATTCTCAGGCAGCTGCTCTGGTGGCCTTGCACTTGCAAATATTGATAGCACTGGTATGGCATGTTCTCATGGGAAGCAACTAGAACTGGTGTGGGAATTCCCTCCTCAGCTTTCCTTGCCTCTTGTTTTGTAGATTTGAGTTTATATCCCAGAAAACCAAATGTAGCACCCAGCAAGGCAGATAAGACATTTAATTCCTTGCTAAATATTGGGCAGTTATAGATATGGACAAAAGCTGAATTTCTACTGAATGTGCTTCATTTGCACCTGATTAACATATTCCAGTCAGCACAATTGTAAGCTGTGGTCAGGGGAAAAAACAAGAGCAGGGTGTTTGACTAAGTCTGATGATAAAAGTATGGTGCTGGGGAAGAAGCATAACAAAATATACATTGCTATCTCATCTGCACTTTCCCTGCCTGCACTGGAGAGACCTCCCAGCCCCTAGGAGGAGTGAAACAGTGAGTGTTTTCCCCAGCTAGACTCTGAGTGTTTTTGTTTTGCTTTCTCTCTTTCTTTTACACTACTTTTGGTTTGTTTTGTTGCTTCTTTTTCACCAGAAGTAACTTTAACATTCATGGTCAATGTTTACCATCATTTGCAGTCCTTGCTACCTAATCTCCACGTCAGCCTTTCTCAGAGTTCATTATACAACATTCCTCATCTCATGGACATAAATCTAAATGTGCAAGTCTGTTAAACTTGTTACCTAACCATACTAAATGGTTCTCTTGCCTGGCACAAATACTGTATTTTGTTTGCAGGGCAGGACTAAATGATACAGCATGAGATCAGGGGAGCCAAAGCCTGGAGGGCTCAAGTGCCTTTAAATGGCAGGCTGCCCTCTGGCCTTCAGGCACCAAATGATAACCATTCTAAGGCTCTTGTGATGGTATTAGCTTCAAGGTGTGAAAAAGCAGAGAAGAGAACAAGTATTACACCTGTAACTGGGGCTGTTTCAAATACCCAAGAGTAGCAGTGTGCAGAGCACTGGGACACACACCTGCCTCTCAGTCTGCTTGCAGCATCCCCTGAATGCCTTAAACTCACCTGTGTAGCTGGGGATCATGTGTTTGCTAGTCATGTGCTTGACTGGAAATGCCATAAATGTCTTCCTGCCTCCTGGTGGAAGGAAGCAGACTAAGCACCTAGGAAAGAGTTTTTTTTAAGAGGAAACCTGAATGGGAAATAATTCCATAAAGTAAAAGTCAGGCACTGTGGAAGAAAACTCACAAATACACCAAGCAAAGTCCTACAGAAGACTGTTCCTAAAGGGCAGTGAATGTGTATTTGGAAGTTCTGTTCTGGAAGCAGTTGACCCCATCATCCTCATGGGTCCCTTTCAAATCAGCTTTAAACAGGGTGTTTGACCATGTGATCCCCTGAAATCTCTGCCAATCCAAATCATTCAATGATTCTAACTCTCATGTGGGAATTGGAGCCAGACAATGGTTTGGGATATGGTTTTGCCTTCTCTGGCAGTTGGGTCAGGTCATCACATTGCTTACCTTTTTACTTCAGGGATCTCTTTTAGTTAAAATTATTGAAAACATAGAAGCAGGGTAAAAACTATAAATGTAGCTTGAAAATTGTATGTTTATTTTAAAACACCCATGTTATGTGTGGGTGTACACCTGTGGTTTCATGTGGTCTTGATGGATTTGTGGGCTAGCTCCTGAGTCTGAACCACTCTCCTGATACAGTTTGGGCAAGTACCAAATGGAAAATAGAAGCTTCCTTTTTTCAAAATGCTTATCTTTGGTATCCAGAGCAATGTGGCAGCATGCCTGAATGTGAACCTTGTTTGCTTAAGTGTGAGGAGACCAAGCTGGATTCACCTTGCTAAACTGCTTCTTTAATTTGAATGTTAAGCTGCTGACCAGTGTCTTGTATCTTGTGAGGATCCTGAATGTGAAAAGCTGTTGGGTTAGCTTTTGGGTTCTTTTCATCTGTCTGGGTTTCTTTTTCATCTTTGGTGTTGGTCTTACAGTCTTTTAAGTTGCCTATTTCAGAACTGTCTTACTGTACCTGGACTGTAAAAGAAGTGATTCAAAAGGGAGCCAATTATCAGGTTTGCTCCTGGGTTTTGTTTTTTTTTTGGACATAAATGCCAGACTTTATTAATTTTCATTTTTTACAAAAAAATGTTATGACAAAGGCATTGGTTTTACTGTCAACCTGAGGATCAGTAGGCCTTGAGCATTTTGATCTTTTCTGGCAAGATGTTTTGGACATTCAGATAGTAAGTTCTAAAAGCACTGTCCTGGAGAATAATTTTGAGAGCTGACATGTTTTAACTGGAGTGCCCTGAATCATTGTTAGTTGTTAGAGCAGGTGTAATGGCTTTGTAGATCAAGCATTATGTGGGTTTGTTATTTACTGATTCTTTGATTGGGAAGTGTGAATAGGGAAGAAAGCTTGTATTGCAGAAAACAGACACCAATCTTATTCTGTTTAGGAAATGTGATGCTACTTTGTCCCTGCATAACAGAGCTAATGCAGTAAAGCCAGACTGACACTTTCTTACTTAAATGCCATTTTTTTCACTTGAGAATATGTTTTTCACTACTTCCTTTAAAGCATTCCACTTCTTCATTTAACATTACTTTAATTTTAAACCAACTTTTAAAAATTGTTGCATGGCTCAATAATGGAACTAGTGAGTCAGTGAGGAGCAATTGAAGAACTGTTTGCTACAGGGGTGAGTGTTGTTGCAGTTTGAGGTTTTTCTTTTAGAGCTTGATATTTCTATGGAAATCTTAAGATTGGGTTGAGCACTTTAGAGCTTTGCCATTCATCAAGACCCCAGAAAAGGAGGAGAGCAACAACTTTTTCATAAATCTGTCAAAGTCTGCTAGCTTGTGTAATTAAATGAAATCATGACTCGGGGAGAAGTCGTCACAAGAGCTTTGTTCCTCTTCTGCTGTCTTTAAGGAAGCAATTTGCCAGTTCAAACAGAGCTCCTTAGGAGATCAAACGAAGCCAAACAGATTATAGTGTAAATTCTAGTGCAGGCCAGGTTTTGCTTCAGCAGAGTTGTTATCTACATCTTAATGAAGGTTTCCCCAGAATAAATCACAAATGTGACTAGGTATTTGGTAAAATCGTATGCTTATCACATGTGTGCATCTGTTGAGGAATTTCCTAGATAAGTGAAATAGTTGGTTTTATTTTATGGGCTTTCAGTGTAGTGATGCTGCTGCAGACTTGGTTCAGTTAGAGCTAAGGCTTTTCATGCCAAGAAGAGCTGGTGGTGAGTATTGCTGTCTGGAGTTGGCCTGGGTTGAAGAGGATTTGTGTAGGTTTATGGGTGGAATGCATTCCTGTGACCAGTAGAAGGCTTCTCCAGGAAATACTAATGATACAGGTAAACACTGTATTTATGAATAGCTCATTGGCATTCTCCTCTCATGGTGCCTGGGTATGTTGAATATTCTCATGTTTTTGTGATAAAACTATTGGATTTGCTTTCTGTTTTGTACTGAGTGAGTTTTAATAGATGTAAACAAAACAAATCGATGTATTTTTAATTAAGGATTTATTTTGAAAAATAAAATACCTCATCAGTTATACTTAGTATTTCCTAGGATGACTTCTTGCTTTTTCAAGAGGTTCCTAGCAACTTGAATAGCCCACCTTTAGTATAAAATCTCTTGTACTGAGAAGAAATTAATCTACTGGGAGCTTTTTCAAAATAAAAAAAAAAGGTGCTTGGCATTTCAAGTGTGCTCATTTTTCCTGGCTCTGTCATTGAAGAGAATGTGGTTGAGAGGTTGCTGTGAAGAAAAGGGGGTGGTGGAAGAGAAGCCTCTCTCTACCAGTCTCTTATGTGGTCTGATATTCCTTATTTTATTGCCTGATTTCTTCTGTGATAGAATTGCAGAAGGCTTTTCCAAAATAGCAGTTATTCCACAAATAGAAACTTCTTGCACTTCTGAACCATTACAAGAATGGTCTGCTTTGGTTTTAGCCTTGTTCTTCTTTTGTCGCTTTTTATCTGAATAGTTTTATTCACTAAAATATGGTAAAAGTAGGATTAGGGAGCAAATATTTATATCAGATACAATAGGGGCCTTTCAGCTTTTTCATCCTAAACACTTGTGTTGCCTCACAGGCCAAACCTTTCTGAAATGAGTGGTCTGGGGCACACACACACAGAGACACACCATGACACCAGACATTTTCTTCATGGTAATAAAACTCTATTTTCTTACCATGTAGGTTTTTTGGGGCATCAGCTTCGAATGAATCCCAGGGGAAAAAACAATTAGTCTTGCTGCCAACCAAGTAGGCTTCTGTTTTTCAACATTACTCCTCAAATTTGAACAAGGACTTTGATCTTCAACTTGGTGAAAGCATGGCCTTGTATGTTGAGATATTTTGAGATCCTCTGAATTGAAGTTCAAGGCCGTAAGAGTTTGCATAGACATTTCAGATCTCCAGCTTTTCAAAATAATACCAATTGGGACATCTTAAGAGTTGTTGAGTTGCTGTACTAATGACTTGAAATAAGCTCAATCCTAAGTGAGGTCATGTTTTGAAAAGAGGTATGAACAATAGTAAACACCATTCAAGACCTTGAAAATGTCTTCAGCTACAACAGCAGCCAAAAAGGAGGCCTGAAAGAGTGGGAGAAAGAGGCAGTTTTATTAGTGTTTAAAAAAAAAATCTGCTGTTGGGAGACGTGTCTCTTGAATTTTGCATATTTTAATTAACCATCTCATTACTGATATGCATTTTCAGTTAAAAGTTTTTCCCATCAGGGTGCAAATATTCCCAGGAAATTAGTTGTTTGCTTCTGGTGTCTGAGCATGGGAGAAGTTGGAAAGATGTTATTAAAGATATTCTCCCCTTCAAACTCAAATTTTGTGCATCACTTAATATCTTTGGGTTAGTACCTTTTAAATATTAACTTTAGCATACTTAAATCTTACCACTGTTGCTAAAGAAAGCATATTGTCAACAAATGTGACATTGTTATACTGAGATCCCAAATGTACCTCAGGATAATATGGAAATGAGCAAGGAGAGCATTAATTCAGTTTGTCTTCCTACATTTCCTACTTTTCTCCCTTTCCTACCTGAAATAAAGTAGACTGTCCTTATTTTAGGGTGACTGGAACATCTGCATTAGATCTCCCTGTCCTTCTTGCAGAGTGTGTGTTTGCAGAGAACCAAGATCAGTCTTCTGCTTTCTTTGCCCCCACATACCATTGACCGACTGCTTCCTGTGCTTTAAATTGAATCTAGAACATTGATGGGATTTTATCAGCAATCCTAGTGGAAGTTGCCCTTTGTCTTAGACAACTTCCAGACTTCAGAAGATGCATTAGAATAGTTAAAAAAAAAAGAAAAAACCCCCAATGTTTTAAGATAATGCAAAATAACTTGGTGCTGGTAGGATGGCTGAGTTTTCAGTATTAAAAATCTACTGTTCAGGTTTTACTTTTTTAAAAGAAAATGTACATTAAGGAAAAAAACAAACCCAAACAACCTAAGAATACAAAAATTAATTTTTAGAGTTATACAATATCTGACAGGAATGAGGAAATCATTATCCTAAAGCTGGAAATGATGTGATGTTTAGAAGTATTTGTAAAATATTTCCTACGAACTTCTTTAATTGCAGAAAGAGGACAAGAGGTTTTCTGGCATTTGATTTGTTTTTAGAGATTATCAACTTCAGCAAATATGTTTGGATCTGCCACAGTATTCATCCTTTTTAGCAATCAGATATCGCTCAAAAATTGCTGTTTTCAAAGGGACATTAATTTCGTTTTTTAAATCAACCCAAAGTTGATTTAGACTTTTACAGAGCCCAAGCCATTATATTTGTTTCCTTTAGTCAAAACACTCTTTTTCTGTAACACGTTATCTGGAAATAAGTATGTATAAAAAGACAAATATTAAGATAGGTAAATGTAATTAATAAAAACTTTACAGTGAAAAAAATGGTATAAAAATGTAGGCATTAATATGTGTTCTGGTTGTATAACCTTTGCAAAACCAGGTAAAGCTGTACTCTACACATTGATTTGTTTTTCTAGCTTTGTGTCATTCCTTGTGAAACTGCAAATCATGTTAACAGAGCCTTCCAGTATAATAAATTGAATGTGATAGTCTTTTGTATTGTTAAAATGATTGCTGTTAATATAAAATTAAACTGAAAGAAATTATTTTGAAAGCCTTTCATTCAGAGTTTTGTCTGTTTCTCCTTTTCTCTTGTAACTTTGAGCATCAGTAGTTTTATTGAGTACGAGCTCTTAAAAAGTACACCCTGAAAAATATTCATCAATTAAATTGTCGTACAATGCTTTCAAAGTACTAGCAAATAGTTGCAGCCTTGTCAATTAATGGAATAGTTTGCAAACATCTGAAACCCTTTCCAGCCACAGATTGATGATACAGATTTTTGATTACCCTATTAATAGAAATCTAAATTAAATCTAAAAGGGCCTCTTATGTAGGAGCCATGCTTGCATATTTTCTGAGTGAGCTGGTACTATAGACCTGAGATACTACCCTTCTACTTTTTGGTCATGCATTTTCTTTCATATTTAATTAGTGTTTTGTACTGACTCCTCTATTTCTTTAACATGGCACTGTATTTTGAAGAAGTGCTTTAGATTCAAGTTGTTTAGCAATTACCCAGCTCCAAATGAGACCACAGGGTTGCAATTTTAATTTTCCTCTGTGTTGGCTCAGCCCATAGAGCTCTGAAAGTGGAGCACTTTAAAAATAAGCAAATACTCTTCTGCAATGTTTTCTGTGGATGTCAATTCAGTTTCATGGATTTGATTGAATTTTGTTAAGATCTCCAGTTTTTTAGAAACTGTTTCTTTTTCAAATTATACTGGGAAGTGGCTGTGCACAATACTGGGGGAAAGGGAAAGAGGACTATTTCAAATTGAAAGTCTTGGCATGACTGGAAGTTTTTTCATAAAAATATATACTTGAATAAAATAGAATAAGCCATCAGGTGTCATAATATATGTCCTGAATAATATTAAGAAATTGAAAATTTTTAAGTAGTATTCATTCCAGATAAAAGTAACTCACTTGAAAAAATGGTTAATAAAAGGCATACTTTGAAAATATTATGCTTATGTGTTTATACATATACAGACACATGTGTGTCTATATAGATGCATGTTTTTACTATGACTCCATTGATTTTAATCGTGTTAGAGCCAGAGATGATTCTGTGTTTAATATTCAAAGCTGAGAGGAAGGATGTACAATGTTCATTTGCAGTTCTGATTTTCTAAGTCCTAACAGTTTATCTCTTGAGCAGAGCTGCTCTAGTACGTATTTAGTGCATATGTCCATGAATAGTACAATACTGCTTTTTTTCTAGAACTGTTTGCTTAAATGGCTTAATGAGGGAAAGGATTTGTTTTGATGATGATGGATTTGGGAACATTGAATCATTTTATGTGCTCTGATAAAGAGGCTCATGTGCTAGGGCTGGGGCTGGGGCTGTTTTCACAATGTTCTAAAAAAACCCCTGAAACCCCAGTTCCCAAGCCCTGCATGTGTGTTTTGCTTCTTAAACAGAGTTTGCACAATTATAGCATTACTTAGGAATTCTGAGCTAATGATTTATTCAAGGTTACACTTCCTTACCTAGTGCTACTGTTGTGCTTAAGTGTAGCTACTTTCTTACTTTACCACAGCCATGTGCTTGCTTTTATTTTACCCCATATCTATATTTACTATTTTTCTCTTGACTTGCAGCTCTTTGCCAAAACCAAACCTCCAAAAGGTCTTTATATCTATGGAGATGTTGGTAAGTTTTATTTGCATCCAATGGAATTTTTTCTAAATGCAGGTCTACTCAAAGTGTCTAAAAGATTTATGTTTATGTAGCTTTATTGGTTTAATGAATTTCACAGGATGTAACATTATGATGTTATTTAATATAATTACACCCTGAATACTGGAAGCTGTTTGATTGGATCCCATGCTATGTGTAGTTGTTTTCAGCATTACCCATTCACTAATATTTAAGAATGCAATTGAAGAATTTGGGAAGTAATTGTGGGAGAGAATTCATATATTCTAATTGCAACAATGCAGCATGAAAACATCTTTGCTTTCCAAAGGAAATACTAATGTGTTTTATGGATGTATGGGGAGTAATTTGTGCAACCTTTGGGCCATCTCTGTATGAATCAAAATTTTAAAACAGAAGAATAAAAATACAGTTGTTCCAAGTTTTTGAACAGAAAATGTAACTGTTCCTCACAGCAGTCTAGTCTTGTGTTTAACTCTGTGGAAAATTATAGTTTCATTAGGACCAAGCTAACAAACAATCATTACTGTAATCAGTACATACTGCTCTTAAATTAACTACCTGTTGAGTGTTTTTTATTGTTCTTATTTGAAGGCACAGGGAAGACAATGGTGATGGACATATTCTATTCTCACTTAGAAGTAGAAAGAAAAAAGAGAGTCCATTTTCATGGCTTCATGTTGGATGTGCACCAGAGTAAGTGCAGACACAGGTATTGACAAGAATTTTGTGAAATACAGTATCTATTAAAAAGTCTGTCTCATGTTAATATTAATCACTGCAATTTTATTTAAATATTTAAACATAAAGAAAAGTAAAAAAGAAATAGAGAAAAGTTTAAGCATTTTATTATTGTCTGTCATATTAACATAGATATTAATTGCATGTTATTTTTCAAGTATCTTTTCTGAAAGAGAAATCTAAATACCTGATTGTACATATAACTCGAGTGTATTGTTTAGAATGAAATGCTTAACTAAATGTTTTCCAGGTACAATTAGCTTATGTGAAATCTGAAGAAGGCAGTTGCTAAAACTGAAAATGTAAAGGTTAAACTCAATCTGTATTTTGATTAAGCAATAACTAAATCAGATATAAATCCCAAGGGGAAAGGGAACTATTCTGGTTGACTAACTTAGTAAAACTCTCAGTATTTTAAAGGAAAAAAGTAATAGGAAGGAGTGTGTCCTAAGTTACAGAAATACTTCTGATCAGCTGAATAAGGCACTTTGTTTTGACAGAGATGCTGTTCTATAAATTTTAAAACTTGCTTCTGTTTCTAAATTCTGTGACCTTATAGTACTGTCAAATCGTTAACTGTTGCTGTATTTTACAAGAGTTGTGACAGCTGCATTTTTCTTGGGAAGCTTTCACGAGTGTAAATACCTCAAGCCACATTTTAGTGCCCACTTTTCTATCATTGCTGGGTCACTCTTGAGATTTTCTGTTTCCATTTCTTGTCATTTGTGCTTAATCTTAACAAAGGTAGCTTCCTTCTACAGGATTTTTTTTTCTGAGTGTTTGTTTATAGTCAGATGCAATACAATACAAAAGTATGGATTTAATTATCTTACCTTGTGCCAGTCTCATCACCTTCACGTGCTGAAGTATAACTGTGTTGCTGAGTCTGTGTTCTTTTATCTAAATCCATACTAAGAATATCTTCAGAGCAAGATAAAACTGTCATTTGTATCAGTTTATAGAAGATAAAGTATAGTTGCATAACAGTCAAGATGGTTTTGGTATTTGTTTTATGTATTTCTAAACAAAAGAAGACTCACAAAATCTGTGAGCTTTTAACTGTTGTGTGGATGTGGTTGAAAAGTGTTTTACCCTCTTGAAACTGGATTAAATTTGAAGCTTTCTTATTTTTACTGGACCAGTTTGCTTTTTATTTGTTAGCTAAATAATTTTGTTCTTCTTATCTTAGAAAAAGAAATAAGAAATATTTGCTCTTTTCTGTTTTGTCATCTAAGGAATACATCGCCTTAAGCAGAACTTGCCTGAGAGAAAAGCAGGATTTATGTCTAAATCATATGACCCAATTGCACCAGTGGCAGAGGAAATAAGCAAAGAGGCTGCTCTCCTGTGTTTTGATGAGTTTCAGGTAAGAAGTCATAGATTGCTTCTTCACTTCAAGGGAAACTTCATAAAATTACTTTTGGTCTTAAAATATGATACTTGTCACTGCTAATATAGGATTTGAATCACTGGCCAGTAGTGACCTGTAAAAGTTGAAGACTGTAAAAGTAGAAGTCACTTCACGGCTTTGAAGATGGTGGGGTTTGTTTTTTTTCCCACAGCAGATAAAATGTAAGTTAGCAGTGTAAATCCCCTTACAGTGCTTTTGTTTACCAGTCTAGTCACTGATAATACAAGGGGGTATCAGAGTTTGTCCAGAGGCTCATGAATACTTTAGAGCAGGGACCGTTATCCTGTACTGAGTCTGTACAGTGCCACTTGATACTTGCTTGCTGCTGATCTTTGCTTTTGTAGTTCATATAATGCAACAAACAGTCTCAATATGATTAAGGATTTTAAGAAACTTCTATTGAATTAAATGTGAAAATTAAAAATAAGCATATAAAATGATCTTTGCCCAAGATAACTTGATTATTTCATTTGTTTTACACAGCCTGTGAATTTTAAGGGCATGTAACAAACTTAAATGTAAAATTCTTTTTAAAATATTTAGTAAAAAAACTGCAGGTATTTGGTAGCTTTAACCAGCTGCGATTTTTTTTTTTGCAATTCAGAGAGAAAATGCAGAGCAAGATAAGAACAGATCTATGTTAGTTCTTGAATCACCAACAGTGAAATAATCTATTAACTGTAAATTGTCTGTCATGGTGTTAAATTAACACGTTTCTGAAATGGATGGAGCAGTTTAGATCTCCTAGCTCTTATTTGCAAACCTGCACATTTGAGGAAATAACTGTTCTATGGTCAGCCCACAGGAAGGGAATTTTTGTCAGGTAACAGTTGTTCTTGTTTTAAATTTCTCTTATATTTTTCAAGCACCAGTGGTCCTTTGATCTGTGGTTTCAGAATGTGTGGGGTCACTGCAATTGCTGCTGTTTGATCATTTAATTTTTGCTCTGTCTAGTGAAAACGATTATGCTGGGCTTCCAAAACTTGAGTGTAAAATCTAAATACAGAGACAATAGTACTTACACTCTGAAGAAATGGGAGGGTTTGGAGAGAAAGTGTTAACTGTCACAGCATTAAATGCTCAAATGGTAGAAAATGGCTGTGCCATGTATTAGTGTAAATACCTGCTTTTCTGTATAAATGCTCACTGCTTTCATGTTGCAGTATTGCAGTGTTTCCAGACTGTCTGTCATGTTTCCACATTTTAAAGAGAGACACTATGGTATTTTTTGTTCCCAAGTTGGTTGCCTGCTCCCCCTGCTGACTTGCTTGAGGTACACCAGTGACTTCAGTTGTAAAAATCATCTGTCCTGTTGGACTGTCACAGTTGGGAAATTAATACAAGAACTATATTTTAAAATGTGTTTCCAAGACTTGCATAAATAAGTGAATTTTTTTAATCTATTTGTTTTGGCTGTACTAATTTTCTAAATTCACGGATTTCTGAATGGCTGGATTTCGTGCCTGATTTTCTGCAACCTGGAACTCTACACAGGTTTTGCCTGTTTAAGAGGAGTTCCAGCTTTCTGAAATTTTGCAGAAGGCACTGAATTTGGGATAAGAAACCCTCTGCTTAAATAATCATAAAGTAGTGCAGTGACTGGAAGAGGAGCTGACATGGTGACACAATTAACATTAATAATAAGGAGCCATATTTAATTCAGGATGTTTGCAGCTCATTCCTGCAGTGGAGATCATGGCTTTATTTCCCTGCAGTCTGATTTACTTGTATTTGAAGAATTGCTAGATTAAAATGAAACTGGAAAGAGCTGCAGGCTCAGAACACACACTGCTCTGACTTGTGGACAAAGCAACTGGCTGTTTTGACAGATGAAAAGTGAGGTTGCTTTGGCAAAATAATTGTGTGTGGAGGCAACATCAGCAAACTATTGAGATTTGCTTTAAACACTTCAAGTTGCTTTCAGATGCCTACTGAACAAAAAAAAAAAGGGAGAATAAGTTGAAATTATTTATTTATCTTAGGAACAGAAGCATGGATGAGTGATATTTTAAACAGGGACAGCAAACCATATCGTTAATGCTCATTTTGCTGAGGAAACCAAATGCAGAACTTCAGAAGACAAAAGCATTGCTGAGGTTGCATTTTCCTCATTGACAATGGGCTAAAGAAAAACAGAAGTATTCTGAAGTGAATCTTCCTGCAAAGACCAGAGAACTGTTAAGCAAGGAGAATTGACTAATTGATCTTGAAAAAAATGTCAGTACTTTTGAAAGTAATTTTCTGTGTTCCAAAGTATTGTTGTATTAAAAAAATTATTATGTTTTAATGTTTCTTTGTGCAAATACTGTGTGATGGCCAGGACCTCACTGATGGCACTGTGCTTCTGTGTTTGTCCATTTTGAAGCAGGATTTTGTCAGCATTTGCCTGAGCCCAGCCCCAGATTATTAAAGCATTGCTGTGTCTTACAGATCTTTGTCATATGCTTTACTGGAAATATTAAAGTATTTTTTTAATCACAAAAGTCTTAAGCCATTCTAAAAATGTTTTCATTTTAAAGAAAAACCCTAAAACTAAGCCATTTGTAATGATGATGTTTCAGAACACAGGGATGGTTAGCAGTGACCAAATAACTATACACAGGGAGTTAAAAGTTCAGATTTTGGCACTGGACTGTAAGCTGTGTTAGTATTGATAATGAAACCAGAGTCCCTCCTTCTTGGGAAGCTGAGCCATCATGCTGTGTTTGCCTTAAGGTACCAGTGGTGCCATTTGGATTACAAAAGTGAACTAACAATTTAGGGAGTTTTTACTAACCTGCGTTCTATTAAAAGCCTTTAATAAAAATTAGGCTCTTATTTTTGTGCTAATACTAATTGCTGATAATACATGCTTATGTTTGTCATTCATTACGTGGAACTGTACCAATCAGTGGCTGACTGAGTCTCAGGCACTTACACATGTAAATTAACTATTAGTCTAGTGTCTTTCCTTTTTTTTTCTTTTTTCTCTTAAATGCTAATGAAATTTCTCCATTTTCTCCCCTAGCAGGCTTTCCTTATTGGTAATTTGTAGACTTTGCTTTTATTATCAGTTGCAATAAATGGTGGATACAGTAAAAAACATGAGAACATACAATTGTTTAGTTACTGTCTTCTACCTGCTTTACTTCCTGCTTGGAATTTTTTCTAAAGTGTATTAGATAAAAAGAGCTCATATTTGCATCCTGGTCCTCCAAATGGCTCTTGCTTTTTGACAGAACTTTCAAGAGGGTTTTTTTGTGGTTTTTTGGTTTTGGTTTGGTTTTGGTTTTTTTTTTTTTTTTTTGTTTGGTTTGGGTTTCTTTTCCTTTTTTTATGTAATGGAGCTCAGAATTCTGCATCAAATAACAGTTCTCATTAATAAGAGAATGTTATTGTTTTGTTTTAAGTGAGCATTAATATTCTTTCATTCTCTGTTTCCTAAAGGTAGCATGCTTTGTAGTACTATTAAACAAAAAGGTCTGTAACAAAATTTCTTCTATAATAGAATTTTAAACCTTGGCTTTTAGGTGTGCTTTTTGGTACAATAAATTCAGTTACCCCTAAGATGCACATCTATAGTGATTTCTTCTGTGTCTTGTTTTTTTAGGAATGGGAGAGGTTCCTAAATTTTAGTATCCAGAAGAAATAAATTATTGATAAGTGAAACATAAGCAGGTATATGAAACAGTTAGTACAATAGTGAATTACTATTTTTTTTAATATCAGATCTTAGGGAGCAGAGATATGCAAATCTGAGTCGTGTGTTACAGATTGTGTAAAAGTTTGGCTTTTAAAGAGGAAAAAAACCCCCACCTATTAAGGCATTGCTAGAACAAAATGGAAGAAATCTTTGGAAGAAGGAAACTAGTGTTTATATGTAGTTTGTTAAGAACATTATTGCTTCAAAACTAGCTGTCAGAAGTACAACCCAAGTCTTTTACCTAAGTCTCTAGTGTAGAATTATCTTTTCTGCCCAGAAAAATCATTTAGAAATGGGAGAATGATGGAGGATGGAGGCGTGTGGAGTAGAAGAAAAAACTGTGCTGGTTAAAATCTTTCTGCACATGCACTGCCATCCCAGCATCCATATCCAAGGTGGTGAAAGCACAGCAATCTGACAATCCCTTGTGTAAGGGGAATGTTTCACTCCCAGCATGCCACCACTGCTTTATTTCCTCAGAACTGGGGTCTGTTTTGGCAAATCAAATGCAACAAGTGTCTTTATAATAACCATAAGGACTTCAGGGAAATCAAGTGTAGTGATCATAAAGGTGGTTTATGTATTAAGGTGGTGAACTCCTGTAAAATATGAGTTGCGATTTTTTCAGAAAAACTTTAATTTTCTATGGCACTGTTACTGTATCCTTTTATTTCTTGATACTATAAAGCAAATTTGTTAAGGCAAAATTAGATACTTAAAGAAATTTTACTTAATGGTTTATCTTGTAGTCATTTTTTCTTCCTTACCCCTCCCCAGTATCACTTGTCCTACCCATTTTTATTTTTCATTCGTGTTTTGTGCCTGAAGGTTAGAAGAGGCTGACTGTGCTGGAAGTGACTGCCTGCCTTTTGATTATTCATGGACAGTAATAGAAGGCACTTAAAAAGAACAATGAAATTGCTTATTTTTGTGATGGGCCATCTGTTGAATTGTTTTTTGCAACAATCACACAATAGTATCTATGTCATATCATTCTATTTTCAACAGCAGCTGATTATGTATAGTTGGCTACTTGTCTTTATTTCTGAAGTCCCATGACCATTTTAAATTCACCTCTGCAAACCTTTGCCTCAAAGGTAATAGAAATGTAAAACAGCCGGTGTGTATCTCTTTCTGTCTTCTGGTTTTTTTCATGTTGTTCCTAATTAAGTAGGCTCTTAAATGTTTAGGTCTGTTTTCTGTGTCTCCCACCTGTAGTTTTATAATAGGAGTTAACATGGAATCATTTAGCAATTGGTAAAGAAATGGTGGAGTTCTGCAATAAAGAGTGGGCAAGTTTTGAAAGACTGTGGTACATTCACTGCTTATTAATTATCCCTTTTATTTTTTTCTCACCAAGCAATAATTAGAATCTTTTTCCATGGCTTTCACTAACAAGCATTTTCCTAGCTACAAAGCCACTTGCAGATCTATTGCAGCAGAAGCTGAAAGCAAGATAAAACAAATGTGTTGTCTTCTCAGGTCACTGACATTGCTGATGCCATGATTCTGAAGCAGCTTTTTGAAAATCTCTTCCAAAATGGGGTTGTCGTTGTGGCAACATCTAACAGGCCGCCAGAAGGTAAAAACAAACATTCTACCAGTTTTACCCAAATCCAATGAATCTCAGTATCTTAGAAAAAAATTGTATTTATACCATACAGTATTTAATACTAATGAACTCTCTAGACTGCAAGAATCAGAGATGTTGCAGCTTGTCCCCTGCTTTTTCTTGTTCTTAAGGGAGAAAGGTTTTTCACTAAGTATTACTCCTCCTTTATCTCAAATTCAGAGTGTTCCTTCCTCCACTGCTCTCAAAACCTTCTGTGTTTTCTGATCTCCTCTACTCTGTCCAAACCAGCTAAAGGGTATTTGGGAGCAGGCAGTTGAGGAGGGATTTTGAATGTGTTTAAGGATAGGAAAAGATGATATCCTACAAAAGAGGGGAAATGAGATCCCATTCCTGCCCAGTTGCTAACTCAGAAACTTACAAATGTGGTCCACCAGCTCGAAGGAGAGCCATTTATCAAGATGCCATTCTTCCATTCTTACCAGCTGGTTTGAGGGAATTACTTAAGTGGAGAGTTGTTTCCATTTCTACTTTTTTGGAGTGAACAGTCACTTCTAGTGACTAGCTGAGTAGATCCTTCTATGAAGTCCCCAAATCTGTATGGGTTTTAACCAAGCAGTAACTGTAATTTTTTGTAAAGGAAAAAAAAAGTTGGTATTGTATAGCATTAACTGTTAGCATAATGCATAAACTTTTATGACATTTCAGATTGATCAATTTCAAATATTGAAGAGTTACCTTAGTTGTTAACTGTAACTAGCATTTATTTTCCTACCTAAATTAAATAAGTAAAAGACAATCATGAATGATGTGCCATTCTACAATGAACTTTATCCCAGCAAAAAATAAAAAAACAACCAAAAAATCCCCACCCAAATGTTTTTCGTAGGGGAGAAAATAATTTCTCATTGGCTTATTTTCCTTTATTGAGCAAACGAGATGAAATTGTAACTACTGTAGTTGGATTGACTACAGACAGACTGAATGTTGATGCTTTACTCACTTGAGAGCCACTTTGGGTTTTTTGAGGCACGGCTCTTTAAAGTTCAGGAGAAATTTTTATTGTAACTTGCGGATTGTAGCCAGTGTTTTAAATCAAGATATCATTTTGTGACCTTTATTGTTGTATGTGTGTTTTTAATGTATACTAAGTTACTTTATCAACCTGAAAGACATCCACTTGTGTTAAGAGAATGTCAAGAACAGCAGCATCTCCAGAACTGAGCTGTGTTACAGTCCAGGTGTTGGCTGATGCCCGTCTCTTCTTCGGTCACTATTCCTGCATGCTCACGGTGTGTGTGACATCCCCCTGCAGGAAAGGGAGTTGGGTTAGTGTAATATGCCACACTGAGGTTTAAGACTGAATGGAGAGATTTGTTTCTTGTGGATACAAAGGGGAGAAGTGGCTTTTTCATCAGAGAGCAGATGTGCCCAGCTGCTGACCATTAGTGATACACCTAACTATGTTGAAGTCTTGCCCAAGGGAATGGGAGGAGAAACACTGAGATTGTATTTGAGGAGTCCTGGCTTCATTTCTCCACCAAAATTACTGTTTGTTTTTCTGATCCTCATGAAACAGAGACATGATGCAAAGCTCACAGCCCTATTAGCTAGAAGAACTAATGGGAGTAGCTGTCTTACATTACTGTTACATATTCACTAATTTTTGCAAGTAAATACACAATTGATTGCTACATATTTCAACAAATATATAACCATCCTGATTTGCTGAGTTGGGAATGAGCATGATACATGGCTTCCTAGAACTTTGTTAGTAATTAGGGTAATGAAATTGCCTTTACTGATAGTTTTTCTAAATGTTTCCATGCACATATCCAATCTTGTGAAAATCATTCCATAGGTGCCCTCTTGGTGTCTTGTGCATGCAGCATCTTCTGTCCACTTTGAGGTGTTGATAAAAGCATAACAGCTTTAGTGTAGCTGTAGCCTTCAGCCTTTTGGGGACTATAAGGGATAATCATAACCAAAACATGTGCTTTGTGTGGAATTTTGGTGGTGTCTCTGCCAGCTGTCTGTATTCTCTTATTCATTCCTTCTATCAGTTATAGGTGCTATGCTGCCTTTTTATAAGGCTTCTGAATATTAATGAAACAGAGCAGCTCATCAGACAGTTTTAAGTGATTGTGTTTTCAAAGAAGAAGTCATTTTGTTATGAACTGGTTAGGCAGTTGGGTAATTTCCAGAGAAAGAAAGCTTATGTTGTATAAATATATAGAGATAAGTAAGATAAAAATGCTGCTTTGCAGTTTGTTTTTGTTAATTTGTATTTTGTTCGACGCAGGTCCGCATTTTGTTACATAATATACTATTTTTTTTTCTTTAGTCGGTTGTATTTTTAGCAACTTTGCCTAAGTTTACATACTGTTTTAATTTTCAATTTTTTGGCCTTAGTTGTGATCCTTTTTCTTGCTTTTGAAGAGGAGATGTACCTGTCAGAATTGCTAGAAGATAAAATGTACCAGAGTGCACTGAGCAAGAATGATGCTGACTTTGTAAAGACAATAGTGTATTTTTAATTTTTGTGAGATTTTTGCACTCTGCCAAGTACTTGGGTATAGCAGATGCATAGCATGACCTTACAATCTATATCAATATATACTCAGCATTACAAATATTTTTTTGTACCCTCACTTTAAAACAGATGCTGCTCTAATTTCTTCTGCTAGAATTAGTTATATGTCATAAGAGATCTAAGTAATTTTTTACTCCCTGCCTTTTTCACACTTCCTCAGGATGTTCTTTCTTCCTTAAGATAGTATTGAATTTTCATACAGTGAAAGAAGAGAAGTGGATTTTAGCTCTTCTCTTCTGCCTTTTGTTCCTCCTCCTGTCTCTAGCAACATTGAATTTCATTTGCTAGACTAGAAGACAAGCTGATGTTATTAAGACTAAGTAGCAAAATGGTACTGATTTCCTTTCTTTCAGATCTCTATAAAAATGGTCTTCAGAGGGCTAATTTTGTACCATTCATTGCTGTGCTGAAGGTAAGAAGAGCCACTTGTTCAATGCTTTTCAGTTTTGCCTGCTTTATTAATGAATTTGTAGAAGATTTGTAGAGGATTGCTTTGATGCAAGTTTCCAGATTATATATATCTGCTGTAATTATTTAGAGCAAAACTAATTGAAGGTAAAGCAAGAAGGGACTTTCTCCTTCTGAAATTAACATGTTTTTAAAACTGGACATATTTAGTATGACAAAAAGTTAACTTTTTGATTAAGGCAGCAGAAAGTGTTTGGATAAGACTTTCCTGCTGGTGTGTGTGTGCTGTGTGATATAGTGTCCCTCTAACTGTGTTGTGCTTGTGGATATCTTACATTTATAATGCTAGAACAGCTTGCTGTTTTTTTGATGTAAGGAAAGTAGGGTTTGTTCTGTACTGCTCAATTACCTATTTTCTGAGTCTTTCTTGTGTGTAAGTAGTTTTTTGAATGGTTGTTTGTGAGGCTTCACATAATGTTCGACAAGCAGTGGCTCAGAAGCAAGCTTCCTTCAGTCTGCATGTTGTGTTGTGGGAGGTCAAAAACTGTAATTGCTTCATTTAAATTAAAAAATGGAGGATCCTTCCTCTGTGAAAAACACAATCGGTGCTTATTTTGCTGTTAAAAAGAACATAAGCTGAAATGACACTTCTGAGTTCTGGACAAGTTGCAGATATTTTTCATTCCCAAACTACTGTTGTATTGTTATGTATTGAGGGCTAACATACAGCTCTCATATCCTGCTCTGCCTGGATTGACATGACATGTAAAATGGAAGTAACAGCATTTCCCTACCTCCCAGAAGTATTGCTAGAATAAACACATAAATAATGGTAACTATATTGGTATCTAGGACAAAAGAATTGTAAGGTAGCGTTTAGATAGGTTTGGCTTTGTGATAGGAGATTTGGAATTGCTGAATTGATACATTGATTGGATGTTTCTGCTCAGGTGGCCAGCAGTAAAGCAGCTGACAGTGCCTTGCACTTGCAGTGGGCCCTTTCGGAATCATAAGATTGCTTAATTGCCGAAGGACCTTTGAAAATCCCATCTAATGTTGACATTTGTACAATTACCAGGTTTTAAAGTTAATATGCCATTGACATGGTTATGGCACTCCTGTGCATCTCAGAATGGCTGTGTGTGAAGTCAGGGAGGTTATCAGTGAGAGTGGTTCTTACCTGGATGGCTTTAGAAAAGTAAGGAACATAAATATAAATGAACAACCACTTCCGTTTCAGATTCTTGAAAAGGGTTTATTTTGTAGCTGCCTGCATTGGATGAGAGCTCCCAATCACAGAGTATTTTCAAGAATAGAAGTAGTTTCATATGAGTTTGCTTTTTGAAATGCAGCAACCATGGCAAATCATTCTTTTCTGTGTCTTTCTTTGTTGACTCCTAGTTTTCTCTCTGATGAACATAAGGCTCTTTCATTTCACTGATCATCAGGCTTTAAGAATACCTATCATGTATGCTTATTTGTAGTTTCCTTTTTTCTCTTTTCAGCTAGCTGAATTAAAAAAATGTGAAATGTAGTTTATGCATCAGAACACCTCATCAGGACTGGGAAAGCAATCAAAATTTTTTAGCAGGGAATGTATGGAATGCTGAGGAAAGCGGTAAAGGTGGCTTAGTCTAGAGAATGGAGTACTGCAAAAAGAAACAAGTAGCAAAACTCAGGCTACAGGCAGATGAATATTGTCATCATAATGAATGGGGGGAGAAGCAAATTTTAACATAATTCACAAGGGCCTTTCTAAAATATTGGATTTCCTGATGTTGTTCTTTTTCCCAGCACCTTTGTGTTTTAACACTGCTCTAAATATATGTGACTTCAATGTCACTTTAATAAATATTTCCAATGTAGCATTATTCTTTCCCAAAGACGTAATGACCTAAAGTTGGATCAGAGGAAGCTTATTTACAAAATGTTTCTCTGACCCTGGTTGGAAAGTGGAAGGGTAAGGTCAAAGTATTGAAATTATTAATTACAAAGTATAGAAATCTACATTGTTAATTAAATACAGCAGAAGTTAGCATTTAAAAAGCACAATGGAATGTATTCTAGAGTAAGATTGTAACAATTTATGTTACAAAGGTGCTGATAGAGCTACATTGATACTCTGGCTTTGGTGGTTTGAGAAATGCAGATTTAGGCCTTGCTGATGTGTGTAGAATCTGTGTAATGGCATTGGTGTAAATGGATAAAGTAGCTTCTGCCTCAGCTGTGCATTATTCTGTGACTACGAAATGTAAATATGTTTTCTTCTAGGATTTTCATGAAAATATGAAGGAAAATACTGCCTTGGTTGCTTGCAAACCTTTGATTTACCATCTTTTCAACCTTTCCCTCACTCCAAGCTGTGTGTGTCTGTGGTAATATCAGTCTCACCTGACCTGTCCCCTGGGACAGCTGGGACTAACTCCTCTCTTAGTTTTCTCTGGGCTCAGAGCCTCCCAGAGGACTTTGGTTTGGGGCTTAGTGGGAGTGAATAGGTGGGTTCGTTTTGTTTGGTTTTTTCAGTAATTAAGTTTATGATCAGAAATCTTAAAATAAGAGTTTAGCACTAGAAGTAGTTCAAGTTCAACACAGGAGTTTCAAATTCCATTGAAAGTTTCTTGGGAAGTATTGGCAGTATATTTCTGTGAAGAGATGCTTCACTTGAAATAGGTTTCATGCTCTTTTCATTCCATATCAGTGGAACACATAGCTTCTAGATACCGGAGTAACTGTTATACAAATATCTTTTCTTGTCTTCAGATGATCAAAAGTAATGGTTTCTTCTCTAGATCTAGTTACCCCTGTTCATCCTCAGTTTTGTTTTTATTTTCTTCAGGCTGTGTATTTCCAGTATCTGTGTTTGAGTTCCTATTTCTTACAAAGATAACTGCAAACTAGTTTCTGTGGAATAAGCAAAAGGGTGAAAGGCACTCTAGGGAAGATACAGTTATCTTCCAAAGTTTGTCCATATTGTCTTTCTAGGTGGTAGGTTACTGGGGACAAGTGACTGTTTTGTGAGGTTGCAACTGAAAAGTTCCAATTTTTAGAGCCACATGAAAGCTTCAGGTCCTACAGCTGGTGGCCACATAAGAGCCCCAGGTTTGTGTAGTTGGACAGCTCAGTAACACCACTGGCAGCTTTTGTGCCCCGTGTGTGTTCCCTGTTCAATTCTGATCTTATCCCAGTGTTCTCTTCTTTTGAAATATTAAATAGTTTGAGATGTATTTTTTCAGTGATTCTTTAATCCTGTAACTCAAAGGGGTAGTTTTTATAAACAGGGAAAACCTCTGAATTGATCAGTTCATTGATGTGGCTGTTCTTTGGCACAGAGCATTCAACCATTAACCCATCACTGCCAAGTCCACCACTAAACCACGTCCCCAAGTGCCACATCCACACATCTTTCCTCTGGGAATGGTATCTCAGCCACTTCCTTGGGTGGTCTGTTCCAATGCTTGACAAACCCTTTGGTGAAGAAATTTTAATCCCAGGTCCTTTTTTGCTGTGGAACTTTCCAGCCATTCTACTCCCAGCCCGTGGCGCTGCAAGTGGTTGTTGGGAGCCAAGTGCAGGACACGGCACTTGGCCTTTTTGAACCTCACACAACTGGCCTTGGCCCATGGATCCAGCCTGTCCAGATCCCTCTGCAGAGCCTTCCTGCCCCCCAGCACATCAACATTGCACTAATCTTTAACAACTTGATTAGATGAGACTTTTGGGGGAAAAAAAAAAAGAGAAAGTGTGCTTTAATTTACTGGCAGTAATTTTGGCAACATTTTAATTTTTGCAGACATTTAATGAAGATATTTACATCAACCTTTAACTATTCTGGAATTCTAACTCTAATTCAGTGGCTAGTTCAATCTTTCATTCTCTGGAAAATCAGGAAGGAAAGCTTCTCACATAATTTGTTGTGTAGAGTCTGTAACTTGAGTGAGCAGTTCTTGAGATTCCAAAGGTTTCCTGGAAGTACAGCATGAAGCTTCAAAATGTCAGGCTGTGTTGAAATACCAACTATGTAACTTCTGCATTTTGTCAGGTTTTCTTAATGCAATAGACTTGCACTACACTAAATATTAACTTAAAATCAAAAAGTTTTAGGGCCCTTCACAGTCTGAGTATACCTTTAAAAGGCTCAATTTTAGAAAGAAATTTTTGGCTTTGGCTACCTGCATTTTGCTTTGAATAAAGAGGAGGAATCAGCCAGAAATCTATTGCCAGCAGGACATGAAACTACTTTCAGTGTCTTTTTTCCCCCTTCCTTTTTTTTTGTTTTGCTATTAGGGACCAAATAATTATTTATTTTAAAACTGTTTGGTTAAAATGACTTTTAAAAGTAAGTACACTCCTCTCAAATAGAAAGTAATGCATTATTTAGATGGTATATTGCCCTGTCTTTCTTGAAATCAGTTAATGATTATTTATTTAGAATGTTGCTGGTTGTGGGTTTACTTAAAATATACTCTTTCCTACAAAGCAAGAAACTGAGGAATTTAAAAACATTTTCACTTTTCAATAGCTTAGCTTGAGAATGTGAAAAATACTTGTTTAACAAACATTTAGAGCTGCCACTAAGGAAGTTGTGAGAGTTAGTTTTGTACAAAGGCATTTGGCAGATATAAAATGTCTTTGATGGTGCAGTCAGCTTTTGTCCAACCACCTGTGTGAGAAATGCAGGGATTTGTTGAGTGGCGGATCTGCCTCTCTCCTCCCCCCTCTCCCAAAAAAGTCATCTCCTTGATGAAATTGATTTGTCAGTTTGTTCCAGTCTAATGGTGTGATAGCCCAGCAGCTTTCAGTATGTTGAATAGTTAAAACCTGCTTTTGAGGTCAGTGTCAGCCACTCTGACCCCTGTGAACTGTCACCTGAGTCAGAATTGCAGGGATTAGGCCTTTGATATTGTGATGGCTTCGCCTATCAATTGACTTTTTCATTACTGAAGATGTTGGGCCTTTTGTTTCCCTTCTTAGTATGTAACCAAGCAAACTCCTAAGTAGAAGGAGCATTTGTTCTTGTTCTCTCTCTGTGCAAGTAATAGAAGTACTCATCTTTTGTGAAGTGTACCTAATTAAACATAGAAAAAATAAAAATAGGAAATACAGCGTGATTGCAAGTATTTTGTGTTAGAAGTATTTTTGAACATCTGTATAATTTCTGGGTAATTTTAGTTTAATAAATTTGTTAGACTATCAAGTAATAAAATGTTGTGTCTAGAAAGCAAGGTGTCAGATTAGAAGCTACCAATCCCTTCTGCATTCAGCCTTCTAAGCCTCTGTGTGTGTGTTAAATTTAAACACAAGAATTATTTGAATTCTGTATTTCACAGCACGTAACTGTTACAATATTTTGTAATGTACCTATTGCTTTATTGTGTTCTCGAGGGATGAACTGTTCAGTTTGTTTACCTTTTATGTCTGTCTCAGACACTTTCTCCTAGACAGTTTATTTAGATGCAGATCAAAACTTTATCTTAGGATGAAATAGTTGCTACTGCAGCTCTGTGCCAGGCTTCCTGCCTTCTCCCTTTCTTTAATTGTTAGCATTTCCTGAGCTCTTGCTTGGTTTGTTTGCTCCTTGATTAAAATGAGTAAATGAAAGCATATCATAGATATGGAATAGTTGATTCCTGCCGTATCAGGGTGAATTAGTCTAATTACACGTGGCAGTTCTGTTTGCTTGTGATGTAATGTGAAATGAGGTCCTGCCTCCCCCTAAAAAGCCCGAGCCAATTAATAAAGCTTTTAAGCTCTTTGTCACAGGCCACCGTGGAGGTCTGCAGAGAAGAACTTTAATCCAATAAACATTTCATTTAGATCATGAAAAGAAAGCATGAGGAGAAGCTCCTACAAGAGAGGGTGTTACCAGCAATTCTAGTTGTGAAGAGATGTGAGGAATTTGCCAAATTAACCAAGAGGCCTTCATATTTAACACATAAATGTGTCAAAACCAATAATAGAATAATTTAATTTGAGTTGAACCTTATATTGTTAAAATTCTAAGAAGCCACAACTGTTTTCTTCAAAGACTTAGCTGTTGAGTTGGATGGACAGGGCAAGGGGAGGTTGTGAGAAACCCAGATAGCAAATAACACTGGCCGAAGCTGGTGGAAAGGGGAAAAAAAAGGAATAGATAATTAGGTGTAATTAGTGTGTATGAATTGTTGTCTCCTTGCCCTTGGCTTGAATAAATTTCAGAGAAAAAAAAACCCTAGTGGCAAAAACCCTTTGATGTAAGAAGAGTCATTGTGGTTTGGCAGCATAAAGGCAGTGTTTTATACTTCTTACATAATGGTTGTGATACAGAAAGAGTGAATGGACCCTGCACCCCCCAGCCTGCTTTACAGCAAGGACTTTTGGATTCCCTTGAAACAAAATGCATCAGAAGTTTTCAGTTGTGGGTAATGAGGTAGTGGACCTCATCAGAGCTAAGCGTAAGCCATCTTTAGCCTTTGTTTAGATCTTAATCGCTTTTTTTTTATTATTATTCTGGGAAATTCAGTTTCGTAAATCATGACTACTTTTTTTTTTTCTTTCTTTTTTTTTTTTTTTTTACCCTGCCTGCCAACAGTTCTGGCAGGAGCAAAGGCTAATACTGGGAAAAGAAATACAAATCAAATGTTAAAAAGAAAAACCAACAGCATAAAAGAAATCTAGACAAATAACTTCGTCCAGGGTATAATTCCAGTGAAGTACATGCATTGGGGTGAATCTGACCCTTAGCTTACGAAACACCGTGTTATAAATTCAGCGTGAACTCTTGGCATTTGTTTTTCACAGAGCACCACAGCTTGCTTATTAGGAGATTGAAAGTTACAGTCATTACTGGTCCTTTAGCAAAACTGGGTGTTAGGCAGTGATTTGTGGTTTGCAGGTGGGTTGTTTTCCTTTTGTATTTATTCTTATTCTGTAAGGAAGATTTTTTCCTAAGTGATGTGAAATGGGAAGCACTGTTCAGTGTAATTCTTAGTGCGTGGAAGTTTACTCTGCCATTCTTCTGTTCCCTGACTGGAAAAAGGAGAGGCTACTTGTCTCCGAGCCGGCACAGCCACATCTGTACTCCTGAATTCTTTCACTTTTGTTTGAATATCTGAAATACTATTCACAGAACAGTACATTTTAAGAGTCTCTCTTTTTATTCATGCACCATTATTTTACAAGTTAATTGTCTATTTTTCCTCTTCTTAGGGGGTAGCTGATTTGTAGCTAGACATTAAAATAAGTTATTGAAAAGTTGTACAATAGATCGTATGTTCCTTGTGGTAACAAGAATAGTGGGGTTTCTTAGCTGTTAAAGTTTTGAAGGCTGTAATGTAAACTTGTGCAACTTCCACTGAATGAGTTTTGCCTCTCAATTTATCTTTGCTAAACTCTTCAGTTTAAAGTTTAAATGTTTTTGTCACAAGTGTAAGAAAAAGACTGACTGAAAAAGTTATATTTGGCAGTATTTCTTTTCCCAAATCATTGTGCTCTGGGTCCACTGCAAAATAATTCACAAGTAAAATGTTTGTTATCCCAAATCAATTTGAAGATGATTACTTTCCTTGATATTGTACAGGATTTTTGGATGACATTTAGAAAGTTTTTCTCAAAATTTGTTCATGTGGTTCTTTGGGTGGTTTTTTTTTTTGGTTGTTGTTGTTTTGTTCTGTTTTGTTTTTTGGGGGCTTTTTTGTTGTTTTGGGGTGTTTTTTTGTATTTAGTTTTGTTACAGTGTTTGCAATTGGGATAAGAATAAAGTAGCTGTTGTAACAATTTCCCACACTTCATTATTGCAGAAGAATATAAGGGAAAAGACAGTAAAAAAATCCCCTTAGTTAACCCTGTAAAGCATTGCACTGTTTTGTAGAGCAAACAGCCTTTTCTGCTTGAAGTTAATTTGGTCTGTGAAAGGCAATACCTGAATACCATGCCAGATAAGTAATTATTCCTGATTGTAATGTTGGGGATTTTTTTCAGGTATAGGTCAGAGGAAATTCAGTTAGGGTAGAGTATGTACAAAGCTAAGAAATATGCAGATTTTCTGTTGTAAGATTGTGTAAAAATTATTTACAGTTAATACTTGCACAAAGGTTAGAAAGGTTGATGAAGTGATATTTAGTTTTGCTTTACTATTCACTGCATGTCAGAATGTAATTATGACTGATTCATGAAACTGTCTTAGCAATGAACCATCTTTATTAAAATGCTGATCAAGAAAAGAGCTGACAGTAATAAAGAATAGAACACTTTAGTCTTGTTGCTTTTGAATGATTGCTAATTACCCCAGAGGTCATGTATAGTGCTTATGAGGATTCATTGACATTTTCTTTAAAGTCTACTGTTTCAACAACATCTGAACAAGGAGACAAAAACTATATGTACATCCAACAATGCTTGGACCAAGTTTTTCTCCACCATGAAATACCTGGTGATTCCCTTTCTCCTTCCTCCTTTCCACGAGTACATCTCAATCCCATGGATGAGTGTAGCAGAAAGTTACGAGTGCTACGAACTTGATTAATTTCCCTTTTTTTGTTTGTGCTTATTTTGTTTTCAAGTAAGGCAGAAGGATAAAAGGAGCAGCCCTTTGAAGGCCTCTCACCTGTACCACACATGCTTATGACTAACAGTGTGGTTGATCTTCTTGTAGAGCTGCACCAGAGAGGAACCTGCACCTACCCTTGTACACTTCTCTCAGCAGGCTGTGGATAGACCTGTCCAGCTCATGAGTCCCAGCTGGACCAGATTGACATTCTGAAATTTCACATTCTGGTGACTGTCACATGCTGATGACTTTGAGAGTCTATGTCAGCAATAACTTTTCATTACATATTGTGTTTTTGCTTAAGATGAATCTTGTTCTACCATAGTTATGGAAAATGCCAGTTGTAATGGTATTCTTTGGATGGAGAATTATTTTCTTGAAATTGCTTAAGGAAGATTTTTAAGAAAGAAGAAATAATATTGAGGTTGATAATCTAACACTCTATGGAGTCAAATAATGAAAAATAAAAATGGTTAAGTCTAGTCAGCTTTGTTTACCTGAAGAACTCTGTTAGCTGGTGACTCTCATCACATGTCTACATGTTGTGTGATGTGGGAGAACATCTTAGGCTGAATGTAAATGTATGAGGAGAATGATTGCAAATGAACAATCTCATTATTTTCTGATTTGCTGGAGAAAAGGAATATTAGTGATCCTGTATATTTTTAATGGAGACCAAATCAGAGGATGCATTTGAAAAGGAGGATGAGACCTATGTGAAAATTATCATTCCTTTTCCACAGAAAGAGTGGCTGGAAGTTGCACTTCTTAGATAGGCATGGTTACTAATAGTAGGTGTTCTAATGTGTTTGTTCAGAGGCCAGGAGTATTAATTGTGCACTTTTGCCTGCTTGGGGATAGAAGTATACTCTTCTTTGGTCTTATGGAAAATGAGCATGTGGTGCTGCAGATGCAGTGCTGCCACTGCATTTTCCAGGTGTCTGGTTTGACCCAGGTGTGAAAGGCTGTGGAAACTCAGTAGGTGTGGGAATTAAGGTGACAATCCTCCTAAATTGAAGCACTCTTGTATCTGTTCCCCTACACCTTCTCTGGAGGTCCTCAGATAGGTGAGTTTGACAGCTAAGTGCTAATCTGAGCACTCCAGTTAGTTCTTTGGCTGTTGGTTAGGACTGTGGGGTGATTAGTTTGTCTATTCTTGTGGTCTAATAGGATGATTTATATGTTGGGGATTTTTGGTTTTTTGGGGTTTTTTTGTTGTAATACCATTAAAATTCAGAGCAGAGAATAGTAATTGGGTTGACTTACAGTGATCTTCAATAAGGTTAAGAAATCTCTACTCACCTGCATTAAGTATTACCAGCTGATCACAATATTTGAGCTCAGAGGGCACATGATATTTAGTAGGGTGTTTATGGTGGGCCACAAGGCCATCTATTGCATTTCAGGGCTTTTTGTGACACAGGGGAGACATGTGTGACACAAAATTTGAGAGCCTGCAGGTTATACAGCTAACTTGGATTGCCTTTGGAAATTTTCTGAAGTTTCTTTCTTCATAATAATCTATCCTGTCATGTGCTTCAATTTCTTGAGCAGTAAATATTTCAATAACTGCCATTCTTGATTGCAGCAATAAAGGAATATCAGAGATGCTTACTGGAAAAAAAAAGTATTTGTTAGTCTGTATTTAATAATTTTCTAGAGTAGGTCTATTGCCAGTCTAATTTTATGTATTCTGTCTTAAAGGTGGTTGTTTTAGGCACTGTGTGTTGAGTTGAGTCTTGAGGCTTTATCTTTTTTTTTCCTTCTGGAATAAAAAGGTTTTATGCCACTCAGTGGGAATGAGTGCATGCTTACACTGCATTTTTAACTTACTAATTGCATTTTGAATTCTGTAATTGTATTTGTTCTTTGTATACATAAATACATAAATGACTTCAAAATAAATTGTATAACTAATTAATTTTATGCATTTGAATTGAATAGGGCAAGTCAGACTTTAAATATCTCAGTAGAATAGAAAATCTGGTGGAAAATGTGAGTGGTTCCACTAGACTGACTGTGGCTTCAATATTAAGTATTTATTTCAAAAGAAGTTTAGCCCAAAATGAAATTTGAAAATTTAAAACTCCATCTTAAGAAATAGAAACCAATTGTTATAGTTATGGGTTTGACAATTAAGTACTAACAACCTGAGCACTCCAATTAGTTCTTTGGCTGTTGATTAGGATTCCATGGTGATTAGTGAGTATGAGAATGCAATCACATCCGTAGGGTTTAATCAGTCCAGTGCTGGATGAGAAGTCCAAAGATAAAGGAGAACTTTTACATGTACATCTTAGCAGGGGTTTTCCCCATGCTGTAAGAAGCTGAAGGGTAAAAAGTAGAGAAGTCTCTTCCACTCCTCTCTAAATTTCCAGAGATTTTAAATTATAGTACTGATTTTTTAGCACCATGATGCAGGAGACTAATGTTGCTGTAATGACACCTGTAAAGGGCAGACAAGATACAAGGTCACACTCACTTAGGCATCCTCTCTGATGTTCAGAATTTCACTCTTACACTTGTGAACAGGATTTGTTTTTCCATATCATGCAACCATGGATCTGGTTTTCCTTTTTTGCAAATCTAGTATTTTTAAGTGTTTAGCTTGGACATTTACATTATTTTGGTGTATTTTCCTTTGTTATATGTTCTGATTATACGCTATCTTTTTAACATTTAAAGCATTTATCTTAAAACAATTATTTAGAAATATGAATACTTTTCCTTCTGCCTTCCTGTGAAGCAGATAAGTGAATGTTTATGTGTGCAGAAACAAAGAACCGTGGTGGGTACCTTTGTTGAGAAAGGAAACCCCAAAAGGAAAAACCTTCAGATCTCTGCTCAGCTCATAACTTCTCTGTGACCCTTCTGACTGAGCAAAGGTGACCATGTGCTCCATCTCCTGCACCTCCATCTCCAAGGGCACATTCCTAACTTGGAGAAGAGATGGTGGTGGTATTGTCTGGCAGTGCAAGCAGTCCTCCTCCTACTTCCCTTGGGTTCACTGCTGCTTCTGTCCTAACTTTTCTCTCCTCTACTACACAGAGCTCAGTTTGTGTAAATAACATTGCCCACTTCTGTTTGGTGTGTGGGTTTTTTTTTTTTGTTATGTTATTTTCCATTAGCACCTTTGGATCTGTACTCGTCATATATTCACATAAGGAAATGTTATTCCTACCCTGCAAGACTTAAATCTAACTGCAGGAATCTTGTCTTAAAGGGCTGTTTTCTGAGAGCATGTTGTGACTCAGATTATGATGTTTGACTTTATGGCAGGAGCCATTCATTTTATGTCTATTCATACAGTGTCTTAACACAATAGGTGTGGGTGAGCTTTGAAATGTCTCAGTGAAAATAATTAGCAAGGAGTATAGATAGACACCTGAACCTGTAGAAGGGTTAGGAAATTCCTGTGTCTCTTTTATCTGTGTTCAGAATATTCAGATTACCTTCCTGAACTGACCATCAGTCTGGAGAGGCCAAACTTGTCAATTAATTAGGAACATCCAAAGAGTAAAATGCCAAATGTTTTCAAAATGAATAAGTATTTCTTGATTCCTGTTAGCTGTCCCCTGCTTTTATGCATATTAATACTGCAAATTACAGAAGACTGCTGTACATCAGAATTCTGTTTTTTCATTTTGATATTATTTGGTTTAGTTGACTTTCGCCGCCTAAGGAAGCAGAAAATCACTAGGACTGTATTAGTTTTATTTTATAGATCTCTGAACAGGATTCCTCTATTGCCTTTCTGGCTAAAAGGTTCTATACCTAACAGTTATTTTTTTTTTAAATAAACAATATAATTTTATATCATATTAGAATCAAAAATAATACATCATTACTGACATACAAGCAAAATTTATAGGGAAGGAAACATCTCTGTTAGGCAATATTTGTAGCTTAAAAGGGACCCAAAAACATAAATAAATTTTTGAATACACAAGCTCATCTTAACTGGAGTCACTAATGATAGTGTTTTTGCTGAAGAGTGATAATACTAATTACTTCAAAGACAGAGAAAAGAGAAGGAAGGCAAAGAAAAAAAGGCATCTTCTTTGTAACTATTTGTAGTATTTACATCTTCAGTTCCATGGCTCTTACTTCCAAAACTCATTCAGTGTAATGTTAAATCATGGAGTCATAAAGGGCTGGCAGTGCATTTAAGGAGTGACAGGTTTGTAGGTGAACACAAATGGACTAAAACAGTGTAGCACTGGGTACCCATTTCTATTTCATCAAGCTGCACTGACCTGCATAACATAGCCCAGTACAAGTCTGTATCTGAGTGCACAGGACACCTACTTGTCATTAGCAGCTGAGCCTCCAGCACCACTGTAAATATCAAGGAACAATTTTACACCAGCTACAATGATCAGGTGTGCTTTTTTTTCTTTCAGCCCTATCATAACCCTGGAATACTCTCAAGTATATGTGGGTCTGTGTTCACTTTCCACTATGTGCAACACAACAGCCTGAGGGAGCAGTAGAGTTTATAAATCTCACTTAAAGGCCAAAGAGATGAGGCTGAATTCATGTAAAATTCCCATCTCTTGTTTCCAGGAAAAAACAAACCATAATGATAAACAGCATTACTAAATATGCAAGTATCTAAAGTTAATCTAAGTAATCTCATAGTCCTCAAAGCTGTAGTAGTAATCTGTGGGGTTTCCTCCCTACTAACATAAAGAAAATAGTACTTAAACTAATCTGCTACTTTGGAAAAATAAACCATTAGGTGGAAAGATGCTGGCAAAGAAAAGCTAAGTGAACTAGCTTTGCTGTGAAATTTCAGTAATCTTCCTTCTGGCCTTGGCTGCCAGACTGATGCTGAAGAAAAGCTTAAACATCCTCCCTCCCCTGTGCATATTATTACATGCCTCTGGAACTTTTTTCTTCTGCTCTGTTATTCTCTTCCTTTGTGAGCTCTCACGAAAAGAAAGGGAATAGATTATAATAATATTGTAGCACCAATGCTATTGTGTTTGCAGTAGCCTTAGTCCAAGATAATGATTTGATTAGCATGGCTTTTTCACTTACTGGAATTAAAGATACATGGATTTTCCTGAGATTCTGTGCGTTCAGGATGATTTTTTTTCATCTTCTTTCTTCAGCTGTATGTCTTTGCAGAGAAGTTGCAAGTTTAAAGTAGGTATAGAGCCTTCACTAATAGCCAAGGGCAAAAAATGAGCTCAATGAGTCATCCCAGTAATTCCTGCAGATATTTGTGATCTATGTGTCCTATGCAATGCATTTGTTCAAAAGGGCCATTGTTCCTTAAATCACTGATGATAGTTCTTCTAAATTTTTTCCCTGCAATGTAGTTGCTATGAATGAGGTTTGACATTTCCAATTTTGTTATTTGAATGGCCTCAAGGAGGCTTTGAAAAATTCAAACATGCAGAATATGAAACGCTTAACAAGAATATTAAAGATAAACCAATAGTTCATTGGTGCAGTGAAGAAGCAGACTGACTTAGTGGATTTTAGCAAACTGAAGAATTTTAGAGGTGTTGAATTACATAAAAAAAAGTTTTATTGCTTTAGTTAAATTCTTGATAGAGCTATATTTTCTTAAATACTAAACCTTTTCCTCTCTTTCTTCTATAGCTTCTTTTGCTTCATGCTATATATAACACCCAGAAGTTGTATGTGTTGGAAGTAGTCATAAGAGATAAGCAGAGCTATTCCCTTTGCTGGGGGAGGAGGGGGATGTAAAATCTTGATCTGATACTAGTGAGAATTTTGCTCTCAGCCTCAGGCCTTGAATCAAAAAAAGAACTCTTTAGTACAGCTGGGTTTGAGTTGTCTAATAGAAGCAATTATTGCAACTACTCAGGGACATCTGTATCACACTTAGAATCTTACAGGTTGTTTAAATGGGAATAAAAAAGATCCTTTCCTGAGTTCAATCAGACATTGCAAAAATGAAATAAAATCTTTTTGATATAGAGCTTTGTTTTTTCCCCCCTTGTCCATTTTGCAGCAAAACTTGGAGTGGTTCATATATTTGATATTCGTATTATAAAATCTTTTCTTAGTAGAAGGAAAAGATAAAATTAGTTTTTGGCTTATAAAATAGAAGTAGTTTCACTTGTTGCTAGAATTTGTTTTCTGTGAAACTTCTAGTGCTTCTAATTTTGTGTTTCAAAATGTATGTCTTTTAATATGGAAAAAATTATTTTTGCAACAAAGCAGTGCCTAGAGAAAATGAGTAACATCCACCCTCATTTCATTCCATGTGTTTCTAGTCTATATTAATTTTTTAGTTGATGGACTTGTGACAGACCTTTTTGTTTTGCCTACGTGTGTGATTCTCAGGTTATTTCTTTGCTTCGATAATTGCAAATGAGACTTCAGCTTTTAGGTCTTGAATTTCAGTTTTGTAGATGATATTCATGCTGATAGTTTATCACAGCAGTGTGTCTTCTCTGTATCACAGACAATAGTAAATACAGCTTTGGCTCGAGAAAAGCTATTCTTTTTTCCTTTTTTTTGTCTCTGTAGAAATACTGCAGCACAGTCCAGCTTGATTCTGGAACAGACTACAGGAAACGAGTGCTTCCAGCTGCTGGAAAACTTTACTACCTGTAAGTTTAGCTATGATACTGTATTTGCCCTCTTTTTCCTTCTTATTAGCCAATAATTTCCTGTTCAATGAGAAATGAAAAATACATAGTAGAATTAGCAGGGTGTGACTTTTCCTTTTTTGCCTTCTGGTCCATTTTGTTCAGCAAAACGCCTTCCATTATGCCTTGATATTAACTTCATTAAACTACATTTTCGGTATCCACACTAGCATCATTTATAATGTGTGACTGAATAAAAACTAATTAGATTTTTTGGGGAGGTGTGGTGTTTGGAGAACTGAAGTGACAGATGGTTAGAAAGTAATGAATATCCTCTTGTAAGAGATTGCACAATTCTCTTATAATAGAAGAACATCCTTATTGTATTTAAGTAATTAAGTATTTATAGAAATCCAGTGACAAGGATTCATTTAATTTTGGGTGTTTCCAGTGCTGTGGATTAAAAAACCCAACACCCTTCTGTTTTGACAGATTGTTTCTGTTTATCATAACAAAATTTCTTTGGGACTTTATATTTGCAAATAAATATATTTTAAAATATATTCACAGTTCTGTTTATGGTTGCAGCATAAATCTGCCTAATAGGAACATCCTCTTTAATACTTTGAAACCTTTGCAAGGCAAACATTTTTCTGTCTTGTATTTTCTCTTGTAATATTATTTAATCAGTGACAACCTGAACAAAACATACTACAACAGCTTAATATTAGATTTATAACAGTTGTACCTTTAAAATACTGATTTTAAAATGATGTTTGCATTAAGGAAGGTGGGGTATTTTCATCCCTATGATGGGTGTTTGAAACCAAGTACGTCCATGCTACTTTTTAATGAAGGTAGATGTTGTAGTTGTTTGTCTGGAAGGAGGAATACTACTTGATAGAATTACAGCTGGCAATTCTTCCTGCTTTTAAAAGGAAGTGACAGAATTTCATATATGGAAAACAAGTCCAATGCAAGTTCTGTATCCTTAAACTGTGGCTGTATGAACTTGAGAAAAGTAGCTCTTGTTCTGTGTTCTTGCCTGGTTCCCCTTTCTGTGTGCTTTGCCACGTCTGCTCAGAAGTACTTTCTGAAGCCACCACTGGTACTCGGGTGTTGTTGTGATTGCTGCTGTCCCTGCCTGTGGTGCTGCTCCCTGTGCCTGCTGCACTCCATGACTTTCTGTTGGACACTTGTGGACAGCACCTGCTGTATTCTTTTCTCACTGTCAATCCTCTGAAGAAAGGAAAAGAATGTTTGTGGTTTCTAGCACGTAATTAGGTTAAACATGGTGCCTGTGGTGTCAGCTCTCAGAGGAGAACCAATACAAACAAGTTCCAGGAGTAGTACCTAGCCAAAATATTTCATTGCATTCTGCTGTAAAACTTGTGATCAAGTGAATGGCAGAAATTGGCAGTAATTCTCTTATGTTCTCTTACTGGAGAGATGTTGGTTGCCTTCAGAATTTGATGTGTAAATCATTAGGAAGCAGTGGGGGAAAAATTTTTTAAAAACACTCATAGCTGCCAATGGAATTAGATACTTATTTCCTTGACCCTTTCTTCTTCTGAGGGAGTCTCATTCATTCTTCTATTCAAACTGGTTCATTGGAGCTTTCAGCCCTGTAGAACTAGCTTAGTATGTGGGGATTCCTTTTGTTTGTTTTGTTTTAAAATTAGGTACTGTACAGTATTTTGCTACAGGTTTCTGAAATTTAATTAGCTTTCTTGTCCCCCAAAGAAAATGTTCTTGTTCAATGTGCATATGTTCTACTAATGGCTATAGTATCATTATCACATTTGATTAAGAATCCTCTTGATGCTTCATATTTTGTGTAGTCTTGTCTTCATTTAAAACATGTAACTGAGGGTTACTTAAAGCTGTTTTGTAGTCGTCTGAGAGCAGTCAGTGTAACACAATTACAAGATGCCTGATCAAAGCAACTTCATCGATCTCAGTCTCAGGTGTCTGTTTTCAAAACAAACTTTCTTGGCAATTAGGTACTAATATCTACTTTAGCATCATATTCACCTGTTTCTTCTAGGAGCATGTCCATGGAAATTTCTCATATTGATATACATTCACATACTCTCTGAGATAGATACAGTTATATAGATAGATATATATTTACACACACATACACACACTTTTTACCCCCTTTTATGGCCTTTTTTTCCTGATGTTGTCTGTTCTTTTTCATTTATCATTTTGTCAGAGGAATGCATCACACCAATGTTGACAGAAACTTCTAGAATTTTGTGTAACCTCCTAGTCAGAAAAGGTTTTTAAAGTCTTTGAAATGGCACTTTTATATCTTCGTGGGTTTTTAATTTTTTTCCCAAATTCTTTGTATCTACAAAGTTTGTCATTGTTAAGCTTTAGCTAAAAAGTAATTAAAGTAGAACTTCAGTTCTGCTGTTAACATTTTTAAGGTGCTTAAGTCCTAATGAGCAGGAGAGTATTTTTTTATCTTCATTTGTCAGTTAAGAGGATGTCTAGAACTGTGTGAAGCAGTGTAACTTGAATGCATCAAGATCTATAAAATAGACTTTTCATACCAAAAGAGTTTACACAAACTTCAGTGAAACATTATGTATCCTAGTTCTAGTTTGTTGTCTGCCATAATGTTGATTTACTATTCTCAGCTAGAAATCTTATCTGTCTGTCTGTCTGTCTGTCTATCTATCTATCTATCTATCTATCTATTCATGTTTAAGAGTAAAATATTGAAAGGTTGTCTCTCTAATCTATTCAGTGATTGAAAAAAAATCCTCTGATTGGACCAATTTCTTAATTCTTGTGGTCCAGAGGATGAATGTAAACTTTACTTCAGCTATAAGCACAGATATTTTGCATTTTCACCATTTGTGGTTGATCTTTTCCCAAGCAGTACAAGGAACAGAGATTGGGAAACTGCTAAAACTGCTAATGCAGAGATCACAATGGTATTTTTAATTTCACAGTTTAATTTTTCCAAATTATTTGATCAATACAATCGGTTGACTTGACACAGCACCCCCCCTCCCAACAAAAAATAGAAAAATCTGTTTCAACATTTAATTTCACAAAGTCCCCTCTCAGAAATTTCAAAGGATACGTCTTCAGGTGCTTGACTGCCTTGCCTTGCCTTGTCTATGTGCTCTTATTTTGCATGCAAGATAGAGCCAGAAGCCTTTTTTCTCATTGTGTACACATAGTGTTAATGGATCTGCTCTGCCTGTATTGCCTCATTACTGGAAACAGCTCAAAACACAGAAGTCTTTCAGTGTATGCAAATAAGGCAGAATCATCTACCTGAGAGTTAATATTCTCTACTTTTAAGTGTATTCTAAATGTAATGTTTGTATTTAGAGCATAACATCCTGTTCTCTTTTTTTTATGGGCAAAAAGCTAAGCAGGCTCAGGCAGCTGTTTGATGTTGGCTTCAAGTGTTATTAATTTCATATTCTATTATTCTTTTCACTGTAGCACAAGTGAAGCTGATGTGGAGGCTGTCATGGATAAGTTGTTTGATGAGCTGGCTCAGAAACAAAATGATTGTACGTAAGTTAATTTCTCTTGAAAGAGAATACATTTAGAACACAATGCCCAATCTCCACTGACCAATTAATAAGTTCCATTGCTGTATATGGGTTGATGCCACACTCAAGTGGCAGTCATTGTATCAGCATTTTGTCTAATTTATGTGTTGAATCATGTGCTATTATTCATGAAGCTATGCATTTCCTATCTGTAAGAGATGAATTTTATAGTAATTATCCAGAGAAGATTGAGTCTTTGTTCATGTTCCCATAGTAACTAGACCAAGGATTCTAAAAGTGCAAGGCAGAGAGCTGAGGCTGAATAAAGCATGTGGAACCATTGCAGACTTCACGTTTGAAGAGCTGTGCGACAGAGTGAGTACCCAGTCTAATCTAGATCAGCTAATGCTCAGACTTTTCACAGTTTAAAAAAAAATTCAAACCACACAAACTTGCTATTTTCCCAGGTTGCACTAAATTAAAAAGACTTTTTAAAAAAAACTTAAGATTAACAGAGATATTTTTAATTTAACAGGAAAAAAAACCCTTCCTCAAAACAACTGTATTAATTTTCTTTTTAGTGATATAGTAAATTCACTCTTAGGTGTATCACAGATTGTCTTCAGGAATCCTACTGCAATATATGCCTGGCCTAACATCATTGCTGGTATAAGAGTGGTGGTAATATATCAAGATGTAAACAGCAGTCAGATGCTGTTTTTATAATCTGGGGATTCAGTTTGATACTCAAGCAAAGGAGTGGTGATCCTGGCACCACTAGAATAACTGCTGCTCCATACTTTGGTCCCAGCTGTGTGTGCAAGGAATGTTTAATCCCAGGCCTTCTCAGAATATGCCAGATTTTGCTAAATACTGCCACATTCTCTAATTAAACATGTGAGATGTAAATCTTGAAAAGTTCTCTTTGTATATGACCTCCAGTGGGTTGGAAGACAGCTCTCCAGGAGTTGCACTGTACTTCAGTGATCTCTGTGCTGATGTCTGAAGTTACTGTTAAATGATCACAACTCTCAACTGGACCAGTAGCACTTTTGATTCAGGATGGTGACCAGTCTTTTGGGGATAACATTATGCTTTCACTTCCTTGCCGCTACAGAGTTGATTATTTGGACAGAAATTTCACTGGTTGTGTTTTAGACTGCTGATTTTCAGTTTCAAACAAAACCAATAAGTAATAGCAGAGGTGTGTCATGGGTAGAATAGCTTGCTATTCACTAGAGGTTTTGAGACTTTTTCTGCCTTGTGCCTCTTAAAGTAGGGGGAAGCTATGCTGTCAGCAAATACTTTAGTCCAGTAAATGCCTCATGTACTTAAATTGGATGCTTCTAAGTTGTTTCTAAGTAGAAGTGCTCTGATTAGCTCACATGTCAGTGGTCTGAAGGTTCTCATCCTGTTCAAGAATTGTTTGGGGTTCAGATCATCTTGGCATAATAGAGCTGAGAGTCTTTGGTTTGCACTAAGAGCAAGTAAAGAGAATCCTTATGAAATGTTAATCATTGTTTAACAGTACTGTTCTTACCTGGATTGCCCAGGACTTAGGAAATCTTGCTGTCCCAATTCAGATGCCTACTGCATATGTGTTATGGTAGTCTCTTATAGCAAAATCACATGCTTAAAACTAAACATGGCAGGCAGTAAATGGTTTTCTTTTGATAACTTCCTCAGTCATCACTGGTTTTTCTCTTCAGATCACTGATGTATCTTCATAAATATTACATTAGTATGTTGGTAAGGGGGTATCAGTGTGCTCCCTTCATAGGTAGAAAAGTATAGTCATGGACTTCAGAATTGTCTGTTAAATTTGGGTGAATGGCCAGAGTTGCCTTCACTGTGATTTTTTTTTCATTACGGTAAACTTTTGCAGTGATTCATAGCAATGGTAGAAATTTTCCCTCAGTAGAAGTTGCATTTAGGACCTTGCCTGCCCCATTGCTCTGTTTGCCTGCCCTGCTGCCATTAAAATCTGCTAAAAAGCAAAATTCAAAAAAGGAAAAATGCAGCTGTCAAGCCATGAAGCCATGTTCCTTTTTTTCATTAATTTTTTTTTTAATTTTGATGGAAAAACTTAAACATGCAGTCTCTCTTTTAAACAGTCTGAGTGAGATTGCTCCCACTTATGTCACAGAAGACATAGGGAGGATCCAGAAGACTGCAGTGATGGTTTATATAAAAAAATAACCCAAAATGAGGAGACATTCAACATGATAGGAAGTATAAAGTAATTTATATATATTCCAGTGAGCTTGCTAATATTGGGAACGATTTGTGGAGGGATAAAACAGAAATCTGTAGGGGACATAGCAACAAGGTATTTGCTACTTCTTGTGAAGCCAAATGGAAGATAAGTTGACAGGTATCATAAGTGCTACTATTAAAAAAAGGAAAGTAGAAAGCTGAAAAAGACATAATGAAAAGCAAGATTGACAAAAGAAAACACTGGAGGGGAATTTTTTGGATTTGCATGAAGTGAATCTGCAGGTTTCTTTGTGCAGGCCGTGGGGACAAAATCCCATGGGAAGGCAGATTGTACGAAGGGACATGGGGCAGGAAATCTTCCTCACTGGAGCCTGGTGCAGCCAGGGTGGAACTTAACTGACAGCTCAGGCAAAGCCTCCAGGTAGATAAATGAAATCTAAAGTTGGTGTTGTAGGAGCTCATTAAACTTGTGACAGAATTGAAAACAAGATTTGCAGTTGGTTTTGTAGCAGTTTTAAGATGTAGTGGCAAGCATGATAAATGGGAAGTTCTCATTAATGGAGAAAAATGAGAGATAATTGCTATTATTGAAACCTTGTGGGACAATTCATAAAATAATAGTACAGAATGTGTGCTTAGAGCCTACTTAAAGACAGAGTGGCTAAAAGAGGTGGAGAACGGGGTGAAACATTGAAGGTACTGGTACCTGCTTTAAAGTTAATTAATACAAGGTTCTTGAGCACATATCAATCTACTAATTAACAAACCCAGAAGGATAGTACCCATTGGGATCTGTTGCAAATGGAGCATGAGGTGGATTGCTCCTTGAGCACTTGGCTGTAAAAAGCATAGAAAGAAAATACACTGTTGTATGCTGTAGATGAAACACAGGAAAAGGTGAAATGTAATTAGGCAGAAAATTGCAAATGATAATTTTCTAGCATAAAATGTACTACATCCAGTAGAGTAGAAAGTCATTTGGTTGGAGCTTACAGTGATGAATTCATCTAGATATTTGTGTTGTGTAGGAAGAATCTTAATTTTCTAACATTTAATGAAACCAAAAGATATTCCAGACAGTGAAGTTGCATATCTGAGTGTTCAGGAAGAGTAATTTTCAAAAGCAAAAGGGAAGTGTGACTAACTGGAAAGGGAAGTATAAACAGCAAGAACAACAAAAAGAACAACACAAACCCAAGGACTCTTTGAGGAGGAAGACATTAAAAGTATTTCCTGTATCACTGTTGAGACAGAATCAAATAATATAAAATGAATGGCAATGAGCTATGAAGTGCAGGAAAATTATAAAATAAAGGTCATGGGCAAATATGTCCATTCAGACAAAAGATTTGTTAAGTGAAATTCAATGTTTTATATTATCTGAATGTTACTGGCTTATTCTTAGCTGGAGATGGATGAACTTTTAATAATGATGTGGAAAAAGGAAAAGGTTTTGTAAAAAATAAGTGTTCTAGGTGAAGCAGAGTGAAATATTCATTTCACTAAAGGATAGTGAAATAATTTTCAATCTGTGAATAGTTAATATAGGTTAAAAATAGCCTGCTAATACATTTTGTATCATTGGAGTCTTGGAAAACTAGACTGAGATCTCTGACTACCTTTTTATTTTTGATGAATGTTGGAGTGCAAGAGAAATTCCATGTCACTAGAAGAATTCTTTATGTGTCAGTATTAAAAACCAAACAAGTAAAACTCACACATGCATATGATGATAGGTGGAACTGCAGGCTGATGGTCAGATTTTAGTCCAGGAAGAGTAATGGAAAAGCTGATTCTGGATGCATACAGTGGATGACTAAAGAATGGAAATGAAATTAATTCTCCCTGACTTTATAGGAAGGATTGAGTTTTGAAGATGCTGTTCTTACTAGGAAAGTGGCATTTTGCTGTCTCAAAAAAGTCTTTGTTAGATGGGTGGCTAAATTAGTGAACTAACCTGTAAAAGAAATAATGCTGAAGGTTTGTTGTTGTAGTATTTTTAAAGAGTACATTTTTATACTAAGCCTGGTATAACAGGTTTTTTCCCCAGGAGTTCTGAATATAACATAAATGCTAATATGGACTTGCTGTAAATACAGAGTTCTGTGTGTATGGGAGGAGGAGCAATGAAGACAAGAATGCTGTGTGCAATTTATTTCTTATCAGAATTGAGATTTTGGGGAAAGGGTGGTTTGGTTTTTTTTTTGAGAGAGAGTTTGTTTCATTTTGGGTTTTTACATCTAAGCAGACACAGCCTCCTTTTCCTGTGTATTGGGTGAAAACTGGATGTGATTTTAGGAGGAGGTTTTTGTGTTTGAGCTACGTACTACTTTTTAGGCTTAGCCATCTCTAAAATGCAGGAGCTTGAAGTACCCCGTGATCTTTCCTGGTTTTAAAGTGTCTGAAACTGGGGATGTGAGGGAGACAGAGTCCCTGCTGCCTCTTGGCAGCTCTCACTGCCCCTGCACATGCAGTGAACAAGTTCAGCAGCCAGTGGGGGAATGTGCCCAGTCCATCTTGAGGGAATAACCAACTCTTATCCCCCTCTTACTACTGGGAGTAGGCAATACTTCTTAGTCCATGATCAGTCTGTGCAGTCAGTTCAGACTGAGTTCTGCCAAGGCTTCTAACTTCCTTGGATTTGAGGGGGGTTTCACAGGTATCCCTCACACCAAGCAACCTTTCTTCCAAATTTGACATGCCTGGTCTGCATCATGGAAGTGCTTACAACTTGCAATATTATCTTGGAGTTGCAGTAGAGCTTTTTGAGTTTTCTGAAACTGTTGCATACTGCTGCTCACGTGGATGTCAGTCATCATTGCAGCATGAGTGGACAGCATTGCACTCAAAACTTGGTAATTGATTCCTTTGGCTGTCCATTACCTTTAAAGGGTTCCAGAAAAAACAATAAGTTTTGCAAGAATCAGCATGTGAAAGGAGAGATGCTTTCGTTGTGTTGGCAAAATAGCTTATCTCTCAAGTGACTTCATTGCTGCAACTTGTCTTCTAGTCTGGCCTTGGGTAACTGTTACAGTGCATTCCAAGGGATAAATATCCAGACCTAAAAATCTACATTTGTTGGTGTAGGATTAAGGAGATGTGTTCAAAATTTCTCAGATAATTACTTAATGATTTTTGTAATACAGTATTTCAGATGAACAACCTGTAAAACCTTTTCAATTTCACTGATGTTTCCTTTGAAATGAAATCCAAATTCTGTTTTAAGGGGAATTTCCACTTTAATATCATGAGATTTCATGACATGTAATATATAACAGCTAATATATAACAAATGAAAATAGCAAATCAGCAATCAGATACTATTTGTAACACCTTCTAGCTTAAGTAGAATTTTTATAATAGCTGCTTTTATAATTAATACCTGGAGACCTTGGGAGTTAAAAGTTGATACCTTTCTGGTATTACAGTATTTCATTTCTTATTTCCTATGTTAGCATCAAACTTTTTCACGTCAAGAATACAGAGAGTTACTTCTGTCTAAAATAATACTCAGATACTGGTAATTACTGATTGTCCATTCTGTTTATGAAAATAAAATACAGAGAATATACTGTATGCAATGTTGATATGACATGCAGTTGACTTGCTAAGCATTGAGTGCATCAGTTTGTAAATCCCAGTGTCCCAGTTGAGGATAATCCCAAATTTTAGCTGGCTTAGTTAATACCAAATTCATACACTCTACTTTTTTTTTTTACTAGCTATGTGAACATGTGGAAAGCCAACAAAAAACTGGGTGAGAGGATACTGATCTATTTTGGTTGCTGTAAAGCAAAGGAGAAGCAGTTTTTCAGCCCTGACAACCAGGGTTTATGTGGCAGTGTGACTTCTGGTGGTCTTTGTCATGGGCATGAAGCAGTTACTCAGTACTCAAATGGAGCCCTGTGAATGTTCTTCTCCAGTCTAATCAGCCAGGAGGACTTTGCTTGGTTTTCATCAAAATGTTTTTTATTGTACCAGCTTTTCTAAGGCCACATCAAATGTAGCCACAGGAGCCTGGGACAGGCACCAGGCAGAACAGGGACATACAGTTCCTTGATTGCAATGCTAACATTGACTTCTTCCATTCTCTGGGGGCTTTAATTTCTTTCTGCCAGTTTCTCCATCTATGCAATGAGGGAAAAACTACCAGTGATGTTAGATTCTTGCAAAACATAATTAGTTAATTTGTTAATGGAATTAAATGTGTGAGTGAAAGATCACCAGATGTATGTATTAACTTGGTTTTAAAATCCCTATATATATATATACATGCGATTGTGCAAATATGTGTCTTAGCTCATTTTAGTGTGTTCACTCACGAAGAACAGTGTTCATTACACCTTAGGAAGAATCATCCTCTGCCAGTCCCCTCCCTTTACTCCCTTTTGCTCAGAGACCAGCGTACCTTCCGTGTAGTGTCCCTGGAGCTGAGGGAGTCGGGAGATCAGGGCTCCTGCGGGTGCTCCCCTGGCTTGCGCGCAGCAGCTGCTGCCCTCTGCCGGGAGCGCCGGCTGCGGGCCGCTCCTCGCACAGGCTCCCGTGCTCTGCTTCATTGTCCTCTAGGCTTCCCCTTAGGTGATCCAATATATCCTTTCTCCCAACTGCCCGCTGCCAGTGAACGTGCTGGCTTAGCGTGATACTAACCAGTAGCAAACATACGATAGCGTAAAAACGATGAAAGTAAATTATCACTATTTATGTTGTAAAAGCTTGTCCTACTGTGATTTTTTTTCCCTGGTAGTTATTTAATGTTTCTGAAATTGGCAACACAGAATTTTTGTGTAGATTAGCACAACACATAAGTGGTGAACAGTTTCTGTTAGGTTGTTGTTCCAGTGCAGTAGGCAGGCTGTACAGACCAGGAGGAAGGTGTAGTTCTTATCTTAACTTCAATAGTTTGCACTTCAAAAGGAAAGCTGTAACTAAGCTTTAAAAAAAAAAAAGGAAAGAAAAAACTCACTATTTTCAAATGCTTCAAGTGATTTAGAAATGCAAGTGTCTCTTTTCAGTCAGCTGAAGGTCTGCCCTGTGTGATGACATAACTCAGCTGCATTTGCAGTTTAATGATTCTGAATAATTTTGAGGGAACTGTCTTCATTAAAAGCTGCTGAATGGATCCACAGTATAATTTGGTGTCATCTTTAGGATTGTAGGATTGTCAGGTATGGGTGGAAATAAACATACTACAGGTAAGCACTATTTTCAGTACCGTTTTAGAATCATAGTTTTCCTTAGTTTGTGATCTTAGTTTTATTCCTAAGATATGAGCTTTTGCATCTTAAGCTCTAGACTGAGAGTGTCTTTTATTAGCTACATTTGCTTTAAGGATTTAATCAGTTTCTCTACCTCCACCCCTCCAAGAATTTGCCTTATCTTATTCACGAGCATGTTTTATAAAATAAACTCAAGAAACTTCCTTCAGGTGGAAATATTGTAATACAGTAATATTGTTACTCAAATCTCCTGTTTTATGTTTTACATGTATCAGAGCCTTATTTTTACAGAGCACTCCTTTCAGTGAAAGCTGCATAAACCTTGAGGGTTTAGATCCTATATTTATAGACCAGATAATACAAGATTTTTGCAGGTGATTGTAATTTTTAGGGTTTGCCTTTTTAATTTAATTTTTTTGCTTCCTAAATTCTTGAATGTACTTCTCTCTTTTTTCAAAACTTTGTTGATAATGGTTTTGAAATCTTAAATATTTAAATAGACCTATACATTTTTTAAACCTTAACTATTTTTGGAGTCCGTTTCATTGATAATGCTATACTTTGGAGTTGGAATTGGAAATTTAGCAGTGAGAGCTTTTAGAGCAGAAACATGCCTTTTGCATTCTTCCAATATTCAGCCAGCTTTGAGCATATTGTTTAAATAAATACATAAATAAATAAAAGAACTGGAAATTACAAGCATCTTCTTAAACAGAAGAGCAAAGATCTGAAACAATTTTCCACTATGAGAAATGAGAGTAGAAAACTTTTGCTGTAAGAACAAGCAAAATTACTTCTTAATGGGATTCTGTGCTGAGATAACCTGAGATAGCAAGGGGCTGTGCTTGATCCAGAAAATATCTTTCACTCCAGGGTTTACAGGTCTTAGATTCCTGTTCTGGTTGGAACTAGATGATCTTTAAGGTATCTTCCAACCCAAACTGTTTTATGATTTGTGCTGCCATCAGTATCTTTTTTTTTTTAACCAAGTTAGCCCTGCCCAACTTCTTCCCATTTTTATTTAAACTTCAGCATTCTGCAGCATCATGTGTCTTGCCTTGGGTTTTTCTGTTCCTTTCGTGGAATTATGATTTGACATATTATCTCAGTGCTCTGTTTTATGAGCCTCACTAGTGATAGTGTGTTGTTCATTTTGAAATAGAAATTTTTTTGTTGTTTTGTTTATACTTAATGATTAAGTTGTAAATATTATCTGGTCTTAAATTAGGTGTTGTTGATAGGAAATTTTGGAGTGTTAAGATTGTCTACACAAAATTATAGTTACTGTCAATCATGAGTCTTTGGGATTGGCTGGAACTGGCCCTGGAATATCTTGTAACATCAACCAAAAAATACTTATTCTCTTGAGATGACATATCCTTTTCTATCATGTGTAAAACCTTCTGTATTCATCAGACAATCTCTGAAAGGTGATATACCGGGCCACTGATGACTTAACAAAGAAAAAAGATGCTTTATACTATAATTAAATGGACTATATAATAGAAACAGGAGACAACTAACTCTAAAACAGCCCACAGAGAGCTCCAAATAATAAACATCCTACTTGAACTGAGATGATGATAGCTGAAAATGCATTAAGTAGACAGAGAAACAAAAACAAATGAAGGTGAGAACTCAGTCAAGCGGGCTGAAGTGGAGTAAACATTCTGTCAGGAGTGTAGCCCACATTAGTGCTAATGTGTTTTGCATTAGTATGATGCCTGTAAAATACTGACTCTTGGCATCAGAGCTAATGACAAAAATCCACAAGAGTGTTACAGTGTATACACATGCAGGAACAACAATACCATAAGAAAGATTCTTATCTGTTAATGTTTTGAGTTTTTAAAAATAATACAGCATGTGAAAGAACTGGTAATAAAAGGTGGCAGTCATTACATAAATGTCTTATAGTTTTGATCAATAATTGATGAAACAAAAGAGATCAGACAGTACCAGAAACACACACCAACTGAAGTTATTTTTACAATGTTATTCAGAGGATGAGGTTAATCAGGCTAAACTTTTAGTAAGAGGATTACAAATATATGTATCAATATTAGGAGGATTTGTGGCTTCATTAGCAACTTCAGAGGAAGAAATACCTTAATGTATGCTGCTAACTAAAGGGAAATACTTTCTGTGATTGGTGAGATTCACAAAATAAATTTCAGCCCTGGAGGGTTTTACAGAGGACAGTGCTATGTGTCTGAAACTGTGTGCCTCTAGTCTTGTTACCTAATCTGGGCTGGTGTTGCTGGCAGTTGGGAGGGCTGATGGGAGGGCTGTGGGCTGCTGGAACAGCACAAATTTGCTCCTCCTCAGAGCTTCTGTATATGGACTGTACAGCCAGAGCCTCTAGCAATGGTGCAGTCTGGCCTTGAACCCATTTCCCTGTCTTTGTTCCTGTGTGGCAGAGTTGGAACGTGGGTGCTTGTGCCAGCCTCATGCCAGGTTTGGGGGGCAGCAGGCCAGTCAGAAGGGGAGTTGAGAAGCTGTCAGGATGCCCCTGCATCGTGGTCTCTTGTGTTTGGAGCATTTTGAGTTAGCTGGTGGGTTAGACCAGCTTTGAAGCAATTACAGGGAGCATGAAAACTGGGCAAATAGCAGAGATATACCAAAAAGAGATTTAATCTGTCACCAGAGCATTTTCAAATTTGTTGGTGGTTCCTTCTTTTTACACTGAGTAAGGCAGAAGGAAATTAGAGGACTTCCCAAGATGAGAGTAAGTCATGTTGGGAACAAGATTAAAAGCTTTGTCTTTCACCCCCAGGACTGTCTCTAAACTCCACATGCAGGGAGTTTGAGAATTCCTCAATGTAAGGGACTGCAGCTGATATCAGCTGAGCCATATGTAGCAGCAGAATGGCTGACTCAGTATTTCAGTTGTGTCTCACCAGACTTGAGTCTTGTCAGAGGGGTACCAAATTTACTCTATTAAAGTACTCATATGCTGCTAAGTTCAGCTCTTTCTGAGTGTAAGATTTTGGAGTCTCCAAAGGTATGTTGCTGCCAACATTTACAGAGTATTATCACTTAGTGGTAGTATAGATGTTTCAGATGTTCTTGTTAAAGCTTGAAATGATCTGCCTTTTATGGCCTTAATTACAGGAATTCTTGAATTGCTTGCTTTTTGCACTGCTGAAGTAGATTGAACTCCTGTTTGACTGTGATAAAGATGCATATTGTAACCTTCTATGAACCATGATTTTATGTCTGTATGAAAAGCAGTATAAGTATTACATCCTCCATTCTTCCCATTTGAAATGCATTAGCCTTATTTTTGTCTTCCACCTGGTGTTTCCCTCTGACTGCCCAGGTTTTTTATTCTCCTCTTTGGGTATCCAGCAAACAAGGTTAATAGCTGTATAGCTCATTAGTTGGGCACTTCAGTTTGCCCACTTTGCAAAAGTTTGGATGCTTTAATTTTTAGTTATATATTTATTTATTTAGGAATCAGCTTTTAGTATCTGATACTTTGAGATGAGGAGGGTGTATTGGTATGGTCTGTGTGAGAAAATATGTCACATTGGGGCAGGGCAGAATAATTCCTCAGGGTTTTGGATTTTGGCAGAAGACTGCTTGGGCTCTTCATGTGATAAAAGAATGAATCAGCATAGCAGTGATATTGGTAATTTCTTACTTAAGGGGAGACATGAGAAATTCTTACCTTTTTCCTGTACAATGAGATCACTGCTGTTCTCCCTCGCAGGTACTCATCATCCAGGCATACTTGATCTCCTCAGAGTTTAACAGTACTCCAGTCCTAAGTATGGAATAAAATTACCCTTACCTTAACTGTTTGCTTATCACTAATCTTAAAATCTCCAGCAGCAACCTGGTTGTGTTGCTTTCAGTGCTCCCATTGTTTTCTTTTGCACTTGATACTGTGGCTGTCCAGATGTATCACCTGTATCTGGTAGCAAGGTGTCCAGTCAGTTAGCTCTGTTGTTTCCATCCATCAGTTCCTTTTGCTTTCTTGAACCTTTTCCTGCTTTATATCATCAAAACATTTTGAGTTCAACTGCTCTGGTTTATTCAGGTAGGATTTTGTTTTGGTGTTGCATGAAGCTTTGGTGGTGGCCCTCATGATGAGGAGTTTTTTGTTTCTGATAAGTCCATAGTAGTAACCAGGGGACTGAAATGGAGGGAGAAAATAAGCAGTAAATATAATTCTGAGGGGAGAATGTAGCATAAGCTACTCTTAAACACTGCTCAAAAGATTGAAAGTTTTTGTAATAATTCTTTTCCATAGATGCTACAGGGAAGTTTTGTGCTTGGGAATGGGAAAGCAGGGTGATTGTTGAGTCTGCAAGTGGGAGAGCTGGCAGAGAGTGATACCTGCCTGGAAGATCAGCTTATTCCCATTAATTTTCAGAACAAGTTTGGGAATGCCATCAGGGCTTCTCTCTCCTGTGTGTGTGTAGAACACACAGTTTTTCTACAAGTTTTTTTTATTCTAGCATCTAAACAAAACCCAAAGTCCTGTTCATGGGCAGCTATTAATAATTGCTTAAAATAACTTCTTGCAGGAGGGTTCTAGTTAAGAAATTATGTGTGGCCTACAACAAATTCATCTCACAATTTCAGTTAGAGAAAATATTTTATATTTACTGGTTCTAAGGTATTGGCAGCATTGCAGTGCTTTATAACAGTATTGCACTGTTGGTACAGCACATGGTACATGTCATTAGCTGGGAAGGGAGTTGTGACCACACAAAATGCTGCTGAACTTGCTCTCTGCAATAGCTGCAGACAAGATTCTGAAGTATTTGAAGTAAAACTGATGGAACGAGTTCAGGAGTACGAATTTTAATAGCTCATGGTAAAAGTACTGCCTGTGGTACTGATGGGATAGATCTTGCAGGAAAAAATACCTTCCATGTAATGAAAAAGTAATTTTAGAGGAATGTACTTGAATGAGCTACTATTTGTGTATATTTTCTGTTGATGGTTTATATACAGAAAGAGAAACGAATGCATTCTTCTTGAAGATTTTTCATCATCGCAGTAGAAACCAAGAACAGAGGAACTGCTGCAAAGTTGTATTTTTATCTGTTTTCTCTTGTTTTCAGCACTTAAAACATAAGATATTTATTCAGTCTGGGTTAGTCCTGGGTGAACTAAATACAAGTCTACTCAGGATTTAGTAACTAGCCTATGAATTTGCATTTAAAAATCTTACAGTTGGAAAGCATCCTCATAGCTATTAAAATTATTTATACTTCAGGTTGAAACCACATGTTTTCTATGGATTCTGGTTTATAGTGATTATTTTATTTGGGGTTGTCAGAGAGAGATCATAATGTTATCTGGGTGCAGAAGAGCCACATTTTTAACTCTCTGTATTCATGTTAAGCCAGCAGTACGAACACCCACATGTACCTATGTCCCTAAGGGCAATTGAGCATTCCTCAAGTGAGATACAAAGGAGTAAAAATATGATCAGGACTTTACAGCTCTCTTCTGTTACTGTAGTCTGTAAGGATACAGTGTTTGTGTGTCATTCTATCATGGGTTTCCATTTCTTATGGTTTGTCTTGTTTCAGCCCCTTGGAGCCAGCGATTATTTGGAAATAGCAAAGCATTTTGACACAGTGTTTGTTCGTGACATACCACTCCTTAACATACTGAAAAGGACACAAACTCGTCGTTTCATTACTCTTATTGATACCTTTTATGAGCATAAGGTGAGAACCAAGCCTTTCCTCTATGGAATAATACTGGGAGTTCTAAAACTGACTGTTATAATTGGTCTGAAGTAAGGCTTTCTGTAGTAATGGTTTGGAAAACATAAGCAGAATGAACTAGCACTGCAGAGAAACATCATTCCAGCTTCACAAAAAAATGGTCCCATTGCAATAAAGGCAAATAAACAGGGTTGGGGTTTTTTTGTTGTTTTCTGTGAGTATTAAGCATGAGCATAAATATAAGCCTGAGCTCATTTGCCTTTCTTGAATGGGGATGTTCTTTCCTAACCCAGGAAAACAACAGAAGCCATGTCATTATTTTAATAATGAAAGATTGTGCTGCCAACTGTGCTGGAGTGAATTGAAGTTTTTTAGATTTTAATCTCTATGGGCAGTTGGTCAGGAATCAGTGCCTTTTTTATCAGGAAGGAGGCGTTATCAGCACAATTACATTATAAAGTTTAAAGGAAACAGTCACTGTAGGCTTTACATTAGATTGCAGAATTGCTCATGGAATAATAATGATAAATGCAGCTCTTCATGTGGATTTACACAGATTTCAATCATGGAAGCAAAATCAGTGTAACTAAAACAAAGAGAAGCTCCTGTTTAAGGTGATTTTTTTTAAAGTGAGGCAAGATATGAAACACTTCCTTATATGTGATTATATTTGCACACACTTAGACATTTATGCAGGTGGGAAATGTCAGCTGAGGTTGGTTCTTACCAAGGATGTTCTGGCATTGTTGATGAGAAAGGCCCCAACTCAGTGAGACATTGAACTAACTCAGTGTATGAGTAGTCTCATTCAAATCAGCCAGCATCTTTATGCTTTATGATTTGAAAATGGACATTTGCTAAGACACTATGCTAATATTAAACCAATGTGTTAGAAATAGGAGGATGGTCTGCTCTATGTTTGTGCTGTCAGTAAGAATTACAAGCAGTCACTTCCTCCACAGGAAAAACACAAATGTTAAACTCTCATCAAAAGTAGCTGGGAAAAATACCTGAGTATATTTGTGGATGCCTATCCACAAGACAAACCTCTTGCCTGCATGCTCTCAACAAGAGAGCAATACTACTCCTTCTGTAGTATTATTTCAGTCTGTCTTCATTGCAGCCCCCCAGAGATACCATCTCTCACTGCATGTTGTATCTCTTCCCAGCAGACATGAAAACAGCATCATTATTGTTACTAGCAAATAACTTTTACTGGAGTAGCACAGATGAAGGCAAGAAAGGCTTCACTCAGCCTTGTGGGAAATTTGGAATTTAAGTGTTCTTTAAATAGTGTAGTGTATCTACCCACTGAAAAAAGTAGGCATTGGTTACTATACAGCTGCTATTTTAGAAAGTAAACTTTATGGTAAACTCATTGCCTGTGTAGCAGATATTCTGAGTATTTGATAGCACAGTTCTTCTGTTCTCTGAGTAAAAGTTACATCAGTTGTTACTGAGAAAAAGATCCTGTAAGGTTAATATTCCATCTGACTAAGTCAGGTAAATCTGTAACAGCTGTGCTAATAAGAGAAAGGAAAAACACTGGGGAGAACCACTGAGGTTTTAATTTGAAGTTTGCTTTGCAGAGATCATGTGTTTTATCCCGTTCCTGTAATGCCCAAGTGATGAGGCTGTTGCTGTTTTCCTCCTCTCAGGTGCGTATTATCTGCTCTGCGGCAGCTCCTCTGCAAAGCTTGTTCCTGGTGGGACGTGACAGTGGGGAACTGCAGGACAACAGAGTCTTGATGGATGATTTGGACTTGAGCCAGGTACATGATTTTAACATCGTCTCCCTTTTGTAACAAAATTGGGTTTAGTCTCATAATTGCAGCAGCATTTTAGGAGGGGGAATCAAGAAAACATTTAACTAATGATTTGCTGGTTTTTCTGCAGTGTATCTGTCACACTGATAATTACATGTTGTGCTACTTATTCATAGTCAAAGAAAACATCACAGTATGTAGAACCAGTTCATCTAAGTTGTAGGGTAATTTTGAATATTAATCATTGTATCTGTTCAGTCATATATGAAAATGCTGATTTAAATTTAGCTCCTACATTTAAAATACAATAATAAAAGATGGTTTGTTCTACCTCTTCCTAGACTACAGAACAGCCTCACAAGTCCTCACAAACAGAACTACTTTGCATGTTGCTTATTCTGTTCATCTTTTTCCCTGTAGCTTAGTTATTGCTAATGACTTTTTAAATAATTTGTGTAAATTGGTGTACAATTAGTCAACAAAAAAGGGAAAATAAATGGTTAACCTGTCATTGTGTTGTTTTAAAACCAAATTATTCTTCTTGCTATATTCCTTCAGATGATTTTCTTTAATTTTTGAACATTAGTTTTCATTTTTCGGAGCCATGCTGCTGTCTTGTTTTGTCAAAGCCAGTAAAGCACTGAGCCTAAGGAGTTAGACAGGATGCACTTCAGTACAGCCATGTGTCTCACAGGTCTGTGGTACTGTTTTTGTGTATTGATGTAGGATTCTGCCAAAGGACTCTCCATGTTTACAGGAGAAGAGGAAATCTTTGCCTTTCAGCGTACTCTCTCACGGCTCACAGAAATGCAAACTGAACCATACTGGAATGATGGGGACAGAAGCAAAAAAACATAATTAAAAGTTGAATGAAATCACCAAGAAGTAAAATTAAAGCGTGAAATCACCAAGAAGAAAAATTGGAAAGGCTTTGGAAAAGCACTGGAAAGCTTTTTAGCACAACTTGAATAATAATTGCACTTTATCATCTGGACCATGTTTTCTTTCATCAATCGTTTTTTAAGTTTAAGACATGAGGTCTCAGTTATTTTTCTGTACCTCTGGTGTGTGGATATATGAACTTCTGCCTTCCTTTGTTCCTCAAATGTGTCTGGATGTCTGGGTCCATAGAATGGTGGTGAATGGAGTTACATCCAGCTGGTGGCTGGTCACCAGTGGTGCTCCCCAGGGCTCAGTGTTGGGGCCGGCCCTTTTTAATATCTTTATCTGCAGTATGGACAGGGGGATCAAAATGCACCTTCAGTAAGTTCACAGCTGATGTCAAGTTGGGTGGTAGTGTTGATGTGCTGGAGGGCAGGAAGACTCTGCAGAGGGATCTGGACAGGCTGGATCACTGGGCTGAGGCCATTTGTGTGAGGTTCTACAAGGCCAAGTGCTGGCTCCTGCACTTGGGTCACACCAACCCCAGGCAGTGCCACAGGCTGGGGCAGAGTGGCTGGAAAGCTGCCCAGAGGAGAAGACCTGGGGGTGCTGGTGACAGCAGCTGAACGTGAGCCAGCTGTGCCCAGTGGGCAAGAAGGACACTGGAATCTTGGGCTGTATCAGCAGCAGAGTGGCCAGCAGGGCAGGGCAGTGACTGACCCCCTGTACCTGCACTGGTGAGGCCACACCTCGAGTGCTGTGTCCAGTTCTGGGCCCCTCACTGCAAAGAAGGACGTTGAGGTGAGTCCAGAGAAGGGCAACAGAGCTGGTGAAGGGTCTGGAGCACAAGTCCTGTGAGGAGCAGCTGAGGGAGCTGGGGATGTTTAGCCTGCAGAAAAGGAGACTCAGAGGCCCTTATTACTCTCTGTAACTGCCTGAAAGGAGGGTGTAGCCAAGTGAGGGTCAGTCTCTTCTCTCAGGCAGCCAGTGACCAGATGAAAGGACACAGCCTCAAGCTGCTCCAGGGCATGTTCAGGTTGGACATGAGGAAGGATTTCATCATTGAAAGGGTTGTCCAGTATTGGAACAGGTTGCCCAGGGGGGTGGTGGAGTCACTTTCTCTGGATGTGTTCAAGAAATTCCTGGCCATAGCACTTAGTGCTATGGTTTATTTTATAGGGTGATGTTTGGTCAAAAGTTTGACTCGATGATCTTGGAGGGTTTTTCCAGCCTTAATGATTCTCTAAAATATAACTTTGATGTTCAGAAAGTTTATTTGGGATTAGAATTTTTCTGGAGAATTCATCTACAGACAAAGTTAATGGGCTATGCAGAGCCATTTATGTCCCATGAAGTGGGCACTTCATTGTTTATGCACTGCTTCTGTCATGTACAAATTGTGTGCAAATTTGTGCTGCTTGCACAAAAGAAAAATCAAATGCTTTCTTTAAGAAACTCCTGATATTGCCCATGCTAGAATCCTGGAACTCCTCTGTAGTGTATTCTGGTTTTGTTGTTTTATTTTTCCCCCCCTATTTTCTGAGTCTGGTCATCTGTTGATGTTCAGGCTCTAGGAGTTTTTGTAATCAGACCTTTGCTCAGGCTGGTTCGTTAAAAGCTAATGGTTAGAACCAAGAGAGGAGCTTTAAGGTACTTGAAGCTGCACAGGATTAAGATCGAAGTAATGGATGGGAAAAGAGACCTTGATAAGACAGGGTATTGTGTAACAAGTAAGTGCAAGTTCATACTCTTCCTAACTACTTTTGTGGTTCTTGCAAGCCTGCAATGCTGCCTCTACACCAGTGACATCTCTACCCTGAATTTTCTTAGGCTTCTTCTACACCAAACCTTCCACTGCTGCTAACACACCTGCCTGATCTGGGGGGAGTGGTACTCAGTACTACTGAGGCAATTCATCATGTTCCCATAGGAATATGTTTTATGGAAAAGATAGGATAGTAACTGATACCTCAAGACATATCACCCATCCTCATGTTTGTAGTTGGAAACTGTTTCAGTTGAAGATGTGGTGGTGTCATTCTTGACTTTAATCTAACAGAAACAAAACATGGCGTTGTGTGTATTGGCTTGTTGTGTATTTTTATAATGTAATCTTAAGAGCATATTTTGAAACTTTGAGTAGGAAAAACGTGTAGATGTACTGAGAAGATTGCCCTCATTTCTTAGGGAGGATATATATAACACACTGTCCCCAGCTTTGAGAGGTTTTCTTGGATTTTGCAACATGACCTTTTTCTGTCTGTTACCAAATTGTCTTCCATCACAATTACAAAAAGTTTCTAAAAGGGCCTTCTGGGCATTAGGGAGGACTGGAGAGGTCCTGTGCGCTTACTTTTGTTAGGGAGCCACATGTTCAAGTCTGGTTTTCTGTTCTGATCCCTTCTGTTTGTCCTGGAAGTTACTTATACTGGCTATACTTGTTCTTCAAATAATTTTTCAAGCATATATATATAGTTTGCAACTCATGGGATGATATTATTATTCCCACAAGGGTGACTACCATGGAGAATTTTAATGCATATTTATGAAAAGTCCAATCAAAATACATTGCTTATACTTAAGAATATCCAAATAATTGGTGTATGCTTTCAGAGACTTGGAATAGGTTTCTCAACAGAGGGACAACTATTGGCATTCGTGCATGTGTGTCTGTATATACAAACACATATGTATATTAAATTTATATATGTATATATAAATCTAGATAAAACTAATATATATATAATTTAAGTGTGTGTGTTTCTGTATTTATATGTGGCACTTTATACTTATCAGCCTGGGACTGTGCTGATAACACTCCTGAAGATTCAGCCTTGACTTTTTTTGCATAGCATTCAAATGCCTCCTGTCTTGTCTGAACCAGAATGTGTTGTGGGAAAATGGGAGGTGGTGTTAGATAACCTAAGGCACTTTGCATCTGGATATTTATTTACATTCTTTTAAAAACTGTTTATATGTTTAGCTGTAAATCCTTTTCTCTGTCAGGTGGTGCAAGGGTGTAATCTTGCAGAACACAGATGACATGTCTGGGACATATGAAGGCAGGTTCTTCATTCCCACAGAGACTGTCTCAAGCCAAAAGAGGTGAGGTGTTTCTCCACGGTCTGTGTGGGTGATGACCAAGCTCCTTTAACCAGGGGATCCCTGTTTGTGTTCAAACTGGTGGTGCTTTGCCCTTTGGTATTTGAGACTTTTCTGCAGTCTGAGTGCACATCCCAAACTCAGATACCCCAGGTTTTTGGAAGATCTGAAATGCAGTGGGACTGATGTACCATTGAAAGCCTGTGAGAATATAGGTGAGCTCTGGGAAAACACAGGAGGGAAGTGGGAAGTTCCCCAAAGATTCCAGAGCCAGCACCACTTCCAGGACATATTGCTAAATAAAGCCATAGTGCAGTCTTTCCATGGCCAGCAAGGAATTTGTCTGTTGGGAGTCACTAGTGGGTACCAGCAATAAAGGAAAAGAATTGGGGAAGATTCCAGAAGTATTTTGAGGCTGAAAACAAGAAAAGTTGCCTAAATCACTGTGCTGTATTTGTGATTGTGCTGCAGAGGGAGGTTTGCCACATTTGGGTCAGGTCCACAAGGAGAAATTGATTGGACCAGTTTGTCAGCCAGCCCAGATGCCAGGGCAGAGGGTGCCCCCATAACCATAGAAGCAGCACATTTATGCCCATTTACCTCCCTGAAGAAAGTGAGGCCCTTTTTGATTATTCTATGATGCTGCAGCATGTATAAAGCCTTTTTCCAGTGCTGAGTTGGGCATGCTGCTTCTGGGGTCAGACACCTTCCAGGCAACTGGTGCCAGCCAGAATCTCACTGGACACCATGGACAGCAGTGGTTATGTCGTGCCCCAGGGTGCTGGGCCACCTGTGCTCCCAACTGCCCTGTCCCCTGCTGCCTGGCCTGCTCCTGCTGCTGAGACAACAACGGTCTGTGACTTGTTATTCCCACATGAAGATGTTGTATTTGCCAAAATGTAAACAGTGAGATGCCTGTGACTAAATTATGGCTTTAAAAATTGCTGGATTTGAGCTGGATGCTTCTATCCAGAGTTCAAGTTCTGGCTTTTAAAGTTTTTCCTTGTGAGTTCATGTCATCTCAGATCTGCAACAAGTTTTTATTTCCTCTAGTTGTTCAGCAAACATTATTGACAAGTTATTTTTAAAGGTCTTTTCAAGTGACCTTTATTGATGTGGTATAATATTTTGCTGTCATAGGAAGTAAAATTGGTGGGATTATGGACCATCTGAAACACTTCATGTTTTCTAAAGGTCACATTCTGGTTTCAGAATCTTTCAACTAACTTCTTTCAAATACTCGATTGACAAAGGAATGTTCACAATGCCCAAAAATTTAACTTTTTTTAAAAAAAATAATAAATAATTCAATTCTGTCTTTTGGAGTTATGGATTTTCTGTATTTGTTACTGTGCAGATTGAGGGAACAATTGCAGTATTTTGGGTAGAAAAAGACAGCCTTCCAAAGGCTTTGAGGGCTTGAAGATGCACTTTTTGCTGTTGCTGGTTTTTGATCTGAAAAAGAAAACCATTAATGGCTTTTTTCTTTAGTAAAGGTGTTTGTGATGACACTACAGCTGGATAGATGTCACCTATTTTGCAGCAATCTAAACGTGAAAAAAAGCAACTGACCAGGTTTCAAACAGTGCCCAGCATGGTCAGCAGCCATCTCACAAGGAGGAAGAACAGTCTCTCCATCAAGACATGGCTAACAGAATTAAGATTCAGCATTTTTCTTCCTGCAGTTGCCTGGATCTGAATACACCTGGTGCCTCAGTTTCCCTGTTGATAAAATGGGAATGATGTTACTTTCTTACTTGCTAACTGGCACGCTGCCAGACTTCTCTCATTAATATTCTAAGATGCTTGCTGAGGCTCTGGGATGAAAATACTTCAGTAAAGTATGTAAATAGTGCAAAAAAAATAATTTAGCTACTCAGAGTGGATTAGTCTCCTTGTTTGGGTTACAGAATTAGTGTCATCCACTAAACACCATGTGCCTCTTCATAGTGATTTTGTTTTAAATAATGCATCTATTTTAAGACTCTATTTAAAGAAAAAAAAAATTGAGGTTTGTGAATAAAAGCATAAAACATTTGAGCAGTTTTTCTTTTACTTGTAATGACAAATTTCCTATATGATTCATAACAACCTCAGATTCTATACATGTGAAATACAGTGGCTTTGCAAAATCTGTTGGGATTTTCCTTGTATATGGAGAATATTTTTTTAAAGATGTCATTTTGAATCTACTATATTACAAACTGAACACTGTCAAATCCTTGTTATTGGAGAAAAATTTATCTTGTAATAAATAAAAATCAATAAATCCAGATTTTATAAACATGTTACTTATGCTATTTTTAGGTATGTGTTCTGGATAGACAGACCCACTGTTAATTAGAATAATAGAATGTTAAGGGGTTGGAATGGATCTTTAAGATCATCTAATCCCAACTTCCCCTGCCATGGGCAGGGATACCTCTCACTAGACCAAGTTGCTCAAGGCCTTAACCAGCCTGTCTGGGAACACTGCCAGGGATGGGGCATCCACAGCTGCTCTGGGAAACCTGTTCCAGTGCCTCACCACTCTGACAGTAAAGAATTTATTCCTAATAGCCACTCTAAGCCCTCCCTCTTTCAGTTTGAAGCCATTCCCCCTTGTCCTGTCACTACATACCCCTGTAAAAAGTCCCTCTCTAAGTCTCTTGCAGCCCCCTTTAGGTACTGGAAGGCTTCTGTAAGGTCTCCCTGGAGCCTTGTCCAGGCTGAACAACCCCACCTCTCAGCCTGTCTCAGTAGGAGAGGTGCTCCAGCCCTTTGATCTTCATGACTTAAGTGTGATGTTCTTTTCTTGAATCTCTGTATCCACGGGGCAAACCTGGACTGGCAGCACTGCCAGTTTCTGGGCTGTAGCCATTGCCCTACACATGGTTCAGCTTTTAGTAGGGGTATCCAGGGCTTGTCAGAAAGGTCCTCCTCCAGAAGTAGTTTAGATCTCTGCCTCAGTAACTGCTGCCAGCAGCCCTAATTTTTGGGTTTGGAACCTTTTTTCCCACCTCTCTTTTCTCCAACAACTCGAGGGTAAGACAAAATAGTTGTGTGCAAACCACAATTAAAGTGGTTTTTTTTCCCCTGTACTTTGGGATTCTTAGTGTTCAAGATGTGCTTTTGCTGTCAGCCAGTTAGTTCGTGGTTGGTTGTTACAGGTTTTGCACAGCTTGGAAAATTGCCCTGGGGAGCAGTTATCATGTAGGCTGGCAGAGAACCCCCACACTGAAGGGCTGGGAGGGTCTGAGGATCACTGCAGCTCCCCAGTTCAAGTGCCCTGAAGGAGCACCTCTTAGTGTTGAGAATGGGAGAGCACTGCTGCAGCATGTGCACTGGCAGACAGGCAGTTCTTGCTGGCAGGTTGCACTCAGTGTTTCACAGTTTGGACTTGAGAAACCAGTGGTGTAAAATTTGTAGGTAGGGTTAAACGTTGGGCCTATTTCTATACCTTTTACTGCAAGCATTATATTTTCCCAATTTCTTGAAGAGAGATATTTGTAATACTGAAAGTCAAACAAACGACTCGCTCTGGTATCTTGGTTGCAGAATGGTGGTATCCAGTGCTTGAAAAGAGCATCCAGAATGGGATGTCTTACTCTCTCATTACAGATTCACACAGGTTTGTGAAGCAAGAAGGCTGTACCCTCAAAAATGGTTGCATGCCTTGTCACTCACGTAAACATTGGATCCTTCTCCAGATCAATTTAAGATCCTGGTTTTCCTTCAAATGTCCTGCAACAGTGGGCTGTCGGGGTTTAATTAGAAAGTTTGCTCAAATAAAAGTCCCTTGGCTTTGCTGCCTCTTCTGAAATCCTTCAAGAACAGGTACTGCCTACCTGCCTTTGCAGCTTTGTTTGTCCCGTGGACGTTTCTCTTGTATCGCCCTGATCCATCCCTAACGTGTGCATCTCTTATCAGTGAAAATTGCTGCTCATCCCGGGACTCTTCTCTTGTTTTGTAACCTCATTTCTGATGTAGAAGCACAGGTTTTTATGTCCTAGCTTCCCCAAAATCCCTGGGCTTAGAGTTTCCTGCTGCTTGGCTTTGGGCCTCAGGAGCTCTGGCACATATGAAATACAGGGTGTGGGGTCTGGGGGTGTGCCCATGCTCCTGCAGAATGGGAGACATTTCTGACCCTTGGGTTTGGGGCACTGCTGGCTTTTGCCTCCGTGTCTGCCCAGAAGGGGGACTTGCAGTAGCAGTCTCCAGTGCGAGAGGAGAGGGAGGATGGAGCAGATGGAGGATGCAGGCCACTTGCTCCCTCTCCAGCCTTCTGCATTCTCCACATATTTGTAAAACAACTTTTGTTTTAAACTGAATTGATTTCTAAGAGAGCCATTAAAATAACAGAAATGCTTCTCACTGACCTAGTACTCTGCATTCATGTTGGTAAAATTTTGGATGTGTTTCTATAGTCCTGCCGCCAGTTCTTTGTCAGGGTGAAGGGTTTAGTTGGCTCTGTTAATCCACTCTCTAGCTGAAATTGTTCATTTAAATCGTTATAAAAATCCACTCTTTTTCCAATGTGAATCCTATATTCCCAGATTTGAGTACTGCTGCCAGTGCAAAGACTTCAAATTCTCTGAGTGCAACCATACTATGGCAGTCCAAAGCCAAATTGCAAACACTTATCCACAATTCCCCTTACTCAGCTTTAAGCTAATTTTTCCAGCAGGCAACAATAGCCATAAAAGTATAGGGGAAGATTATTACAAGAGCTTAAGAAATGGTTAACCAACTTCTTCACAAGCTGTGGGATAATTCTACCACATTCTCTTATTGCAAGAAGTTACTTAATGTATTTTTAGCACATGGTTCTTCAGTGTCACAGTAATTAAGAGCAATCACAGCCACTGGAAAATGAAGCATGGAACAAAAGATCAAGTGATTGTTTAAGCTGAAGTCAACCAAACCAGAAAAAGTGAGCTCACCGACATGAAGAAAAAAGCTTTGAGTGCTCTGGTCTTTCACAATTAGCGAAGGCAAACACACTTGTGTAACCTTTTCTGCATGCAGTGAGGGATAATGCTCAGGCCACAACACGATGTGTTGGGTGGTCAGGTTTGCTCCTGCAGGCCTGTTAAGGGCACCACTCGTGTCAGGCCTTTCCTGTAGCTGAGATATGATGTGCCCAGCAACACTTCCCTGCTAATCGAGGTTCACACACTGTAAACAGCTAACAAAGTTCCTTAGGGGGCAGGGCGAGCAACGTTGGTTGAAAACACAGGCAGAGGACCAGTCTCCTCCAGTTGCAGTTGATATCTCCCAAAAAGTAACATTTCAGAGGCCAGTGGAGAGAGGAGCAATTACTGTCCAGCAAAATTACAATCTGAATGGGCTGCCATTTTCAGTGCTTCGCTAGGATGGCTGTGATTGCTATAGAAACTTCTGAAAGTGAGACAGAGAGGTTTTCCAGCACTGGAAATTGCGAATGGAGAAGGTTAGACTGGGTGCAAAGCCCATTCAGTCAGGCAGCTGCCAATCGAGCCTCTTTGCCAAGTAGATTGTAGGAAATGCTGATTAAAATGTCCACGGAATGCACCAGGCAAATTAAATTTCAGTCACAGCCGCCTGGACAGTTTTGGTGGGCAGACAGCTCCAGCCTGTGGTGCACCTGGGCTCGCTCTCTCCCTGTGCCCTCTCCCATGGCCACCTGCCCCTTGCACACAGGTACTGCAGTGATGCTGCAGCAGTGATGCTGCAGCCATGGCAGCCTAAGGAACACAGGTGAGATGAGGTTTGTGGGGAAAGGTGGTAGTGACTGGTCTAGTAAAGGATGGCTGTGGGGGAAAAAAAGGCCAGACATCATTCCAGGTAAGGGAGCAGTGTCCCTCCCCACTCCAGCTTTGACATTTCTCCCAGGGCACGAGCCCAGGAGGTGAGGGCTGCTGCCATGTTCACCTCCCTGTGACTAGGCTGGCACCCCCTGCCTGTCTCCCTCACCCTAGTCCCTGTGTTGGCATTTAAACAGGACTGATGTATTTGAACATTGCCTGCCAATCCCTTCCCCTCCCAACAGCCTGCAGTGGACAGCTGAAACTCTCCCTTTGGGGCAGAACAGCTGGCAGTACAGCCAAAAGCCTGCCACAAACCAGGAGACAAGCCTAAGCCTGAGGGAGGTGTTGTGCTTGCGATTTCCTCTTTTCCACCTCTTCAGCAGCTTAGACAAGCCCCTGAAATCCCCTCCCACAGTCCATCATCCCCAGCTTTGGTTGGACACCCAGGTGCAGCTGCAAGTCTGGTAATGTTTCTTCTTAAGAAGGTGCTCTCACCTCCTTTCCATACCCCCAGCCCCCAGCTCTTTCTTCTGTGCTGGGGGAGGGTTTAATATATTTTTGTGTTTATTGCTGGCCTTGGTAAAACAGCTTGTCACCCTTCTGGCAGCAGGCTGGCAGCAGTTATTCCATTGCCTCACTCCCCACTGATCCCCTAAAGCAATGTTGGTATTAGTAGGCTTTATCACCATCATAGTTTTACTCCCTTCTCTTTCCTGTCTCTCCTCAGCCTCCTTTGGTTTAACTGCAGGCAGTCAGCCAGAAGAGTCTCAGGCAGGTAAGTGCAGGCACAGGTAATGCTGTGGCACGGCCATTTCCCTCCTCCTCCACAAGCTGGGTGCAGCCGGTGTGCCAGGCTCCGGCAGCTTCAGCGCTGTGCCCCCCAGCCGTGTCCCTTCACAACAGCCCCACTTAGGATAGCTGCTTTTCCAGTTGGGCTTGGCTTTGAGGCAGAACAATAAAACCACTTTGTGAAGTAAAGGAATTCCTTACCTACCTATACTGCAGTTTCCAAAGGTTCTTCATAGGTTGTGTTAGAAAAAAAGTTTGCATTTAGGTACACTAAATTGTATGGCGTGCATAAATAAAAGCAATGAGGTGTGTCTTGCAGCATAAGGGTGAACAATGCTAAAAGTCACACTTATCAAATCCATGAAATGTTTGCTGTATGGATTTTTTTTCCCACAAAAAAAAAGAAAAAAAACCCTTTTGGTAGTAAATATAATGGGTATTTTGGTATGGTTGTGATTCTGTTAATTTACAATTCCTCAATACGCAGTTCTTTAAAAGTCAGAGTGCCTTCATCCTGTGCTCTCAGAGCACCTGAGGACAAACTTCCAGACATCTGCTCAAGCCAGTGCCTGTCACTGCCTGCCCAGCCTTTTTATATACATTGGTTATTTGTTTTACTAACACCAAGCTGCTGCAGTACTGTCTCTGTATATATATCACAAGTGCTCAAAGAGCTACAAATGGGTTCTGCAGTCCTTGTGGCCTGTAACTGCTCCCATAGCCATGAGTTAAGACTTGGTTAATGGATGCTAATCTGTCAATTCTTGAACAATTTAGGAAATTAGTTATTGACATAATGGAGAAATTATCCGAGTGTATCACAGCAACCCATACTTGAGGACACCTCTGTCTGCTAAGGTTGACCTTAATAATTAACAGCCTTACCCAGTGCCCCAGAGGTGCTTTATAAGGTGGGAGGCTGAAGGTTAAACAGCTTCTGTGCATCAGATGTGCTCATTACACCAGTATGTCTATAATGGGCTTTCTGAAGCCACAGCAGCTTGTTAATTGATTGTTCTCCTTTCATGGTCTTTCCAGGGTTCCCCTGTACCATTACAAAACTGCACCCTTGTCCTTGCCAGATTCCCTGCTCCTGTTCAGACTGACTGGTGTCCCCTCTCTGAATGGGAACTGCCTTCCATCCCTTTGCTTGGCTGTATGGTGCTGCTTGGGCACCCTCCATCCCCCTCCTCCACCTCAGCTCCTCCTTCTGTCACACTCACAGGCTCGACAGCCAGCTGCCTGCTACTTAACCACCCACCTCCACAGCATAGCATCCAGGCAGCCCTGCAGTTCTCCTTGGGTTGGTCCAGCATTTATTTCAGTTTTCCAAAATAAGGCAGCAATGACGAATCAGAAGCAAAGTGTCTTGGTGTGGAGGAGGAACAAGGTTTACAAAGAGAGCACAACCAACCAGGAAACCCCCATTCATTGGTCTTCCCTTGACGGGAAGGTCCTGCTTGTCAAACTTCATTTTATAACAAGGGAACCCTAATAACTGATCAAGGCAAGCCAGTTGATATAATCTTTTTGAATTTCAGCAAAGCTTTCAATACTCTCTCACAGTATCCTTCTCAACAAAATGTCCAGCACACAGCTGAATAAACACATCATGCCATGGGTGAGCAACTGGCTCACCAGTCAGGCACAAAGGGTTATAGGGAATGTGGTGACCTGTCACTAGTGGGGTTCCACAGGGCTCCACCTTAGGCCCTGTGCTCTTCAATATCTTCATAAATGACTTGGATGCAGAACTGGAAGGGATACTGGGTAAGTTTGCCAATGATACTAAATCGGGAGGAGCTGTTGAAACTCTCGAGGGCAAGGAGGCCCTGCAGAGAGACCTTGACAAATGGGCAGTCACCAACCATATGAGGCTCAACAAGGAAAGTGCTGGATTCTGCACCTGGGACAGCCGTGGATGTATGGACAGACTGGGGAATGAGAGGCTGGAAAGCAGCGCTGCAGAAAGCAGAAGAGGGGGGCAGACATTGATCTCTTCTCTGTGGTGACCAGTGACAAGACCCGGAGAAGGAATGGCCTGAAGTTGGGCCAAGAGAGGTTTAGGCTGGATATCAGAAAAAGGTTCTTCACCTAGAGGTTGGCTGGGCACTGAACAGGCTCCCCAGGGAAGTGGTCACAGCATCAAACTTGAGAGAGTTCAAGAAGCATTTGCACAATGCTCTTGGGTGCAAAGTGTGATTCTTGGGGCGGTGCTTTGCAGGGCCAGGAGCTGGACTTGGATGATCCTGAGGGATCCTTCCAACTCAACATATTCTATGATTCTGTGATTCTATGACCTGCTTCTCTGATTAGCTACTACAGCTGGAAATAGAAGAACTTTCTGGGCTGAGAACACCTTTGCCAGCTCATTTAGAGCTGAAGCCATCGAGCCTTTAATGCCAAAAGCTCCTGCCTATGCCCCAAGTAAGAAATGAACTTCAGAAGTCTCAGCCATTGGGTCAAAATCCTTCAGTGTATTTAGTTACTTGACTAGGGTGGAAGATGGGTCCCTACAAAAGAGGAGCTGGACCCTAGTAACTCCAGTCCAGAGAAAGATAATCAATTTTTTTTTTTTTGCATATTAACAGGGTAAGGAGAGGGCAAAAGCAACTTTCAGCAGAGCTTCCCATTTCTTGGCTTAAAACGGACACAAGATCCCATCTTCCCATTAATTTCACTCCACAGGTCTCCCAAGGAAGGGAGGACTCCCCTAGCTTGGGGGGAATATACAAAGCCCTGTTGTGCTACAGGTTCTGGAGAGATTTTACTGTTTCACTTGGGATGAGATGCTCCTGATGGAGAGGTTAGGGAAGCTATCAGGATTTGTGGGTCCCTCTCCTTTTATCTTTGGTGCAGCATCACGGCAACAGACAAGTTCAATGCTGTATTTTAAGTGAATTGAGGCATCTCTGTTCCACAATCCAGACAAAACAGACAGTCTGGGCTAAGGCAGGATAAATAGTAAATTATCATGAAAGACTGACTGAGAAGGGAAAGCCAGCCCCTAGTTGTGTAGGAATACTTTTGTATTAGGGTGCATCATACGCCATCATCTGGCTCCACCGTGTGTTGGGATCTATCCTCTTGCCTCAGGGGAGGAAAAATTGTGTTCCTCACCCTTTACTAGAGGAGCATGCAAGCAGTTGCATCACTCTCTCTTCTGCAGGCTGTTGTAGTAGTGCCAAGCAGGCAATTTCTCATCAACCACGCTCACTGTTTCTGCAATCCAGTGGCATTTCCAGTCAAAACGCATTCTCTGTTCTTTGCTTGTCTTCTCCAAAGTGTGCACACACTGGCGCCTCTGGTAAAACTGGGTCAGTCAGGCTGGGGCTGTTAAATCCTAGATTGGCAAGGATTTGTGGGGATGGATACCTGTCCTTAGGATAACTGGAGTCATCCAGATAGCCCAGGTTCCCCACAACACTTGCACCTGCTGGGGCTCTGGAAACACTTCCACTCATTCTGTAATCAGCCACTTCCCTGTGACAAAATGGAATGCCTGCCTTAGGACAGTGTTTTCGGCTTTCTCCTACCCTTGTTTGCAAAATCACAGAATTAGAATCATAGAACAGTTTGGGATAGAAGGGACCTTAAAGTTCTAACCCCTCCATCATGGGCAGGGACACCTTGTACTAGACCAGGTTGTTTAGAGCCCCACCCAACCTGGCCTTGAACACTTCAAGGTACGGGGAATCCGCAACTTCTCTGGGCAACCTGCTCCAGTGCCAATTATCTTCCATATTTTAAATCTGCTCTGGAAAACTCGCGTTAAGGCCCCGAGCGCCGCCGGGGTTGGGCGGAGGGCGGCCTGCAAGGCGGGCAGAGCCCACAAGATGGCGGGCGCGCTCCGCGGGCGGGCGGCCTGGAAAGGAGAGGGTAAAATACACCCCAGACTGTCCCCGCCAGGCTGAGAACAAAGTCAAACAAACACGCCGTGCCAGCCTGGGCTGAGATCCCTTTCAGAAAGTTTCGTTTGGAGTAGAGAAGACTGAGAGGGGATCCCATTTATGCATATATATATCTCAAAGGCCGGTGCCGAGGGGATGGTGCCAGACTACTTTCGGTGCTGCCCAGCAACAGGATGAGGAGCAATGGACATGAACTAAAACACAGTTTTACCTCAAAAACTACCTCAACACGAGGTAGAACTACTTCATGTCACTGGAACAGGCTGCCCGTCGCGGCTGTGGAGTGTGTCTCTCTGCAGAGATTCCAAACCCATCCGGACACGTTGCTGTGTTGCCTGCTTTGGCAGAGGGTTCAGACTGGGTGATCTCCAGAGGCCCCCTCTAACACGAAAAACTCTGTGAAGTGCTGAAAAAAAATAAAAGGGAGACATCATATGCCCACACTCCCAGCATGGGATAGAGCCCTGTGGCTGCTGGATAGGAAAGTGTGGGGCAGGTGGGCAGCAGAGCCTTCCATAGGGCAGGGATGACCCAAGCTTCACCATGATTTATTTTTTTTAAACAGATTTATGTTTTTAATACACAACATATAATTTGGTTTTGGGAAGCAAGGGCTTCCTTGAAATTGAGGCTGCCTTATATCACAGAGTAAGTTGGAAGGGACCCACAAAGATCATCGAGTCCAGCTCCTGGCCCTGCACAGAACCATCTCCAAGAGTCACACCATGTGGCTGAGAGTACTGCCAAAACATTTCTGGAACTCTCTTGGTGCTGTGACCCCTTTCATGTTGCTTGATCCTATCCCAACCTTCTCCCCATGGCTGGATGCTGCCTTGCAATGGCTCAAGCTGAATCGTCCCAGTCAGAGCACCAGCAGGATCCTTTGGTGCAGGGTACAGGGCATGTGTGGTCCTGAGCAAAGCCACAGGCAGGCCCCCACAAAAGCCTTTAGAAAGCTTCTGCATGGCTACCCTGTGACAGGGATCCAGCTGGATCCCGGATAATTCTGGGATGCTCATTGCACATACAGGTGGTCTTATGAGAAAAGGCAACTCACACAACTTCAGCTGTGAATTCCCCGCATTCAAGGGCAGCTGTGTTGACAAGTTGCTCTCTGCGAAGAAAACTTTTTATTGTGGTTGTCTTCTGCTGGGATCCTGTTCTCAAAAAATCATAATATCTAGAAGAGACTTAGAGGAGTCTGGCTTTTGAAAAAGCCTGAAACCCTAATGCTCTGAAATCCAGAGCACTTGTAGGATTTGGCTTATGGCAGGCTCCTTAAAAAAAAAAAAAAAAAAATGACTATGCCTTTATAAAAAAAGAGATGGCCCTTGCTTGGGCTTAATATGGTTAAGAGCTTCAGAAGTTCTCTAGTCCTGTTCTGGCACCCCTTCATCATCAGTGTCTCCATTTCTCCTCCTCCCACAGGGTTCAGCTTGCAATATCCTAGGAGAATGTACAGATCGTATTCCCTCCAAAAATATGAGTGAAGAAACTAGAAGGTACTGGAGAAGATGGGTCAACCTCTGTTTAACATTTCATGGGTTGTTGTTTGGTTTGGGTTTTCAAAACTTATTTTATTGTTTTTATCATGAGAGCAGCTCTTGTCAGCTTGGTCTTCCCCGTGTGATTTCCCCTTCCAGGCTCATACCTCTGTTGATTAGTACAAGCAGCTCCTTGTTCAGTCAGGTTCTGTTCTTCTGAGGCACCAAACTTTCCCCTCATAAAGTGCAAACAGCCCACATGGCACTCAGGGAGTCAGGCATTTCAATGCTCAATGTTCTTGCATATTTAAGTACCTTTTAGGCTCTATTTCTTAATCCTCAAGCTTTAAAAAAATGCTAAATTCAAGTGGAAAATACAGACGAGCTCGTTAAACATTGGTTCCTCTGTGGCTTGCCTAAAGGAAGAAATTATATGGAGATTTTTTTCAAGTCAAACTATTGCACAAACACATTGAAGGGAGGTACATAAGAAGAGACTTTTCCTGGAAAACTTCACCCCTGTAGAGAATCTGCTGGAACAGAAGTCTGGTGATATGCAGAAAAATTACCTCAGTGTTTCAAGATACAAGAAAGATTATTGGTCCATCTAGAATGAAGAAGAAACAAGGGAAAAAAATCAGCTCCAATCAAGCATGCCAGAGCATAACCCTCTCTGCAGATCTCTTCTCATAACAGTCCAAGCCCATGAAAGAACTGGCATCAATAGATGCTGAAGCCTACTGAAGGCCTTTAATGTAGCAAGTCAATGAACTTTGATGGAGCTGGCTTTTCTGGAAAGTCAGCTGGATTGCCAGGGTAACCACATCACAAAAGGATGCAGGATGGAAGGATACAGACATTTGCTGAAAAGTTCTATGGGCATGACAAAATTAAATGAAACTGGATGTCCTAGAAAACAGTTTTCGCATTCATCATGTCTCTTGGCTGGATTCCACAGCATTACAGAAACATTTCTACAAGAATTGATTAATTTTCACATTCTGGGCCCTGGAGAGCTTCCCATGCTGCTCAGAATAGGTAGATTTTTTTGAGTACAGGCTTAGAGGGGAGATCTAAGCCAGCTGGGCAGGCCAGCACCCTTCAGTTACATATTACCATGCATATGACCGAACCCTGCATCAACAAGCTGAAAGGAAAGAGAGTAAAAGGACTATCAGCTTATTTTGTCCACATTTAGCAGCAGTATATGCATATAAAAGCAGATGAACTGTGGGGACAACAGTAAGCTAATCTAAGACAAAAGAGCAAAGGTAAATCTTTTTTTCTGAGACAAAGGGTAACGTTTCATGTGGCCAATGACTAAACAAATAGGGTAAGGTTAAAAGCAACCTTCCTCCAGAATTTCAAAGAGATTTTAGACTCATGGGTTCAGTTCTGACTAAAACATGGGTTCTTCAGTTCTAAAACTAAATGTTTCTTAAAGTCTGGGTCAGCTCCTGCCTGGGTCTGTTTGCAACTGCAGTCTTTGCAGAAAGGCCTACTAGTGGCTGCAGGACTTCACCTGGTGCCTGACTGAGCCATTTCCATCTCTGCAGCCAAAGCCTTAGTCTTTCACATCCTCTGTACTTTCCTGTGCTGGAGCTCTTCGCTCATGCAGATACTTCTACTGCTCTCCAGGGGTATGAGGGCTTCAGGAAAACTGGTTGGAAAACTCCTTGAGTGTCCTCCAAAAGAACCCCAAACCTAAAGCAAACACTCTCCCCCCATCCCCTCTTAATATTTCTTATTCTTCCAAGGGTTGCGGGTTTTTTTCCCCCATAAAAATAAGTTCAGGAGTCTCACTATTTGGAGAGGTCAGTTCAAAACCCTGCTCTACCTCTAACTTCCCTGTTCTAGAGAGCTGATGAATCAGGTTAATGGTTTGTGAGTATTGACAACAACTGCATGACAACTCCACCCGTTCATTTCATACAGTAACAGAATGGTTTGGGTTGGAAGGGACCTTAAAGAGCATCTAGTTCCAACCTCCCTGCCGTGGGCAGGGACACCTTCCAGTAGATTAGGTTGCTTCAAGCTTTGTCCAGCCTGACCTCAAAACACTTCCAGGGATGGGGCATCCTCAGTTTTTCTGGGCATCTTGTTCCAGTGTCTAACCACCCTCACAGTAAAGAATTTCTCCCTAACATCTAATCTAAACCTATCCTCTTCGAATTTAAAACCCTTGTCTTATCACTACATGTAAAAAGTCTCTCTCCCTCATTTTTATAAGCCCACTTTAAGTACTGGAAGGCTGCAATGAGGTCTTCCTGTAGCCTTCTCTTCTCCATCAAAAGAAGAGCAATCCCTCAGCCTGTCTGGGCAGGGAAGGTACTCCATCCCTCTGATCATCTTCATGGCCTCCTCTGCATTCACTCTAACAGGTCCACATCTTTCTTGTACTGGGAACCCCAGAGCTGGATCCAGCACTCCAGGTGGGGACTCGGAGAACAGAGTAAAGGGGCAGAATCCCCTCCCTTGACCTGCTGGCCACACCTCTTGATGCAGCCCAGGATGTGTTTGGCTTTCTGGGCTGCAAGTGCTTACATCCAGCTTTTCATCATGGGAACCCCAGATCCTTCTCCACAGGGCTGCTCTCTGTTCTTCCAGTCTGTACTCACCTCTGGGATTGCCCTGACTTAGCTGCAGTGCCTTGAACTTGTTGAACCTCATGAGGTTCTCATGGACCCACTTCTCCAGTTTGTCCAGGTTCCTCTAGATGTCATCCCTTCCCCCTGTTGTGTCAACTGCACCACTCAGCTTTATGTCATCTGCAAACTTGCTGAGGATGCACTTGCTCCTACTGCCATTAATAAAGATACTAAAGAGACGGAGCCTCTGTCAGATAAGAAATTCTTGATTTCTACCACCAACTGGTTTTCTGGAAAAGAAGCCTTGCTTTCAAAATTAGATTAGAGCACTTCTCTAGATAAGACTGCAGGTATTTTGCGAAGATACCTTAGTGTGTTTCCATCAATAGCTACAGCAGGTACAAATTTGTACTTCTGGATGAAAAGTACTGTATCAAAAAGTTCCTGACAAGTGCTTATCTACACAGCACATCACTGACATACCCATCCCGTGTGAAATCTGTGCAAGAAAGACAGGGTTTATTTTGTCAAATTATAAATAAGAAGCACCCTCCAAGACATCCTGCACCACAGATTATCAATGCAGGAAAATATGGCAATACAAGGAAATGGATACTAGGGAAACTAGGAGGCATGAAAAACAGGCAAGTCCGAAGCTTAAGAAGATGGAATTTAAAAAAAACAATGAAAAAGGAAACTACTTATCCAAGTTACCACATGAGCTGCTGAGCATCACAAATTTTTACTTATGCTCTCCTAAAGTGAAAGGTGCTGATGTAGATCTGTACAGAGAGCTCATGGACTGGAGAAAGGCTGTTCTTGTGTTGGTTGTCGAGCAAACATTAGTAAAGCCCGAAGCAGGTGAAAGACACAGTCCTTCTGGAAACAGAGGTCACAGGAGTGTGCCAGCAATGAGGCTGTCATTGTGATTCCTCCCTTCCATTTTCTGCTAAGTGCTGTTTTTCTCAGTCTCTCAGAGGTTAAGGACAGATGGGAACCATTAGATCTTCACAGCTCCTTTGGGAGCTGTTAGTCAAGCCTGTCACACATCACAGTCCTTCAAACCTCACCTGCTTACCTTGCCTGAGATTTGACTGCTGTGTCCCCCATGCTTTTACCTGTGCTTAGTGCACACCCTTCAGAAACAGGCCTGTCTTGGCTTGGACACATCTGGAAAATGTTCCAACTACTCTGACAGCTTGTTATGGTGATTAACCACCTTCATTCCAATAAATTTGTGCCCAGTTATTCATATGAATGCATCTGATTTCAGCTTGCTGAAACACATTCCCATAATTTACTAGATTAAAGAGCCTTTCAGTACCTGATATTTTTCTTCCAAGGAAGTTCCTTCACCATCATAATCAATTCTCTGCTTGGCCTTTTTTGATAAACTAAAGAGACAAAGTGCTTCATGTCTCCCATTGTGAAGCATTTTCTTCAGGCTCTGAATCATTTTGTGTGGCTCTAATGTTCCACCACCCATTTTTCAACATCAATTTATAACATGCAGGCCATCCCAGTGCTGGTCTCACAAATACAGTGCATGCTTATATCCATTTGTTTGTCCCTTAGGACTCTTAAAAAAAAAAAAAAAAGAAATATATTCAGAGTCTGAGGCAGATGCAAGCCAGCTTCTTTCTGTCTGGCATTTGGAGCAACCAAAACCCAGCCATCAGTCACCTCCACTGGTGCTGCCATCTCTGCAGGTAAGGGGAAAGCATGACAAGGGTGTCTCCCTTCTTCACCACGACATAATTCAATGCTGGAAAGCAAGGCTGCCCCTGTGCAGGGTTCTGCTCTGAGCACAGATGGCCCCAGGCACACCCAGACCACATCCATAGGGATAAACTAGCCAGTGGGCACAGAGTAGCTGTGTACAGGCTGTTAAGCCCTCTTACCCATCAAAGTGTAGTGACTGCAGACTTGTTATGCCCATACCTGGGAATTGTCTGGGAAAATGCTAACATCCTGAAGCCAACACTGTGCCAGGGACCAGTCTCTCCATGGACCTAGCTGAGCTCCCCACCACTGCCACCTCCTTCACCTAGAGAGATAAATGCCATCTTAACACAGAACCAGTCTCCAAGGGGGGAGAAGGATGAAATGGCTCCCTTGGCTTCTCCTTTCAAACAGAAGCAGTGTTTCTCAGACCAGAGAGGCAGCAACAGGCTGGGGCATCCAGCAGTTGCATCAAACCTCTCAATGCAACCTCACGCATCTCAGCAAGGGAAAGGGCACAGGACGAAAAGGCAAGAAGGAAAAAAAGGCAGTAAAGGCACTTTTGCATAAGCTCAGAGAGGAGAGCTTGTGTCTAGGGCTTGCTTCACCACGCAGCTGGGATCAAACCCAGGCTGGCAACCTCACCCAAGCTGATGCTTTAGCCCTGGGGGGTCCCTGACCTGCCTGTCCTGCATCAAACATCCACTCGGCACTCCGGAGCTCTCCCATCACAGGCCTGTCCTGCAGATGCTTGTCAGAGCCAAAACAGCAGTCACCCAGGAATCCAAAGCCAACAAAGCTGGAGGCACTTCACACATATTATATATAGAAAAGGTGCTCAGGCTGTGCCTAAATACAACTTTGTCTTCAATTCCAGGGTTCTCAGATCAGGAGGCTGAGGGGAAAATTATTTGGGGAAAATATAATCTCAGCCCCAGCTCATCAGAAGGGAACAACAATATCTGATGGCTGATATTTTATTAGGTTTTGATTAGAACAACAGGGACTTTCTTTTGTGCTACAGAATTTTCCTCTTTCTTGTATCTCTCAGTGTCAGAAAATGCTGAATCACAAACCTGGAGCTTTAAGAAAAAAAAAGTATTTCATATGCAGAAGAAACATATCTTACATCATTTCATGCTTCCTGCTCTGCTCTCTGGTGCCACGTTCCTCATTTTCAGGCTGTTTTAAAGGTCAGCTTCACAGAACAAATCCTGACCTCAGACATGGGAAATATGCTGCCTCATCACTCCAGGATCTTTTCTCACATGATTAGTCCCAACATTCCTGCAAGTAGAACAGTCCCCATTGCCACTGCTGCAGACATTACCAAAAAAAAAAAAAAAAAAGAAATGAAAAAGACAAGATATTTTTTCTTTCCATTCTCAAAGTTAATGCTCACCAGCATCACAGCCTCATTTCACAGGCTGGGGGCTACTGTATTGCTATTGCCATCTTGGACAAGCAATAGTCTGAACAAACATACATATAAGTTAAAGCAGGAAAATGTACCTAAACTGACAACTGTTCTTGAAAACATTTGAAAGGACTTTAAAGAGGATTTTATTTAAGATTTTCCTGTGGCTAACATATAGGATCTGGGTGAAAGTTAATTGAAGACAGCAATCAGTCCTCATGGTATTTGTTTTAATACTGATTATGTATTTATTCAACTGGCTCAATTTTTCTGAAGATTTTTATTTTGATAATATAGTTTGAGCAGACAAGAGAGGTCACATTAAGGTGCTGATCCAGAAGACACATGCATACTCTGTTTATTTTGAACAAAATATCTGAACTTATTTGAAATTACTACTATCAATTACCAAAGGTTTAAAAAAATGATGGGAGGCACAGCCATGATGAACAAGCTACAGTGCTACAGGAAAGCTGAAGATTAATTTACTTGCTTAATAAAGCTGCTGAAAATGTAAGATTTCAAAATTAATAAAAGAACCAGTCAATTATTCTACTGGTTATAAATGACAAATATATACTGAGAAATATTTTGATTGAAGTATTAAAGTTACTGCAAACTCTTTTTAGTGTGCTTAGGCCTCTAAGAAGGAACATGGCTCTTATTCAGTAACCTGGTGGACTAGTTTTTGTCAGTATCTGTAAGAAATACAAAGCAAAACTGAAGCTCCCACTCACTGGGAGACTCTAGAGATGACATTTAAAAGAAAGCATACCACCACAGCAAGCTGAAAAATGGGGTTTCTGTTAAATTGTAACTAGCCCGACGGTTACACTGCTCTCAGATTCATGATAAAGGCAGAAAGGTTGCCTCCCGTGCCTGGTTGCCTCATTGCCAGGTGGCTCGAACCATGCATGGTTAACTCCTCAGACTCGGCCTCTTCTTGTTGATCCCTGCTGAACCAGTGAAAGGGAAATGCCCAGGCCCTGAGAGCAGAGATTGCCCCTCAGCTTGTCACTCTGGGGAGGGGGTGAGGGGGAAGCAAAATAAAAAAAAAAAAGCAGTGAAGGCATCAGACCCGTCTAAGTCCCTTGCCAGAGGAAACACGATGTAAGACTGAACCCTGAACAAGTCATATGAAAAGAACCAAAGCACAAAGTCCTCTAACGAAGTCGGAACAAAAACGTTTGGATAGGATTTCTGGAAGAAGGAGCCAGAGGTGTTTGTGAATAAGCACAAGAATAGGCACTTCCAGTGGCCACAGAACTACAAACAAAAGCACTTTTGTGCACTCCCGGATTACTTGCTCTTACTTTCTCTTACAGTCACATGCTTATGTAGGCCTGTACTGTTTGAAAACATGATTTATTAAGACGTCTTAAATTGCAACCAAGTATTGTACTATTAATACCGACTTTGTTTTAACTTTCCTGTTACTTAATATAAATTTACATAATTTTAACCTCTTATGCGGCCAAATCCCCACTGAATCCTTTAAAGGTTTTTGTTGATATGTGCACTGTATTTCCAAAGTGTTTCAGATTTATGGGCTTCCCCTCCCCTTCCCCATCATTGTTTCGGGGACAACCCCTTCTTTTCAGCAGATTGAAACATCCAGTAATGTGAAACAGATCTGGTGACCCTATAGCACTAAATCATGCTCTGTGGTGCTTTATTCCTGCTCCAAAAGACTTTATGCATTAGCGAGTACATAAAATTGCACCAGAGACTGAATATATATTGAAAAGTAATAAATGATTCCATATGGTCTTAAATTTTCAAAGCAGTGCACCACTGTTTTAAAGCAATAGTGTTTAATTTTCCAATTAAAGGAAGATTTTTAAATAGCCCTTCTAACCCACAGATATGGAACACTCTCACTTTGGATATTCTCTCCAGCTGAGAGATTTGGGTACACCAACAATTTTCACAGTCAAATGGTGTCCTTGGTTAGCAAGCTAGCAAGGGTGCAATTAGCCAAGGCAGTTAATTTCTTCCTTTTATTCAGAAAAGCTTGTGTCATCATTACTGCGAAGACACAGGTCACAAAGGCTCCGTGAGCAAACTGAATAGCACACGTTCCTCTTTGAGCTTCACATACTTGAACATCTGTCAGACCTCAGCTACAGTTCCTCCACAGTTTTCCCTGTTTACTTCCAAGGAAAAAAACAACATTTTGGTTAAGCAGGGTTTATAACACCTCTATCTATGTTTTAAACTAGATATGCCTATTATGAAGAGCAGCTACTGTATTTAGAAGCAGCAAGCTCTTCAGCAGATCAGCATGTATTCAATTACAGGGGCTCACCTAAATGGTGCCTCCAAAAAATAAATTTTAAAACCAATAAAATCAGGTCTCACTCTTGCTATCATTGCCTCTCCATAGGTAAACTGGCAATGAACAACTCCAGATGCAGTTTTGGTTTGCTAAACTGAAGGACATGATTTTGCAAGGCAGGCAAGGGTGTATACAAATGGAAGAATTCAATTTTTCAGATTCCAGGAGGAGTTTGCAGGGCAGTTGCTATTAACTGCATGCCCTGAGCATGTTTGAGTGACATTCACATGAGCTGCAAGGAATGTAAGGTCTTTAAGACCAGAACAGGACCGGGGCAGAACCGAGGCATTAAAGTTCAAAACTGCCCTCTCAAAATCCCCTGCCTAATCCTGGAGGCAACGAAGTCCTATTTTTAGGTTGCCAGCATCTCAAGATACAGGACATTCTGCCTTTCACATACCCACAACCACCCCACGTTGGGCGGCTCTGTGCCTGTGCTCCCCTGGACCCAGTGCTGGAATTCGTAGCTCGGACACGTTTCCGTGCAAGACGAGACCCGCGGCCCCGGCTGCGCAGCTTGCTCAGAGCACATCCAACACATACCAGTAGGCTCTGGCTTCTTAGAGCACGCTGCTGGGACCGCTCTTCCAAGACGGGACAGCAGGCAGGAGGTGCCCGGCGCTGTCCCATCGCTCCGCGGCGTGTACAGGCACTCGGGAAACATGACCCCTGCCCATTCCTCCGACTTGATGCAGCTCCTGAGTCAGCAAGTTACCCGGTTCCTCCGGGCTAGGAGAGGCAGAACCAGCTGCAAACGCTTATAATCGACTTCCCCACCATGTGCTAAGCCGCTGGCTGCTTTTGCTTAACACTTCACCAGCCCCTTTGAACGCTTCCTCAACTCCCCGGGGGGGACTTCCTTCCCCCCGTGTGCCTTGCAGTGCCACTGACACCAGGAGCCACGAGGTCATTTTCTCCTCCCTCTGCCCGCCGGGGTTCAGATGCCTCGCTCTGACCTTCCCGGCGAGTATTTTAGCAGGAGGCAGGCCAGCCCAACACGCACTCCATGGCCAAGCAGCCTGTTGAACCCGTACTGCTGCTTGGGGGAGAGGGTGGGGCTTCGGGATTCACGGGAGCAATCAAGGAGAGGCCGTGACCCAGCAATAATAACATTGCCAGGGCGAAGGGAGGGGAGCAGCCTTGGATTTCAGTCCCCTTTTGAAAGTGTGCTCTATGTACTTTACATCAAACATCTGTCGGAGAAGAAAACACAAAGTTCTGGGAAAAGGACCAGGAGCCACATCTTCAGCTCCCGAACAAGTGCTCTGATCAGTGGAAATATAGGATGACAGCACGAGGGAGGCGCTTCGGCTTCTTCCTCCAGGGGCCACGTACGGGAGAAAATAATTAATTCTTTGGAGGAGGTGAAATAGGCCGTATTGGGCACCTGCTGTCAAAAGGAGAGGCCAGGCTGCGAGCCTGAGGAAAGGTAAATCTTTTCCTGCAGCCCTCACTCTCGCCACCTGATCCCCGATCAAACCCCCTGCTGTACAAGCCTACCTTCCGTTTGCAGGTGGAGGGAAGCAGGGCCGTGAGAGGGAGATATTTTAGGGCTGTGCCGTGTAGGCACCACTACAGCGGAGCGAGGGCTGAGGATGCACCTCTCTGCAGAGCACCATGCGGGCAGGACAGTCACCTCGGCGGCGATCTGTGTCCCGTGAAGACAGCCAACACTGACACGGTTTCAGCGGGGGGTGTGCCTTCCAGTGTCCCTGTCGGTGCCCTACCTCTGGTGGCTGCCAGACACGTACCCACCGTCCCTTCCCCTCCCACCACACACTGCCTCGCAGCCCGCATCTGCAGGGCGCCTGCAGCCTGGCACAACTTAGCTTCGAGACAAGGGGACCGCCAGGAGCCGAGACACGGCTTTGCTTGGTCCTCGGGGCAGCAGCGGCTTCTGGCCGGAGGCAATTTTCCGTGCGAGCGCCGCGGCACCTTCAGGAAAGGCTTTTGTGG
>VZRX01010756.1:129851-142718 GCA_013398075.1 Notiomystis cincta
GCTCTCCCGCCGCGCCGCCCCGACGGGCGGGCTGCCCGTGGAGGATGCGGCCGCGGAGCGGGGTGCTGGCGGCTGGCCCCGACAGCAGCCCGCCGGGCGCTGGTGCTGGTCGTGCTCAGGGTGGTCGCTCTGCCGGCTTTGCTTTTTTAAAGGGAGGGATTAAGAAAAGTTTTGTCTCTTTCCTGTTGCTGTGTGCAAGCGGTGAGGGCTATTGATTCTGGGGGCAGAGGACACGCAGGAGCGGAGCTGGCTTTTCTGATGCACAAGCACATAAGCAGGGAAAGAGAAGGAGAGAGGGAGAGGGAGAAAGAAAAAGGAAAAATATTTATAAGGTGTTTTGTTTTGCCTTCTGACTTTTTATTAAAGTTACAGTAACACCGGAGGTAACTCATGATGGAAATGAGCAGAATTGCTTGTATGCGTGGTCAGTCTGAGTCTCAAAGCTCAAATACAGAATGAGTTTATTATTTTTGTCAAGAAAACCCCCAGTTTTTTTCCCATGTGTTCCTCAAAGGCAGTAGAGGGAAACTCGGATTTTGACATTTCTTCATAAAGTTAATCAAAGCACGGAGTTATTGGCTGTTCAGCCACGGGAATGCTTGGTCTGCGATTCCTGCGGTGCCAGTGTATGAGAGCACCGTCTACTGATAGCCCAGCATTTTCTGTCCAGCACTGCGACAGCGAGCAGCTAAGAGTACTACCGTTTTAATAAGTGAAGGGGGAAAAAAAAGAGGTTTTGTGGCTTGTTTACTCAGCGCGTGCAAAAGCACGTTGCAGGCAGGCAGGGTCTTACCCTCAAGACAGAGTCTAATAAGGCCTACCAGGAGCCTGCACGTAAAGCACATTTGAAGTGATTTCCAGAACTGCTTTTTTTCCTCCTCGTTTTCCATGTTCATCTGTCAGCGTCTGCTGGGCGCCGGATTGTCACGTACTTGCAGCTGTACAGAAATGCAGGTGCTGCTTGATGCCGATACTGTTTGCAGAAGGAAGTCCCGGCGAGGTTCAGTCGCTGCCGAGGGCCGATGCTAGCAGCATCTGACACGGAGTTTTTGAATGGATGGCTGAAGGTGAATTCGCCAGCAAGTTCAGTGCTTTTACAGAGGAATTAAATTTTCTCTTTGAATCTACCTAGGTTTGGATCAGGTGATAACTTTCAGTATACAAATTGGTCAGAAATACAGTATAGATGAAACATTTCTGGCAGTTTCTGTTCTAGCAGCCGTGTCTCGTATTTTGGTGTCTGAGTAGGACTTGCTGCTAGGAACTGAAGCGCAGCTGTATGATTTTTACCTTCCAAATGGAGCACAGTAGAGGAAGCATTTAATTGACAGACTTGTCTCAGGCTGGGGAAAATACAAACACAAAGTTTATCGGTGGCATAGCTAGTCAAAGACAAGGCTTTTAAAACCACACATCCTTTTTACAGCTTTTGTGTCTGTATTAGGTGTTGAATTTTGATCTGACTTTACAAGTGTGATGCAGAGTGTGATAAAGGGTTACATCTTCCGATGACAGCCTGTGTGCCTTCATAAGTTGTTTGGTTTCACACAGAAGCAGTGGCTTTAGATGTCAGCTGCTATGACAAATCCAGCATTTTTATGTGGTACTTTGAATTTTCAGTAAATTCTCAATATCTAATTCAAATGAAAACTTACCTTACAGTGAGGCTGACACTATTTTGGCTGAATTTGGTGGCAAAACTCCTTTTCACTTCAGCAGAAGCAGAATCTGGGCCATAGCATAAAGTGCTTACATTGATTACTATCCTTAATACCGTCGCAATTTTTCTGACAACTTACACTGTTAATTTGGTATTGATTCCTTTGCTGAGCAGCATTAACTGGTACTTGGAGCTAATTAAAATGTTAAAAACTTGGATCCCTTGAGATGCTTCTGTTATAATTTAGTTCAGAAGTTTCTCACAAGCCTTTGGGATGACCTTTCTCAGGAGATGCAGGCACACTGGTAGGAGAAGATTCTGCCTCTAATGATTGTGAACTGCCTCTGAAGTTAGGGTAGGGCATTCGGTCACGTTAGCGGTGAGTGCAGTTGTGCCTGGGTGGTGGGGGCACACTGGAAGGGGAAAAGGGGAGGTCAGGAGCTAACAATTTGCCAGGAATCTGAAACTGCAAAATGTAATTCCTTAGCAAGGCTAGGTTCTCTTTTTCAAGAGCATATACATTCAGAAGAGGACTACTTGAATTTCTTGGCTGGAGAGTAGCTTAGTTTGTGCAGACGAGCACTCTTATACGGAGACTCCATCTTAGTCTCCTGATGCTAAAACACATTATATGTTGTTATCATCTTTATTTCTTTCACAGGTGATGAATACAACTCTTCAGGAACTAATGTCAGCTTTTCACATTAGACTTCTTCAGATTGCTGCTTACACAGAGACTTTAATTGAACAGAAGATAGTTCCGTGTTACAAGGCTCTTATCTTAATTTAGAGTATTTTTACACAGCTAAATTCATCGTTGAAGGCAGCAAGTCCATTTAACAATATTCTGCTCTGCCACTGAGTGGGAAAATTTTTATTTTAAACAAAGAGAAGAAGAGAACTTAGTCTTATTACCTTATGTATTATTATATATGAAATATTAATACTGTTTCCAGTGAGATGTGCCGAATACCATAATCCGTAAACATAGCCGGGATTATACTCCTCAAAACAATTATTTTAAGAGCTATAAATTAAAGTTACAACTATCACTTTTTTTTTTTTTCTTCCTGCCTAGGGCATTAAAGCAGAAGTGAATATTTCAGATGTGGTTAGGAAGGCATATATTATGTTTCCGGTAATTCGGATAAGGTTTGCCCAATACACCCCCCAACAATCTCCTTTGCCTCTCCCTCCCCCTGGCCCCAGTGGGACGTCTGCTAACCTCACACTGCCTGAAGCTAACTAGGGCAGTAGTGTACGGTGCAGCCCTGTAGAGGTGCCACGCTCCGGACACTCCTGCGTGCCACGGGCAGCCCCGCTTGGTACAGTCCCGTACACTTCCAAACCACTGGAGAGGGTTTCCAGGCGTGTTCCAATACCTGCTTCTGTCTGCAGTACTTAGGGAAGGTCGGTGTTTATGCTCGTCATCACTGGAAGGGGGAAGAGATCCCAGGGTGCGCTGGTTTCACCCTTGTGAAATGCGCTGTGCCAGGCGACCGTTCCAGGTACTTCTGCAGCGCTCCTCGATGACTAGATCTTTCCTAATTCAGGTATCTGTTGGCCACTCGAAGTCCTGCAGGCACAAAACTAGTGTGCTGACTTAAAAACCAAGTTTTACCTTGCAAGCATTTAGGGCGCAGCACTCACTTCCCTCAATGATCTTGAAATAGGAAACTGAAATACCTTTTTGTCCGTGTATGTAGTAGAGGTGCCCAGTTTCACTACAGCTTAAGTAATTCCATACCTCTTCCCACAATGTTATTTTGTAATTTCTTGCAGCACTATCTTGTGAAACAGTCTTTTCTACATGGAGAGTACACTAGGGGGACTATTTTCCTCTTTGTTAAGCGATATGGCAAGACTATGAATCTCTTCCTTTATACAGAGATACCAGCAGTTCCCAAATTTAAATGCAGCTGATTTGCTTTGACTTGTTTTTCATATCAGAAGCCTATTCTGTTTTACACCTGTTGTATTCATCTTCCCCATAAAAGATAAACACTAGGTGCTGGGGTATTTACTTTGAAGGGGAGGTTTTTGTAAACTCTGTACATGGACATTCCATCATTTCTTACCATGTCTTATTGGCCAGTATGTACCGAAGGGCTGCAGTCCCTTCAGTGTAGCAAATGCACAAGTCTCTTCTCTAATTACTGAGACTTGAAAAGGCATGAGAAATTTTCCAGTGATGTAGACTGATTTCTAAAGCTGTTAGCCAGATGCTGATACGCAAGATGTGTCGGACTCTTTTTATCATCTTCTTGCAAAGGATGCGAGAAGGAAGTAACACCACTCTCTTTCTTGTTTCTCCTTCCTTGGACTGACACACTATTTCTTTATCGGGAGTGGCAACGTGAAACTGAAGTTTGCATCAGTTTTTTTTTTCCTCTGCTGACTTTTAAACTTTTTTTCTTTTTATTTCTTTAAAGGTTCTGTTTCCCAATTAACTGCTAGCACGAATATTTTTCCAGTTTTCTACTATATTTTTTAAAATATATTTTTCTGCTATATTTTTAAAAATGTATTTTTGCCTTGTTCATCTGTACAGAAGGATTTGAGTTACGAGCAATAGCCTGATTATTTTAAGTTTTGATCTACTGAAGAGAGCACGGGATCTGCCAGAGAGAGCACAGGCATTTATTTGACAACAGCTTAGCTTCCCAAGCAAACTGGTGTGTTTCAAAGCATTTTCTGCTAGTGGTAGGTACAGCTCTTGCACGTGAATGGATCCTTGGGACTTCACTGGGATTACTTGTGCGCTTAAGCTTGCTGCTTAAGCATCTTACCTGATCAAAGCCTTACTATGTTGTGCTTTAACAAAGTACTCAGAAACATTTGTGAGTGACTTTTGTGCTGAGCAGTGTAAAGAGATGTGTGGTTCCAGCGGTAGAAACCACTAGATAACAAGTGTCTTGCATCAAAGAGGAGTATAGTATCACAGTAACAAATGACTTTTTAAACTTTCCAGTAGAAACCATATGTAGATATTAGCACACATTGTTATTTGGTATCTGTAATGTACATCAAAGATCTCACTTTTGCCAGCTCATGCAGGCAGGTGACAGCTATCAGAGCAGTGACAGAGAAACCAAGTAGCTCTCCCAGAATCACTGACATTGTTTGATCCACAGTGTGACAGTGAGGAGCACCTCTGTTGAAGGACTTGTTAAATGCAGACATAAACACACCACCTTGGAGAATGTCTTCAGCTGCAAAGAATCACAGGCTCTGATAAACTTTACTTTTGATGTGAATGGGAAACTTGCAGTCAGTGATGGTGTGGCATTGCTGGATAGTATCGCTGTCAGGTAGACCTGCGTGATAAGTGCCAGAATCAATGTCCCTCTGTTGTTCAGAGACAGAAGGTTACCTAAAACAGTCACACAACAGTTGGCATTGTATATAAAAGGTTTATTAGTGTCAATATTTCTACATATTTAAAATTTAAGCATATTTAAAGTAGGAAGCTTGGGAGTCTGAGCTTGGCTCCTTACTCTTACCTGTGTGTTTGAAAGTCCACAGTTAATGCTAATAAAAATTAAATCACCTTAGTGGCAGTTGTATCCAGTGTACTGTATTGGCTCAAACATACACTCTGTGAGGCTGTCAGGCTGAGGAGGAGAAATGTCCTGGCACTGCTGCCCTGGGACATCCTGCCTCTGCTTGGTGTTGTCCTGGTGAAGCGAGCGGTGTCTTACTCGCGAGGCCATTTTGTATTCGGGTCATTTTGGTGGTGCTACACTACTTTGCTGTAATCCTGGGAGATTAGGGGAGGCTGGGCACGTGCTGGTGCATTTAGAAAGGCGAGTGATTAGGGTTAGCTGTGTGGTTTTGTGAAAGCTCTTTGTGCTGATGTGGACAAAGTAGCAGCCCAGAGTGGAAGGTAGGCAGCTCTGGGGCAACCCCCTCCATACCCTCCTGCAGCGGCTGGGTGGGTTTCAGCCAGTTTGCCTGGGGTGGACGGGGTGAACAAGCGTGAAACCACCTCAGAAAATTATGGTGGGTGTGCTGCCTTCAAAGGGAGGCCAAAGGGATTGCCTTGGAGATAAGGAAAAACTGAGGATAAGCAGCCAAAGCATTTCTCTAGGTGGCAGTCTCCTAAAGGTGCCCTGCTAGATTTTGGCAGCCAGCTATTTTGTGTGGAAGTATGGAAAATCTTTTGTGAGGATTGTTCCTTATTTGCAATGCAATTAAAGTGGGTCTTGGTGTAGTGGCGGCTTGCCAAAGGAGAAACTGAAAGTGTTTCCTAATGCAAGTTGCTACTTAGACTAAAGTCTCTGCATGTTCTTAGTCTCTCCCACTTTTTAAAAAAGCCTTACTACTATGTCTGTCACAGAAAACGTGCCCAAGGGCAGGGTTATAAAATGGCAATATTTGTTTTAAAGGCAGGAGGCCCCCTGCTTTTGGAGGTACTCTGCAGACGGGCAAGCTCTGAGCATCCTCCAGCTGCTGATTCGTTCCTCGTGCCATAGAAAACTGTGATTTTCAAGTCGGCTCTGGAAGGGGCCACAGCCTGGCCAGGTGCTGGAACAGGAGTGTGTCCAGGTCCCACAGCACACAGTGACAGTCCTGATAAAGACCTGCCTGATAACACAGCACTGAGGGAGCTGCAGGGTTTTTTTGATGTGGCTTTTCTTGGGACTGACAATATGTGCGGAGCACAGCGGTTCAGGAGCAAAATGAAGTGTTCAAGTAATGTGCATAGTCATGCAGTTTTCTGTACTGCTGGCTCAGCACACCATGAGTTAAGTGAAGATTATGCTTAACCTTTTGTTGGCTCTTTTTTTTGTGCTTCTACAAACTTAGACTGTTCTGTTACAATTTCCTGAGCATTGCCACACACCAAGCTTGGAAAATGAGGTGCATTTAGCCAATTTATGGCCTGACATATGTTAATTAACATTAATTACCTGCTTGAATAGTCCATTTAGCACTTATTATTAAAAAGTGGCTTGTCTACAGAAGGGGATTTTCCTTCAGAGTGAGATGTTTTGTTCTAACTTGCTTCAGACAAAGTCAGGTTGGTGTATCCTATGTTTCTCTGCATGGTTGTACCAGTTTCCTGATGTTCCAGTTGTGTGTATGGGATACAGTTGTACCACTGATAGGCACCAACTCCCTACCCATGTGTATTTGGTGTTTATTTGACAACAGCTTAGCTTCCCAACCAAACTGGCATGTTTCCAAGCATTTTCTGCTAGTGGTGGGTACAGCTCTTGCTCGTCTGCTTCTCAGCCCGCCAGGACTGCAGGGGCATTTGGAGTCCTTTGGTGATGTGATTCCAGCCCCTTTGGGGTGAAGGAGTAGGAAAAGCTCAGGTGTGCAAGGCTGGAGAGAGAGGATGTAGGAGTTGCTAGGGCACACCGTGGTGCCCTGCAGGGAGATCATCTTCAGCTCTGTGTGATGAGGATGATGGGCCTCCTGCAGCCACTGAGAGCAGGCCACCACTGGAGTGGAGTGTGATCTCCAGCAACACCAGGATATGTCTTGCTGTATTCATCAGCTACATTACCTAAATTATCTCCTGTGCAAGTGTGTTGGGTAAGGGTTCTTACAGATCACTGGTCTAAAACCTGTGAGGGGACTAGGAACCAGAGAGGACTTGTTTGACTTCCAAATACAATATTAAAAAAAAACAAAACACTGTTCCCCACATCCCCATCCCCCAGTTTCTCATTCCTGTCTTGGGAGACTGTAGGGATGTTATGTCCTACTTCACCTTCTCCATCTTCCCCACTTGTAACAGCAGCCAGAGTTGCATAGTGCACTTCTGTGGGAGATGGAGGGCTGGCTCGTAGCTGTGCAGGGCATCTTGTGCAGTTTTGGCTGGGGATGCAGTGTGGAGATGATTGGGCTACAGGACTGATGAAAAGCAAAGCCAGGGCAGTGTGAGGAGTTGAGAACAAATGAGTGATTGCATTAGTGCTCTGTGTCATCCCTGGTGTGAAATAGCAAGGGAGATGCCTTCCAGTATTGCCAGAATGGTTTCTCCTGGTGCTGCGCCTGGCTGTGAGGTCCAGGACAAGCCCCTCTTGCCCTGCAAAACCAGAGTCCTTTCTTTGGGCCATCCACCTTGCATGTTTGCTCAAGGATTGATATGCTCATAGTGCTGCTTTGCAGGGAGTTTGAGGCAGGTCAGGAGTTAGCAGCATTGATGTCTTGTTAATATCTCTGTCTGTGTGCCCTACCTGGACTTTGCTTACTGGGGCAATTTTCTTTATCTGTATGCTGGTACCTATTAAAAATAAAGGCTATTTAAATACTTTTCCAAATACCTTTGTAAGATTTCACAGACAGAGAAATGCCCTTCTGGGGATTTGTACTAGTAAAGAAATGCCTTGTGAAAATTAGCTCTTATAACAGACTTGTGCTAACAAATTGAGTGGATTGCTTGCTCTATCACAACATGCTATGTACTTTAGACCTGAATTATGGAATGCTGGGTTCTCACGTAAATGTGTTTATTTGGCAAGGTATTATTTTGTTTTTCTTTATTAATTTTCCCCTGATGGTGAAGTTTCTACTCGCTACATGTAAAGAGAGGTGTGAGGACGGTGCACGCTGGTACAGAAGGGTAGAGGCAGCCCATGGACCATTGTTGGAGGAACTGGGGGAGGAAGGACCACTTGAAGCAAGGGCAACGGCTCGTGGCCCTGACAGCTTGTTGTCAGGGCCTTTGCAGTGTGTGCCTCCAGTTTTGGGGGGCAGGAGGCCGTGGGGCTGTGCCTGAGCAGCCTGGGGCTGCTGTGCAGCTGAGCGCTGCCCGCGGCCAGGTGCATTTCCGTGGGGTGAGTCACTGCATCACGCCACTTCTGCGTCCCTTCACCCACTGCCCATGCTCAGGTGGAGGGTGGGTCTGTGCTGACGTCTCCACGCCAAAATCCAGTTGAGAGCTCTGGAATGAGGGCAGGAGGCAGGAGTGCTGCCAGAGGAGCCATTTTTCTCCTTTGACACCTAGCTCTCAGGCTGCCTTCGGCTCTGTTGTGCTGTGGGGCTGCCTGGGGGCTCCTCGTAGCCCAGCCCTCAGCCTTGCAGTGCCTTCAGGCCAGCCTGCCTCCCCATCCCTGGCCTTCCAAGAGCTTCGTCTCTCTCTAGGGAGCAGTGGAGGCCATGGCACTCCCGGCATTGTGATCAGTGGGTGGGACTCAGTCCTAGGAAAGAGTTTTCAGTAGGTTTGCTGGCTCCTGAGTCGCGTGAGCAGAAAAGGGCAGGTCTGGGCTGCTTGCCAGGACTTGAACAGGGAGGTAACATCTGCTTATCCCAACCCTAGAGGAGTGGGAGACAACAGATAAGTCAGAAGACTGATGAGGACAGATGGCGGTCTGCTGTGGGAGGACAGATAGAGGAGCACCCAAAAACATCAGGATGTGTCTGCTGAGGCTTCACTCTGCGTCCTGGCTGCTGCAACTGCTCAGTTTGGAGTGGGAATGAAAAAGAGTTTGCATGGATGCAGCCCGGTTTATGACAGTGCAACTTTCATGGGCAGACGAAGTAAAGAGGGCAGGTCTGAGTCCCATCCCTGCTAAAGGCCAAGTTAAAGCAGCAGCGTGTATTTGCATTAGTGCTAGACAGACTCAAGCCAGCAGTGCCAAAAATCCTGATTGCAGCTGAGCCTGAGCTCCGTGTGAGGACTGAGTATGACCAGGGAGCGTTAGTAACAGTGTCATACTTAAGTAAACAAAGCTTTGTTTAAAAATGTATTAATTACCTAGTGATATCTAATACAAGCTGCTCTCCTAGTCTAGACAGTCAGCACCTCTGACTTTGGAGACAATTTGCCCTTATAAATTAGTGTTTTCTCATGCTGTATCACGTTGGTTTCTATGCATTTTCCAAAATAGGGTGCAGAAGAATAAATGTATTATTCCAAAGAAATAGTTTTAGGACATGGGCCGAATTCCAGGGCCATATTTATTTTATCTAGAATGTGGACTGAACTGTCTTGATATGTACTCACATAGCAGTGCTTTTAAATCCTGCTGTATCTGGTTTTTTTCTCCACACTATCTCTTCAAACACCTATTGCAGCTCTCCAAAGACACATTGTGACCAAGGTTAACCCCACTTTCTTACATGAAATTTGCAGTGTAAACATACCTTTAAATGTGAGACTTAATCCAGATCAAAAGTTTCTGACTTTGTGTGAACCCCAATCTTGTGTAAATATATTTGCTAATACTTCATGGAGGATTTATCAGTTTCACGTATTAAGTTCTAGATATGCTTTAGTACATAAAATTTGGCATCTGACAAGTGAGAACAGTGCTCAAGAAAGAATGTCTTATTGTGAGTGTTTCGCAGGCTCCCACATTATCACCTTTTTTGCTGATTGGTTTTGTGCAGAGAGCAGTGATGTGGTTTCCTGAAAGCCTGTATCTCACTGTTTGTTCTGCACAACTGCTCTGGACCTTGACTAATTTTCAGAGAATGTTTTTTTCCAGGAATTCGTACAAGAAGGTGATGCCAGTTCAAGTCGTGCCCTGAGATGCTTGTAAGCCGAGACATGTAGAGCTGCTGTCCCTGTTTTTGTGCAACACGATCTATTGTGCCTAAGAGTTTCACTGTGTGTGGGAACTCAAAACCGTTTGTAGGAGATGTCAGGTTTCAGAGTGAATGGTGCTTCTTTAAGTATGCATCAGGACCTACAATAGGAGGCTGCTGACCCTTCTATACCTTTGTAGGACAAGAACTTCGGCACTGATAATGGTGCTGCCACTGAGGAGCTGTAAAAACTCTGAAGCATTTTTAAATTTGTAGCCTCAGCCGTATATGTATCCCAGATAAGTGGGCTACATCTAAAATCTTCGATTTCCAAATGGAAGTCATGTCAGAGCTCTGCATGAATTGGGCCAGAGGTTTCCAGCCTAGTTTGTGCAGCAGCCAAAAGCTCCGACCTAGTATTATGTTCATCATGATGTTGACAGTGTGATTTTCACTTCCCGTGGCATGTTGAGATTTATTTCTTGCCCCAGTGCTCTTGCATCCTGATTCATGCACAGCAAAAATACTTCTGATTAAAATGTGCTAGAAGGTTTGCATGCTTGGGGTAGGAGAGAAATCTTCTATGAGGAACTGTTCTATATAAAGCTACGGGGAAGGGAGCTGTGTGCTTAGGAAGGTATTTGAAAATCAATAGTGAGGCCGTTTTCCATACAAAAAAGAGGGGAAGTGTGTAGTCCATAAGGTAGTGGCATACGGGACTGGGAGGAGGAAGGATTCTGTGAGCTAGCAGTAGGGTGTAAATCAACCTGATATATGTTCATAGACATCTGATGTCTACTGGGCCTAGTGGGGTAGCTCAAAGCAGGTGGAGGAAGCATACTGTTTACCTAATTAGAAACATAAATAAAATCTTTCCAACATTCTTCTAAATTAAAATGCATTTGAAGCATATGTCAGACTTCTCACATTCAGGAAAGATCTCTTAAAACCCTGCCATTCCTCATGAAGGCTGTTGCTAGCCCACTTTCTTCAGGGCTGTGCCAGGTAACAAGTCTTCTTGGTTGGAAGATGGAGTGGGATGTGCATGAGCAGTTAGAGATGCTGGGGTTCTTCCTGAGCACACCTGTACTCCTTTTGAATCAGAGGGAAGAGGCCTATTGTTTGAGATGATAGACCAGGGAATTGGAATAACAAAAGAAAATTATCATTGTTGAAATCATTGAAGACAGGATTTCACCTCTGTATTTATTGAGGAGTTGGTGGTGGTGGGAAGCAGGGCCTGGATTACAGTACAGTCAGAGCAGCTTCATATCTCCAGTGTATTTTAGACACCAAGGAGACAAAGATGATGCTAATTGCAAGAGAAACTACTTAACTGCTTTGTATTATGTGTGAAATGAAGGGGGAATAACGCTGATTGAATGACCTATTTTGACTTTCTCAGTATAATATGTTTAATGTTTTAGTCTTTTTCTGGACAGCGAATTATAATTTTATCAAATCCTGCTGGAAATTAATATGTTGCTGGGCAAAGTTATTTTATCCTAGCGGTTTTAACTGCAAAGTTACATCTTGCCACTTGACTCGGTGGCAGGAGTTTTCTCTTTCAGCTGGAAAGGGCTTTTGCCATGCAACACAGCAACAGTAGTACTTTTTGTTTTATACAAAATAGGGACCTGTCAGGAAGAATATAAAATAGGGCACTGAAGTAGTCTAATTTAGAAGGAGAAAGGGCATAAATCTCCACCTCTCTCTGATGACAGAAGGCCAAAGTACAGCAGAAATGTTTCCCTGCTTGTAAAATGCCAGATGCCAAATGTAAAATACCAGAGAGGTTGTGCTGTTAAAGGCACAGCTGTATCCAGCCTCCTTACAAGTTTTTCAGCCTTATTTTCAGTATGTAAAGGGGTCCTTAGACAACGAAGCAGCTCTGTTAGGGTCTTCTCTGCTTATTGTGCAATTACAGAAATTTTTTGCTGTTTTGGACCAGTGTCAGGCAGAATAATACTGAATAAGTCCCAGATGAATGTGGGTGGTGAAAGGAGAAAAATAATTTCAAATAAAGAGGGGCATTATCAGCTGAGCAGCCAGTGTTGATCCTATGGTGCTGAAAAATGAAAGCAGGAAAAAGGCACTTTTTTTTTTTTAAAGAATGGAAATTTTAGCTGAAAAATCTGTTCTGACTAGAGTTTGGTATTCTACTTAAACTTGCAGCAAATTGGCATTGGTGCAGCAGTGCTGTGAAGCAATGAGAGGGAGAACAGAAGTAGAAATAAGCCTCCAAAACTTGAGAGGATCTTCAGATTCCTTGTCCATTTTGGATAACATGACCTGTAGCGTCACTTGCAGCTGCTGGATCCAAGAGTATAAATAGTGAAAAGAACACTGATTTGGCCAGGATAAAATGTTCATTTTGGGTTTTTCCAACAGCTGTGTCAGGACTTAACCCTGGCAAAAGCTTCTCACGTGTCATTTCTATTCAGGCTTGTACTAAGCATGTGGAATGACAATGTTCTCTAATTGAAAGAAAGAAAAGAGGGAAAAAAGTAGTAAATTGAGAAATAGTGTGTATGTGGTGTCTTCTCAGCCTGAAGGAAAAACACTGCTTAAACTGTATGATAGCAATTGTTTGAGAAATTAAGTATGGATTTCCTTCAATTGTAGTTGAATCATGGCATCTTACTAAATTTATCCAGTTTTGAGTGCTTGCTTTCTGGTTTGACATTTTTGTTGGATGGCTGTTGGTTGTTTTTTTTTTTTTT
>VZRX01010756.1:142771-193820 GCA_013398075.1 Notiomystis cincta
TGATATTTTCCTTGTTTTTTGCAGGAAACTCTATCAGGTATCAGACCACAAAGTCTTCCAGGTGGTTATAGACTTGTGGGGGGTCAGCAGCTTTCTGCCTAGAAATACTGTGATGCAGTGGGTGGGTTAGAGCAATGCCAGTGATGGGCTTTCCTAATTTTCTGGGGGTTGCCAGGGAGATTTTGCATGGCGTAACCACAGACTGTAGATCACTGGAGTGTGTCTGTGGATACTTGTCGCTGTTCAGTGAAGGGCCAAGCAGAAGTACTAAATAAGAGCATTCCTTATTTACCCAAAACTCTACACTGAAAAAATATTTCAATGTAAAAGTCAGGCGCTTGGGAAGTACAAAATGTCAGAAGTAAAGTTGCTTCTAACACTTGAAATCACTTCTCGTGCTGGCTGTTATTAGTAAGGACCTCACAGGCTCTATCCAGCCCACTCTCCTTGTTGGGCTGGATCCTTCAGGGGGGACTCAGAGTTTCAGCTCATGCCCTGTGCTCTCTGTGTGGGCCCTGTGCCACAATTGTTGACTTGGCTCCCAGTAAAGAAATACGCCCTTCCCAGTGTGCTTGTCTGTGTCATTTGCCTCCTCAGTATCCATAGGCTTCTCTGACAAGCACTGTCCCAGAGTTGTATCTTCTTCTCTCCAAGCTCCTTACTATGTTCTCTCATCCCAGTCCCTTTTTGCTGTGATTCCTAGTCTTGTTCCATGCATCCCTCCTTCCTTTTCCTGTGATCTCTGCCCACCTCCACTGGTTTTCATATCTGTTCTGCTTGTCCAGCTTGTCTGCGTTTTTTGTCCAGCTCCCCATTCCACATTTCTCCCCTGCCCCAGGATTGTGTATTTCCTGTGTTTTGCTTGTCTGTCCTGGACCACTTATCCTGTTTCTAATCCCAGTTTCAGTTCAGGTTTGCAAAGTTATTATTGCTGAGGAACAGGGTTTTGTAGTAGGAAGTGTTGGACAATACAAGGTGTAGGTGGGGCACACAGCACCACCTATAATTTAGAGCACTGTTTATATTTTTAACTGATCCACCCTTAGGTAAGCAGTCCTGCTGCTGTCAGTGTGCAAATCCTTAGTCATTTGGATAATCCTGTTCCTTCTGCTGATACTGGGTACTGAGAGGTTGCTCATTTGTGTAAGAGATGGAGGGTCTTGCCTCAGAGAGACTTGGATGTCTTATTTCTCTGTGCCCTGACCTAGAGACCAAATGGCATCTGAGATGCTACAATTCATAGGACTGCTGAGCTGTCCCTAAAGTATTTAATGGTGTAGGTAGTCACTGCTCTTATTTCCATGGTGAGGGGCTGTTCCTTTTTCCTTCCTTAACTGCGAAAAGAGATACATTCAAATTTGTCACTGAAAAAAAAGAAGGCATGAAAGTGTACAGTCCATAGTCATAGCATATTCTGTGTCCCCCAGTAAGGACCCTCTGACTTGGTGGATTTAGCCTTGAAAATATAATTATATAGCTGACCTTTTCTGTTATCGCTTCATGATGTTTTGTACCTTCTACCTCTGCTGCCAACTTCATGCCTGGTCTTTAATGGTTCTGGTAAATGCTTTCACATCTGGGGAAGATGATGACAGTGTTTTTGTTACCAGAATTAGGTTGAGAAACTCATACTAAATTGTGGTGCTAGCTAGACCAAGTCATTTATCGGTGTGAATAACCTTGTACTGACCCATTGAAGAGCTTGAGCATAGAGTGTGTCTTCTATGAGTCCCTTGTTCCTTCATGATAAAAGTTCAAAACTTTAATCAGGTGACAGGGTGGCCTGTCCTCTTTCTATTGCAATAAAGTGTATGCAAACACACATTGCAACAAATAGTGCAAAGGCAAATCTAGCACGCCCTGCTTTTTCCCCTGCAAGAGAAATCTGCAGTTTGTTCTCTGCCACTGCTCTCCCAGCCGCTCTGGCAGCGTGGTTGGCTGAGGGATTTACTTGTGGTGGCTGATGCCTTTCAGGTGCTGTGCTTGAGTTTCCCAGGCTGTTGATAACAGCTGTTTAGACACAGTTCTCTGGGTCACAATGTTTGGGGATTTTCTGATGGTTGTGGTGACCTTGGGGGGAGAATTAGAGTGGATGTAATGTTTCCAAGGATTGGAGATGCCTGTGCCATTGAACTGGTGCACATTGCTGAATCAATTACTAGCATTGGCAGGATTTTGCTTTAGGGGAACCTCACAGCTACATCACGGTCTTGTTATTAGTAGATTATTGTTAATTGGTTTTAATACAGAGCCAGATATTTGCTGGGAGAAGGAGCCTCAGAAGTTGGTTTCTCTGAAGTATTTTCCCTATATGCAGCACTGTTGCAGTGCCTTCCCCCAGCACTGTCTCTCACTTCAGTTTTTAGGAAATTTTTATTAGCTCCTGTGTGGAAATAAATTTGATGTAAGATGATCATCATCAGGTGAGGAATTGCAGCATGGTGTCCCTACCTCTTCCAAAGCCATTGATGACAACTAAAACTCTCAGCATGAAGATTTTTGTAATGTGTCACTTTGGTGACTCAGTCTGCTGTGGCACAGGCCCCTGGTGAGCCTTTGTAGAAGGCCTTCCCAATGAACCTGTGCAGCCTTTGATCTAAATCCATGTCACCAGCCTCTCCTGCACACATTACTGTCAGTTTACTTTGTTTGTAATTAATTGTCAAAGTGTTGCATTTAATTCAGGTGCTGGTAGAGTTTTCCTCTAAATGCCTGTGTAGTGTTAAGCCAGTTAGGAGTTACAAATGTAAATATGTTTACAGAGAAAAGAGGAAAGCTGGCATTGCCTAAACAGCCAAAAGCAGTGTGATTTTATGCTAGAGGGACACTGAAAATGTAGGTTGCTAGAGTGTGCTTCCAGAAGTAAATCCCAACCAGAAGTGTTTGCAGTCCCTGCCTTCAAATGCACTGCCCATCTGCTATAGCTGCTAAGGTGACATGGGGGAGAGGGCTCAGGAGTCCGTGGGCATCCTTGTGGAGTTTTATAGGGAAGTTTGAAATGCCGGAGGGAAGCGTCGGCTGTGTCTGAAGGGCTCCTTGGTTTAGATTTTCCCAGCCAGGCAGGAGCAGTTTGGCTGGCAGTAAAGTGACTCCTGACACTGGTGTTTCATAACTGAAAGTTCAGCATTTTTCACGAGCTGTCTTATTTGGGGTTGTGAGCACGGGCACACACACACACCCCTCGCACACTCCCCGCACCCCCCCCCAGCACATTGTTTACTTCCTCTCTGAGTTCTGGGACATTCAGTACTAAGGAGCATGATACGCTTGCATAAACACCCCAGCTCGATTTATCTCTCAAGCCTATCTTTCCTTTCCCATCTTGGAAAGTGATTAATCTGCAGCACACATTTTGTTCTTTGATTGCAGGGCATTATTCTGTAATCATTTACAGTTTTGCAGAGCCGCAGCACTGGCTTGATGGAGCATTTCTGTAGCCGGCGCTGTCGGCTGAAGCTTCAGCTGCCTGGTGTGGAGGGAGCATTACCCCGTGTCTCTGTGTCATGTTAAAGCTGTTTTCTATTTACATTGCCTGGTTTCTGTGCATTCAAAAGCATTCAAATGCACACATTCAAAGTGCAGATAAGTGTCTGCAGCAGCACATGCTGGGGACTGCTTTGTAGGTTTTAGGAACGGCGTCAGCACTGCAGCGTGCTGGCTGCCAGCTGAGGTTTTCCTTTGCGTTTATGGAGAGTGGAGGAGTTCAAGTAACTTTTGTTTTCTGTGCTGCAGGTCATCTATTGAAGCCTGCATCAGTTAGAAATGAGCAACTTATGAAGATATAAGAATTGTACATGTTTCTTAGTGTCTGTGGAAAACAAAAAAGTGAAGAGATTGAAGTTGAATCAGAAAATCTGTCCTGTCTGTACTGCACTGAGGTTTTCCATGTACTCTTTATGTATTTTGTTTGTTTTCCACTGTGCAAGGAAAGGAGGTGGAAGAGCTAACAACCTTGAATTAACATGCTGTGGGGTTGAGATAAGGCTGTTGAGCAGGGTTTTGTTTGATGCAACTCCATGCTGTAAACCTCTTCTTTCAGTAGAAAGGTACAAAAAGGTGGTAGAAAAAATTTAAAGAAAACCACATGACTTTGGGTTCTGACACAGTGGTAATTTTCTTTTTTGCAATATATGTGCACCTTTCTGGCCTACAAAGGTCCTGAAGTGGATGGGCCTGGTCTAGTCACCCAATGATCATGTTTTTCCAAAGTCTCTCAGAAATCTGGCCCACAGCATGTCAGACAAAGCATTTTTCAGTCACCTTATGAAAAACCAAAGTCCTGTAGTTAAAAGACAGACCACAACAGCTATGTACCACATGCAGAGACCAGGAAAAACTGAAGGCATTGCAGGTGCAGCACGTCTTGTTAAATGAAATATCCTGAGGATCCCATGCCGGAAGTCAAGACAAAAAAAATCTTCCAACAGTCTGCCTTATCAGTCTGATCTTGAGGGCAGGGCAAAGAAGGAGGGTTTTCTCCAACTGCAATCCCAGCAGTTGTTTTAAATGGACAGGTGTCAAGAAGAGTACCCTGCTCTGCCTTGGGGATCTGACAGTGCCCGACCAGGAAAGAGCAGCAGCTTCATTTCTCCAGCAATGAGCTTTGGAGCAGGAAGAACAGGCAGCACAGACCAGTAATAGCATGGTATTTTAGCTTAAACCTCTGTTTCCTGATTTCAGATGTATAGGGGTATTTAGAATATCTGATCACAAATGTCATTTTTTCATCCTAGAAGTGTAAATGCCGGAATTCTAAATAAAAGGGAACTTAAAAGCAAGGAGAAGGAAGACTAAGGATCATTGGAAGCAGCAGCTGTTCAGGGAAACTAGCAAATTGTGTAAGGAAACTGCAGGTTCAGAGTGTGGGCGTGTATGAAGGTATCCAACTGCTTGGTTGTGCTAAAACCCAGGATTAAGGTTCAGTTGGTGCAGCTGACTTTAAGCACTGGTAAGTGAGGGGAGGTGACTCCAAACAGGAGGCAGAATGGAGTGCAGTGCTGCCAAAGTGCAGCCTTGCAGCACCAGTCTAGCCTGTGCTCTTCTGGGATGGGTTGTGGGCTCAGCTTCAGGACCATTTTGAACTTCCTCTTACTGTGCTTGGAGGCATGCCACAGGATCACAGAGTCAGGGTTCAGCTTTGCTCACCCCAAATCCCTTATCACCTCAGAATGATTTGTAACAGTTGTATTTGTTTGTCTTTAGCAGCGAGAGATGAACCCCTTTAATCTCTGTTGTTTATATTACTGTTTATACAGAGTACAGCTGCCCACAGAAAGATTTCTAGGACATACTGGGTTCAGTACAAAGGAGCTTCACACTGAAAACTCGAGGCCTCATTCCATGAGGCAGAAAGGAGCCTTTGCCTCAGTGTGGGTTAATTATTTAATAGTCGGCTGAGTAGGCCGGATGGTCATGGACGAGGAATGAGGCCGGTCAACTATGTCCAGAGTAACGTTTCAGGGAGTAGGAGGGGTTTTGCTTTGCCCTCCAGAAGCATCAGAGCTAATGTCATGCTGAAGTTAAGAATCATGCAAAAGCTTTGGGAGGAAAAGAAACTTTGGGCTTCAACGCATTCAATTATGGAAGGATCCATGCACTGAGAGCAAGCTCCTCTTGAGTGGAACACGTGCCTCTAAGAGAGAATTTGGATAAGAACCAAATGCTGAGAACATGTTGGAACATCCCAACCACTTGCAGAGCTTCTGCTTGGAGCTCAGTAAAAGCTTAGTGTGACCAGGGAGGTGTGTGCTCCCGGGCACAGCCTCCTCTGCACTGCAACTGTGGTGCTAATGCTTTGCCTCCACTCTTGCCTGGTGCAAAGGTGGATGAAAACAAGGTGGGTTTGCTTGAGGAAGACCCTTTTCCAATCTGTATGGGTGAGTTTAGGAGGTCATGCTGTGGGTTTCAATGCAGGGAAGTCATCTTCCAGATGCAGAGGAGCCACTGGCTCTTTTTCATGTGTCACATCAGCAGAGAACCCCTGAACCATGGAAGTGTCCCATAGGGGTGTAAAAGTGCTGAATTGAATACTACCATTTTACCCTCTTTCAGTGCAACTGAAAAGCATGTGTGGTGTTCTTTACCCAAGAAGTTTGTTTTTAGACAGAGTAAGATCCACCGTTCCTAAGTGTTGCTGTTGTGCACCTGCACAATTTTTGACAGTGGTGGCTGCAATTGGGGCAGATATTTAGAGAGGACTTGTGCTGTGCAAGCCCCAGAAAGATATGCAACAAACCCAGCAGAATGGCCACTGGTGATACCTGAGGGACTGGCAGATGAAAGGCAACTCCTCTTTTACCACCACCCCCTAGCTCATTGCTGACTTTCAGTCCTTTCTTTTCCCTGAACTGTGAGGCATCAAAGATAAATCCTGCTTATAGGTCACCCATAAGGGAAACTGGAGATTAAATTCTAAACTTCTAACTAGGCTAACATTTTACTTCTTTATTTCATGCTAGAGGCTAGTTCTGGTCTTGAAAGCACCTCTTGTGCAATGTAAAACAGGGCCCAGAGAAAGGAAATGAAATCAGAAATGGAGAAAAGTTATTTTAATCATGAATAGCTGTGGTAGGAAGGTAGATGTTTATATGTGCAATAGTACAGTACCTACTGTGTGTATTTTAGGAGAACCTGAGAATAGCAGCTGTGCTGAAATACTTGACAGTGAAGTCAAATATAGTTTAGGTTAAAAAAAACCCAAAGTGGCTGGGGAGGGTGGATTTGCAGCGTGCAGCCTGTCGGTGTTATCTCTGCCGCGTGGCACAGAACAGCCTGTGACTCTGGCACTTGTTTGTGAACGCGCGGTTCCCGTAACGGGATACGGCCCGCTCCTGTCAGAGTGGTGGTGTGCCTGGGTAAATGCTCTCCACCCCCCAAATTTCCCCAGAGCCACAGCAGCATGACAGCTTTGTTTCTCCAAAGGCTGCCTTCTCTGAAGCGTTGCTGGTTTTGCAGCCAGTGGACCTGTTGAGCTTTAGATCTGTAGAGCTCAGAAGAAGTGAAGCTGCAGGCACTAAAACTAGAGCTCCTGCTAATGTGCCAAGGTCAAAAGGATCAAAACCTAAATTAAACTTGTCCCTGAAATTTGGCTGTGAATCACAAATTCAGGAAGTTGTACATGAAAATCGGTCTGGGCACTGTTTCTTTCTTAAGAAGAGTCCTTTAGCTAAAAATAATGTATTGCGCTATAGTTATAAATAATACGGGCTTTTTTTTTTTTTTCTTCCCCTGTCTAATTAAATTGTTACTCTTGCCACAACGAAAGGAAAGGGAAAAGATAATAACATGAATCTGGTTGAACAAGTACGTAGCTTGCAGGTTTCAGCTGGAGTGTTTGCAGCTGCAGATGATGCTGAACCCTACGCTCATGCGTTTAATTGTCAGAATGAAAAGAGGGTGCTCTGGAGGGATCAGCAGTGTTTTCTACGTGTGCATCATTTGGGAACCCTTTTGAAAACTCACACAAAGTGGGTTTTTCCTGCACTGTCAAAATACAGAAAAAAAGGAATTTTAATTTTATGGCTTTTTTGGTGGTGGAGGTTTTATTTTTTTGGGCTGGTAACTGAGTGGATTTTGTAAAATTGTGGTTGAACCATACAGTATGATGTTTTGATGGGCTATGGTGTCCTACTAAAATGACAAGCAGTGGCCACAGATAGCACTGCCATTGTAAAGTGTGGGCAAGTAGTGGATAAAGCTGGAAAACTGAATTCTTCTGCATCTTGGTTATGGTACCGAGGTGTCTTTGAAAGCCGTGTGGGCAACCTGGCCATGGCCTCCTGCCTGCTGAACAGTAGTGAAGGCCAGCAACCTGGTAAAACCATAATTACCACTCCTATTGCTGCTGTTATGTTTACTCCAGGAAAGTTTTGTGTATTTTGCTGCTGAGATTTGTCAGTGACCTTAGCAGTGTTCAGGTTTGTGGTGGATTGTGGGGGTTATTGGAGAGACCATCTAACTTCCTTCTGGGAGGGCAATGATAATGGCCAGTGAAAGCAGTAGTCCCAGAAGCCTGAGGGACAACGACAGGCAGTAATGTGGCTGCCAAACTTTAAGCTTAATCACGTCTTTCAGGTGGTGAGAGTGTTACTTCCTTCAAATGAGGCCATGTTGAGTGAGAAAGAAGGATCCTACACAGCAGAGAAGCTGGCCTGTGCAAGCAGTAGAGCTGGGCGCAGGCTCAGAGATTTATTGCGCTGAAATTTGCTGTCACTTAAAAAAAAAAAAGGGAAAAAAAGTGGTGAGGCAGCTGCGTTATTTCACTGGCAGTGATGCAATGCTGGTGACACACCAGGACGGGAGGGACCAGCACGCTCTGTGACAGCACAGCGTGTCCGTGGTGTCACCTGAGAGTGCCCCACCAGCCGACAGCTCCAACCAAGTGCCGGCACGTCGTCTAGGGCTTCATTTTCAGGCCAATATTTATACATAACAGCTGGAAGTATGTTTTTGGAAGTAACACATCGTGACTGCACTTGTACAATTTCCAAAACATCCCCTTTGCCCCTCCTATGTTCTGTGCTTTAGGGGATTTTAGACTTTTTTTCTAAATTTATTTTATTGCAGAGCAGTCAAGGCATTTACTAATTTTTCATTCACTTGTCAGCTGCTCTAAAAGAGTGAAAATCTCACAGGAAAACACCGTGCTCTGATAAGGTTGTAAACAGAAAGCAGAAATCCTGGTATTAATGTTTACTGCATTATCCTGAAGGTTTCTGCTGCCCCCCAAAAGTTAGTGATGGCACAGTCAAGAAAGAATATTGTAATATTGAAAAGAAAGACCCAAAACGAAGAAGATTAAGCATTTTTTGAAGAAAAAAAAATTGAAAAGGGGTGAGGAAGAAAGCTGCTGGTGTATAAGTGTGTGTGTTTGGTTAAGGAATTGAATGAGTAGCAAATACTTTTCCATGTGTGTGGAAAATATGAGCTGGCTTTTGCAATAGCATTTTATGGGAAGAAAGATCAAGGGTTCAGGAGCTGAAATACTTAATTCATAAAATGTAGGGAGCAAAGACAAGCTACTTGTTGTGCTTCTGCCCATTTGCTGTAAGTCCGATCTGGCTGAATCATTTCTAGGAATGGAGTGGGTAACTGGACTTCCAGCCTCCTCTCTGTCCTTGGCTTCTCTCCTGCATGGCTGCTCCTGATTAGGACTTGTTGTACTGAGCTTATGTGAAGGTAATGTTCCTGTCCACTTCATTGCTAAAGCTTTTACTACCTTGGGATCTAAGCACAGTTCACTTGAAACTGGATTCAAACAGCCAGCTTGTTTCACAGAGGCTTTTTAACCACCTATCACACAGTAGCTGGCCTGGGCAGAATTTTGGTCTGATGCTGAGGAAACGAAAGGCCCTTCCCCACCACTGGTCCATTGCTACACTTTGTGGGTGTTTTCTGACAAAATCAAACCCAACCCAAGCATTTCCCCTGGTGTTTGAGGTCTTCTGAAAGGCTGAAAATGGATGATCAGCCATATCAAGCCCAGCTTGCTGCAGGTGTACTTTTATTTGTTTGGTGAATGTGATTTTTTTATTTGTGTATGTGAAGAAATTTGGTGTTAGGCTGCAACAGACTGCTTGCCTGAAGGCTTTTTCTGTCTGCTTCCTTCAATACCCAGATGATTTGAGCCCCACTCAGCTGCCAGGGTGTGCAGATAGGTTTGTGCCAGGTCAGCACAGCAACCTGGGCTTGGCCCCTATGCCGTCCCATGCTTAATCCCCATTTGTTTAATCTGGCACCTTCCCAGCTCACTTTAGACATTGCTGTATGCCTCAGGTTGGTGTGGCTCTGCAAGGCTGCACCACACAGGGTGGTGGTTTTCCCCTCTTTCCAGTAAGTGTAGTGGGAGGGGGAATTAAAGCAGCTGTTCACAACATTTTTAAGAACTTTTGAGAGCCTCTGTGCTTTCTGTAGTTTTCAGGACAGGTTGATGCTGCATGTGAAGGCTAAAGTTTGTCTGCCTGTCAGCAGGCAGAGGGGCTGGGCTGGTGCCACATGGGCTGAATTTGGATCGCTTTGGTTAGGGAAAGCAGCTCTGGTTATCTTGGGGATGAATATAAACCCTTTTGGTTGTTAACTAATGAGTTTTGATACTCTGTATTTTTGAACTTTGGTTCTGAAAAAGGCACAAATTTGGAGCTTGTGATCTTTTCCTCCCAAAAAGAAGGAAGTGTATTTTAGTGGTGGTCTTGAGCCAAGGTGCAAATTGTGTTTTAGCAGCAGCCAAAGTAGCTTCCTAGACAAAAAAGGTTCTAGGTAAGACTGTCACCTCTGCATCTTGCACTTGCTGCACATTTAATGAATGTCTTGTGAGAGCTAAAAAAATTCATTAAAAGCAGTTTGTTTACCTAAACAGAACCTGTGTGAAAAGGGCATGTTTGAAGGAATTCAAAGCCCTCTAATAATTTTGTGGGGAGGAAGGATTTTCATTTTTGTTGTTGTTTTTAATCTTAAGCATGATTCCTTTTCACCCTGGCTTTTCTAGCTCTGCACCCATCCGTGTGTGCGCTCTTGTACAGTTACCAGCCCATGTGCGGTTCCAGGTCCCTCGGGCAGCAGCCTTTCCCTGCCTAATGGCTCTGAAAGGGCTCTGCAGAGCCAGAAAGATCCCGAGGATTTGCAGCTACCACCCTGTTTTTAATGCACGCCTCTGCCGGGCCCCTCTGCCGAGGCAGTGCTGTGCCAGATGCGAGACTGCTCTGCTGGTTTGGAGCAGCTCTTGTAGCTCGGGGGTGGCCCTGCTGCCAGGGCCTCTGCGGGAGGATGCTGCCAGGCCGGGCGGAGCAGCTCGAGTCGGGATGCTGCCAACTTCCATCTCCTCTGCTGGGGTCTCCCCACTTCTGCTAGGGGCAGCCAAAAGAAAAGGATCTGTGCTCCCCAGCGTGCTGTTGCAAACACAAATGGGACACAGAGAGGGCCAGCTCACTCCTGTGTGGAGTGCTCCATTGTGGTGGCGTATGAAATATCCACCTCCATTACCAGTTCCATAGGCACTCCCTTCCCCTGCTGGCTGCCTCCTCTCTAACCCTCTCTTATGGGTGTTTTGGCAGTCATAGGTTCAGCAAGGTTGGGGGAGCACTCACTGAGGCTGAGGGTCTGGCTGTCTCTTGCTGCAGGGGGGTTGAATTGTAAGGAGGAGATGATGACCAGCCTTTAGGGTGTGAGGAGAGAGGCATCTTGGGCTGGCACACTCTCCATGTGAGGCCAGGTTTCTTCTTCAAAGCCAGGAAAGTACTCCTGCTGCTCACCATGGTGAATTTGAATCTTTCCCTGTCTTAGGCATGCATTAATGTTAAAATTGGCCAAATCAGTGCCAGAATGTTTATGATGGCAAGATGCTGATTGGCATCTGCCATCTCTTTCCTTTTCATGGGCAAAGGTGCCCCATCCTGAGCTTCCAGGACAGCCTGGCCCAGAGTGTGAAACACATCAGTGTTGCTGTGCTGGAGGTTGGGTGGATCCTTAGGATGTGAGTTTTGTGTCCACCAGGACTTCTGCAGCCATTTGGGGGATCCAGTGGTGGGGACTTCCCATCTTCCTCAGGACTCCAATTATCCTGTGAGGAGATGTCCAAGTTAGGAACTAGAGAGCCATAAAGGGAAGATTGTAAATGCATGTGATATTTCAATCTGATAGCATGTCTGTGTTTAAATACCTTTTGGCTGCAAGAACTTGTCTTTCATACCTCATGCTGTCATTTAAAGAAATAAATAGCAAGAGATGGGCCTGAATTGTTTTTTAAGTATCTTAAAGCTAGCCAAGATATAGATGTTTCCAAGACCTCTGGCAAAAAGAAATGAAATTGTTTTAATCTAGTGTATTAAGAAGATCAGAGGCAACCTCTCTTTAGGAACCTTCTGCCTCTTCTCCCCCAGCCACCTGGGGAAAGCAAGTTGCTTTCTTTAGGAATAAATAGTTCTTTACAGTGCTGGGACACAGTTGTCCAGCCTTCCCATCTTTGCCACCTCCAGTCAGTACTTTACTGAGGGAGTTGTGTTTATGCTTTTCAGCCTGAGAGTTCACTTCAAATTAGTGCTGTGTTTCCACATAGAGTCAACTCAGATCCTTTGTTATTATCTCTAATATGTGAAACAATTAAGATTGTTCAGTATTTTGCAAGATGAGCAAAATCCAGAGATGTTCCTCCCTCTCCTAGCCTCTTCCAAATTGTGCAAGTGCTTTTGCTCAGAGGCTGCACATTTCAGGAGCTTTTCTGACTTCCTTGCTTGCTGGGCCAGCAAAATTTTAATCCTGAAGATTGTGAAGCCTATGTGCTCCTGAAAGCATTGCCAGGTAAGGGGTGATCCTACCAGGCTGTTTGAAGGTAGAGGATGTTGACATGGTCTCGTGGAGTGTGATTTACAGCTGTCCTCCCTCAGGTGGGAGGTACCACAATCAAAACTATGTGACCCAAAGGCTCTGGTCATTGCAGAGTGCAGGCAGGTAACTCAAAACCCTGAATGTTTCTTTTGCAAGACCTTAAAAATTTCATTCTGTTGTAGGCAGTTAGGTGTATTCAGAACAAACAACCAACAGGCTGGGCATTTTCTGGATTGTTGTCCTGTAGCAAATATTAGAGGGTTGCAGTTATCATGGGATCATTGTTTTTGTCAGGATACTTTTCAGCTGCTTCTCCACACCAAGATGAAGATGTATTGATAATTATGTTGGTGCATAATATGCTAGGTGAACTAATTCCTGCTCAACAGAAATAATTTCAGATTTCATATTTAATGGAATGGTCTTGAGAACAGTTTTGTAATCCTTTGTTTATTTTAGATATTTTTCAGTGGTTAGGTTTATTTACTCTCCAGTAGCCCCTCTCTCTTCTTTGTCTCCAGTGATTGTTTTGGGGGGGGGGGGTTGTTTCATTAGCCCAGTGTGTGTGGTAGTCATAGTTTGCTACCCAACAGCAGTTATTTGGATTCTAAGCAGGAAAAAGGGAAAATTAATTTGTAATTTCATACTTGTAATTTTTATTTTATCTAAATACAGCTGCAGGATTATGCCAGAGTAGTCTTAAGTGTAACTAATATTCCATATATTTTTGGTTTAATGCAGGATGTTCTCCTGTGTCTTCTGACTCAGAAAGGAGGGAATGAAAGTTGAGTTAATGTCATAATGTGACATCAGTTTTGGACTACAATTTTGTTTTTTCACAGAACAGTGAAAAGTTCTTAAGGAACAGTGTGAACAATTTTCCCAGACAATAAAAGTACATGCTGAGGTTTGGGGTTTTTTTTTCCATTTACCACATTTAGGCATCATTTTACAGACTTTTGCTTTAGCATGGTAATTGCTCCTTCCGAGTCAGTGTGGCTGGGCATGGGGAGTGGGTTTGGGCTGTGCTGAAGCAAGTTCTATCCATGATGTTAAACACCTTCCCAAAGGCATCCTCTCCTTGAGACAGGCAGGGGCAAGATGAGAGGACACCGCTGGGACATGGGGCGGTTTTGCAGCGGAGCCGACCCGTCTGCGCGTGGCCAGGGTTTGTGTCAGGCAGCACAAAAGCTGGCTCAGTTGGTGTCAAAAGGCTCTGCCGCCTGCCACTCTCTGTTGGGAGCCTCTGGGCTCACAAAGAATCTCACTTGGGAGTCGGACTTCCATTATTGTAGTTTTCAGTCTGGCTTGGCGGGCTGCTGAAAAGTGCCTCAGACCTTCAGTGAGTTATGGCAAGCTGACTGAAATTAATACCATATTTTACATTGTTTTAGAGAGTGACCTTTCCTCACTTGGGAAACATAAAGGAGCTCATCTTATTTCCCCAGCACTTCTTTCGGAGTCTGTGTTAATTTCCCTTGATTGGGCTGAATTTATAATGCTGGAAACAAAGACAAATGCAGAAGATTTAAAGAGCTTGTTCGTGAACTTTAAAAGTTCCCTTGAATAGACTGGGCACTTCTAAATGTCTCCTTACTTACAGTTGGTTTCTGTTTTCAGTTTTTTTCTTTTTTTTTTCTCTTTTCCTTTTTGGAATTCCTGACTCAGATATAGGAGATTGCCAGTATTACTGTGCTAGAAAATGCTGGAAATTTATCTGGAAATTCCACAATAAAACCACCCCTATATCAAAGCTGTATTTCTTTCCTATTGCATTGTAAATCTAATTACTTAAGTGTAATCTTAAAACACCTGATAATCAGATAAAATACACAAACTCATTTGGTTGAATTTTTTAAATTGCATTGCATTTCTCAATCACTGGCACCTGAATAAGGACAAAAGGGCAGACACCAGAGCAGTCACCTTCCGTCTTCCTTGGCATGAAGGATGGGTGGCAGCTGTAACCTTGTATGCTGAACCTTCTGCTCTAGGGACTTGTTATGATAGATTTGCAAGGTGCTCTTTATTTTCTGGGTTTTTTGTTTTGTTTTAGTTTTTTTTTTTTTTAGAAATTGCAAGCAGGGAAGTAGAACTGAGTCTAAGATCTGGTATATTTTATCAGTTATTACCTGTGGATTTAAATGTGTTAAACAGCGATGAAGGAGATTCTTTTGTTCACCACTCAGTTGCCTCTCTCAGATCTTTGATCAAGAGTTTTAGGGAGCAAATTAGTAGACTTTTCTTAACAAAAGCACATTGTATCCTTCACGTGTAACCTGGTATCTTTTCTCATCAGCAACATTTCTCAGAATTTGTAATGAAGTGGATAATTGCAATTTTTTTTCTCTTAACGAGATTGACACAGTAGAGATGACAACTTGGAGTTTTTTTCCCAGAGCAGTCCAAGCCTTTGGACCCAAATCATCTTTATATGTATGCACTTTCTGGGAATCAAAGTCAGGGTGCTGTGAGGCTTCCAGGATCTGCTGGAGACCTCAGCTGTCTTTCTGATGTGCATGCCCCATGCAGTGTGTTGTACCCATATTTACAGGTTTGTAAACACTGTGAGTCCCAACCATGATGGAAAGAAAGGTAAATTCTTGACTCATTTATACAAGCCAGCTTTAGCTGTGGTCTTCAAGGGAAGTGTTCTGTGGAGAGTTGGGATCTCCATGTAGCTTTTTGCATACAGTCAACCTTTGCCTTTATTAGCAGATTAGTAGATATCTCCTTACGGTACCTTTCACGCTGTATTTTGTAATTCACTTTTGGTAGGAGGACCTGTTAGGCACGGCCCAGCTCTGTTGTTGTCTCTCTGTACCCATGGCATCTAGCTGGGGAGGACAGCACCAGCCTGGACCTTGTGCTCTGACACATTCCTTCTAGCTCCAGGGTCTTCTCCAGATACTTTAAGTGACTGGACTTGTTACTGTTTTACCTTTTTCTGATGTTCTCAAAATTTTCTGGCTTCTAGGGCTTATATTTTTTCCCCATCTTCCAGTAATTCATATCAGAGGTAAGAGAGCAGTGGTTGTTGTAGACTGTGGACCCAAGCTCCTAGTCTCAAAAGAATCCCATTTGTCAAGGAAAACAAAAGCTGTGCTTCCCTTGCAGGACAGCAAAATGGCTGAGCTGAGCAATTCTGCTCCTTAGGTCTGTGACTTGCTTCATCTCCCTCCCATACAATTATTTGCAGAGAGAAAAACTCCCATTGCATATTTTCGTTCACATCAACCAAGCTTGAGGACTTGGTCTAGAAAGATTAAACTCGTGTTCTGTGTTTCCTGCCAAGATGCTGCAATCCACTGGAGATAAAATTAATTCCTTTTTGCTGAGTGAGAATCCAAAGCTATTTATTAATAAGGAAAAGAAAGTGCCAGATCTTTCTCCCTCTCGTCTCGTATGTGTGGGCATGTGAAGGGTACTCATCCTGCTTTTGACCCTCCATTCCCCCTTTCCAAGGGACATTTTGTACAAATCAGCATTAGAATCATCAAGTTTCTGAAACCAGGTGTGACAGAATAGGCTTTAGTTTAAATGCCTTTTAATTTAAAGTCATTCATGCTTTCCACTTTTCAATTTGAACAGTAATGAGGAGATTTTCAGGTATACTAGAAGAGTTAGTCTCTCAACTCCTGTTGGCTTTTACTGGTGGGATATTAAGAGAAAGCTGTGCTGTTGTCCTTGAAAGATCTCTTTGTGAATGTCTAGCATTTTGTGATGAGTTGGTGTTTCTCTCCAGGAGTCTTTGAAGCTAGTATTTTCCTGGATCCTTCTTACCAGAATTACCAAGCAAAGCTTTATATTCAAATATTTAAAAGATTGTAATTGCTTTAATTAAAAAAAAACATGCACGTACCTGCATTTGATTTATATTACAAACACCTGTATTATCAGGTTGTATTTGCCAGAGTAAATACCTGAAAGGTTTTAAGAACCTCATTACATTGAAGCTCATGGACTGAGCTGGCCTGTTTCGCAGGTTTCACAAGGTTTTTGTCCTATCTCCCTATGTGTGTGCATGTTTATATGGGTGTATATATGTCCTTGTGTTTACCCTACCAGAAAGCAAGCAGCCTGAAGAGCTGTAGTCATCTGTGGTGGGGATAAATACCCATTGCCATGTTTTCTGGAATGCCTGCAAACACTGGTGAATTTGCCTTGAATTGCAGGAAAAGGTTTGGTCTGCTCCTATGGATGCAATGTCAGTGTCTTCCATGCAAACTAAAGCAAAGTGGAAAACTTCACTGCAAATGAGAGCCAGGCTTGGAGTCTCCATCCATTTCTGCCCAGGTGTGTGTGTTTCCCCTGGCAGTGTCACACGCTGTCACCTGAGAATCACTGGCATGACTGAGTGATGTGCAAGTGATCTTCTGCTACCTTGAGGTTTAATTTTATTTCTTTCCCCTGTATAGGGTTATATTGGTTTCTTACACTCCCACTTAAAAATGCATGTTGGGAGAAAACACTAGGTAGGTGATAGCATTTTCTAACTTGTTCTGTAAGGGATTTTATGCACACTATTCTGTAAGGGTTTTAGTGCACACTCTTGAACAGTATGTTGTATCCCATATACACTTTAGCATTTATTTGTACAGCTGTATGTAATGACTTATCAGGATACATCATGTTGGAGGGAGTTTTCTGCTTGTGTTGCCACATAAATTGGGGACCAGTGTGAGCCAAACTCATTTCAAGAACCGAGGTCAAGGGACGCACTCTTGAACTAAGCCTAACTTCAGAAAGTCTTGGGAATTCAGAAGTTAAATTTCCGAATTTAACTGAGAAGTAAGTTAAGTAAATTTAAAAAAGGGCAAATACTTCTATTCCCCAGAACAATACAACAGTCCAGCTGTATGTGCTTTAAATGTGAAAATTGCAGGGGAGGCTCTAAATAACAGGGGTGACAGATAAAGCAGGAAGGAGAGGAGAGGGAGTGGGAAGATGGGAGCTTCTTTTTCCTCACTTCTGTCCAAGGAGTGGAGAGTCTCACTGGATATGTGATGGAGGTTGGAAGATACACGTGTAAAATCTGGAAAGAGCCTTGAGTGCAAAAAAAAGCCATCTTTGTTTGAAAGTGGTCTTGGGAAGAAGCAGAGCAAACAACACTATCATAATGCGTCTTCTCTCCCTTGGCGTGCAGTTGTCACGAGAGATTTGTAACTCTTTCCTTGGTTCATTGTTCCCCAGCCAGTGTGTATTCTCCATTCAGTAGTGCCAGAATTAAGATGAAGCCTGCCCGTTTCAATAAGGCGGCTTTGTTGTCCAAATGGCAGCACTTGTATAGAAATTGGATTGACTCCAGCAGAGCTTGCACGATACACTGCAAAACTGTTGTCATATGATCCTTTTTATTACTAAGAAAAAGCCTGTTCTCAAAAAAATGGACTAGACCTCTTTTTTTTCTGTTTTGTTAGGGAGGGGGAAAAATCACCATAAAATGCTTTCTATTAATAATAACATGCAAATTTGAAAACTGTACTGAATGTTTGAGTGAAGTAAAGAGATTGGATTAAGTAAAGTGGCATTAATGTAGAAATGTGATAGAGCCCCATCTACTTCATTTTATGTATCAGGAGCTGTGATTAATCTACTCACAGGTCCAAGTAAGCATGTGCTGTTCAACCTTAGCAAGAGGGGATGGGAGGTGATGGCACAACAGGGAAGGGAGAGATGTTGGAGTGGTACAAAGTACAGCTGCAGGTTCTGAGAAGTGTGGTTCTCTCACCTACCTTCTGCAGATGTGGGGGAAAGGCAGCTTGCTCTAAACAGGCTGTTTGAAAGAGCAAGCATTTCTTGGTACTCTGTGTTCATGTAGCACCCAGCACTGCGAGTCTCTCATCCAGGCCAGTCACGAGGGAGGATGCATCCTTATGAGAAAGACATTACTGCTAATGTCTTCTAGTGCTAATAATGGAAATTGCTGTTCCAACTCAAAGCATTTTATGCTCTTAAGAATTTTTTTTCTCCGTTCTGAAATGAAGCATCTGTAAAGAGAGCACTTTCTTATCAACTAGGGTCCAGGTGTTGGATTTGAGAAGAGAATTTTCCTCCCTTTATTCTTGTTTTTTTTTTCCCAGTCAAGCAGCAGAAAATAGGTGAACACATTTTGTTATGAGTATTGATACTATTTGTTAGCCATGAAATTTTACTTTAAAAATTGTGTTTTAACAGTAGAGTAATGTGAGGAGGAATTGCCTTAGGTCTAGATGAGTTTTATAAAGCTCCTTTTAAAAAAAATTTTAATTTATTAATTCACTGTTGTCATGATAAGAAGCTTCATTTTGCAATGCTTTGTGATTTATGAACTGTCTCTTCTTTAGCTTGTCTTTTGTAGCAATGTGATAATATTTGTATAGGTTTTGATAGTTACAAAATGTAATTGAGTTCCTAGCACATATAGAATAGAATTAATAGATTTTAAAGCTGGAGGGACCCATTATGCTCATGCTCATGGTCTGATATCTGTGTGACATACAGGACATCGAATTTCATCTAATAATTCCTGCATAAAGGATGTGAATTCTGGCTGAGCTTGAGGTTACAATCCAGTTGGGATTTAAAGACTTAAGATGATAAAGCTTTCGCAATTCTTTTCTCCAGTGGTTAATTACCTTAATTTTTTTTCTTTTGCTACAAGAAGTTTGATACTTCTTTTACTCCCTGAAGTTGTCAAGCCACTCTTCAGGTTTTTTTATATTCCATTTTTGTGTGCTAACATCAGCTGATGTCTGATATCAGAGACCTTTGAACAGGGAAGGTACAAATGACCAGGTGTTCCCTTAGATAACCTAAATCCTTGGACTCCTTCTGCTCCTCCTGAAAGTTGTATCTTTTAGGGGTTTACTCACGTAGTCCTTTACTTTTCTTAATAAAATTTGTGTAAGTATTGCTATTTCAATACATCCTGAAATGTACTTGCAAATACACTTCATAGTATTTGAGCCTCTTCACTTGCTGCACAGCATTTAAATTGAGTCTCTATTAAAGTTCACTTCTATTAGAAGCTTTCTTCTACTGATAAACTTTTTAGTCAATGTCAGGGTTTGTGGGGTTTTTGATTTTTTTTTCTTCTTCTTCTAACTGAATTTAGTTTGTGGATTTTTGTTTGTTTGTCATTGTAATTGACTATATTTCTGATGCAAGAGTTTCAAAATCCCCACTTCCCTCTCTAGGCCTCTTTGCAGGGAAGGATAGCTTTCTTTACCTACCTAAATAGGTTAAGCTCTTTGTTTTAAGTAGAAATAATGTTGGTCTTCCATTCTGTATTCTTGATCCATTTCCCTATTTTGTTCTGCATGTAATGAAGAATTTGGGGTTTTGTAGATGCAGGAGCCTCTTCTGAAGCCACTGGAGCTCCAATCTCCACTTTGCTGCTTTTTGTTTGCCTGTTACCCTGCACAGCAATTTGCAGGGAGAAGCAGCACTGAAGCTGCTACTTCTTAAAGGGAAGAAGGGAAATGGTGAGTTCCAGCATCTCAGAGCCACTTGCAGGAGGCTAACAGCCCTTTTACCACAGAGGTCAGCAGCATTTTGGGAACCTTTTCTGCCTGCATGAGGGTATAAGAAAAGGTAGTACGTGATTTTTTTTTTTTCAGGCGTTGAAAAGGGAGCTGCTGCTTGTGTTGTACGTGGCTTCTGTTCCTCGAGGGTTAGCCATGGAGAGGGAGGTGCTTGGATCCACAGATGGTTATGGCACTGTCTCCACACAGGGAAAGGCACAGACATCTCCTCTCAATGGCAGGCTGCTGGAAGCTCCATGGCAATTTTGGTTTGCTTCTGTGTAAATCCAAATCCACAGCTTTCCAAGTACGTGGCACAGGGGAGGTTACTGCGGGTCACTTAGCAGTTTCCAAGTTTGGTGAAGCTGCTGTGTAGTGCTTATTAAAGGGATGGGAATATAACAGGTAAGCCAAGTAAATGGATTAGCTGTAAGCAGTCCTATTGTTGGCACTGCCTGGAGATAGGTTGTGAACCAGGCAGGCATGTCTTGCAAGCGATATTCTTTCATCCCCCGATTACAGAAGAGCAGCATAAATAGAGTGGCCTACATTGAAATGATTCCTGGAGGAAAGAGGCATTTAAAGCCAAGGATGGTTATGGGTACTCAGAGCAAACTGTTCAAACAGAATTCCATTTCCAAGAAGGAGGGGAGGGGAGAGGGTAAGGAGCATTAAGCCAAGTGTCTCTCTGTCCATCTCTGTCTGAATGCCTGAAATGTTTGGGACAAATGGTTCCTTCGAGGCATGCATCACTGCTGTCATCTTTAGAACCTTCATGGAGCAGCTTTTACCTTTATTTTTAGTGGTTGGCTACTGTTGGCTTGAGGGAGAGTTAAAAGAGGAAGGTCGCTAAAGACGATGCCTTCGTGTTTCATCAACAAGAATGGCTGGGGGGGGTTAGAAGCATTGTCCACTTCCAATGGTGCATATCGACATGTTCAGAGAAGGCATTTCCTCCAGCACAGGGACTGCTAGTAAAAGTCATGGTTTGAGCTTTTGTGCCTGTAGTCCCTGTCCAAGAAGGGTATTTGACTTTTGAGTCTGCCTACCCCGAGCACAAGACAACACGGCTTGCCCGTGCCAGCTGGGCAGGCAGGTTGCCCACACGCGCTGTGCTGTGGCAGCTGGGGGCTGCCTGGAACGGGAATGCTGGCTGGTGTTTGTCCCCAGGCAGAGCCCTGGCTCTGGAGGGTGAGCTCTCCTTTCCCCTGCCCTGTGGCTTCCTTTTCTGCAGAGCAGATAGCACTGATGAGTTCTTACTAGGGCGTGGTATTCTTGGTGGTGTGTTTTTGGTGTGTCCCCCCACCATCCCAGCAAGGTTTACAGCATTGCAAGTGCTTGACAGCATGTTGGGATCAAAGGAGTTCAGGAGGCTTAAGGTTGTATATTTATGTGGTTTTTTATTACCTACTACTGTCACTCATATTATCTAAGATTAATCAGATTGAAAAGCTCAGGCAAAATAGTTGCCTCCACAGTTTTCCTTACTGTGTCTGCTGCACTCCAGGCTCCTTTTAAGGTGAAGCTGTGTTACCTGGGGCTGCCTCCCACCATCAGCTCCTCCAGGTGTTGCTGCAATGGCTGTGTGTGTCCAAGCTGCTCTCTGCAGGCAAGGAGAGCTCACAACACAGCTCACACCTGCTGGGTTGGATCATTCTCTTGAGGAAACTTATTCTACTCCCCATCTTTCCATTATATAGCACTTAGGTAGCACAGGTATTTAAATTTGGTCTCTTTAGGTCAGAAAAAGAGACCTTCCTAATGCTAGCATCAGTCTAGGCTTTCTACTTGGATATAAACAATCCCTTTCACGTGGGCTGAAGGGGACTTCAGATACAGAAGAGGTTCTGGGCAGTTCCTGTCCAACCCTTGTTCTCACCAACCTCATTCTATCCTTATTTCTCTTTTTTTTCTTCCTCCTGTTTTATTAAGCTAATTGAATTTTGAGCTGATAGCAAGTCTTTGATGAAGATAGAAGGACATTTTCTATTGTGTGCATTAAAGTCACCTGTAATGTAAATGTCTTACATGCAGACTATATTGTTTAAAGTGTCCTGCTGTTTTTGCCAGGTGTAGTTGCAGGAATTAACACAGTTTTATCACTTAGAAACAATCTTTCACTATCTGCAGGGAAGAAACCTCAAAACATACACTGGGAGATAGAATGAAGTCAGGTGGTTTGTGTCTGGAGGTGCTTAAGGAAAAGACTGGATGTGGCACTCAGTGCCATGGTCTAGTTGACAAGATGGTGTTAGGTCATAGGTTGGACTTAATGATCTCAAAGGTCTTTTCCACCCTAATAGATTCTGTGATTCTGTGTAACATGTTAAGTCTTAAAGGATTGCAGGAACAGCTTCCCTCTGGGACTTGTCATCCCCCCAGTGTAAACCTGCTATATCAGATGTGTATGTGTTGGAAATACAGCAGTCTTTTAGAAAAAAACTGATTTTAAGCAATTGGTCTAAATAGGAATACTCATTTTCTGTTGTGTTTGATTTTAAATCTTTGTAAAGCTCCACATGGATCATTTCCCCCTCAAAAGTAATGTTTTTTTCCATGTGAAGTAATCTACAGTTACAAGAAACAGCATTAATATTTAGCATAACATGGAGATCATGCAATTTGAGTATGTCCAATTTTCACTTGCGTTTTTTATTTAAAAGATTTCTATTAATGCAGATCTTCAAATATCATGCAACACTGCCTGCAAATAGAGGCATGAAATCACTGTAATACAGAGATCCCTGCAATTCTCCAGTGAGGCTGAAGAGCTTTCTCAGTGCCTTGCAGCAGGTCAGAGGAAGCTACTTCAGCTGCATTCTTCCGCTGCCATTTCTGTGATTGCTTCCACCGTAGGAATGATAAAGTGATATTTCACATAACTTTGTTCTTTTGGCAGTTCTTCACAGAGAACTTTGCAAAGCAGCAATGATCCGTTTGAGCTCCACTTGAAGCACTGAGGGTGTCAAAGAGTGGGTACATGCCATCACTTTTGGTCTCATTTTATGTGAAGAATTGGTGTGTTTCATTTCAGGAATGTTAATTGAGCCATTTGAGTTCAGGTATGAACTCTTTGCATAACTGCCTTCCATCGAGGGAGTGAATTCACGGCACTCTTGCCTATCCCTCCTGCCTTGTGTTGTTTCATTTTTTCACCACAGCCCTGCTCCTAGTTTATTCCATAATCTAGATTATGGCCAAGGGCAAGACCTACATAAGCATATGGTACACATTGCACGTTGCATTATCTGAAGTCATGAGGGTGTGATTAATGGGCTTAAGGTTTTAATTTGGCCTGTCTTACTCTCGTGTCTCTTTCCAGTGAGGTTGTAAAGCCTGACCAGTGACTGCATCTGCGAGGTGCGTGCTCCAAGTGGTGAGGTGGCACTTATTTCCTTGAAGTGCTGAGCAGCTGCTGGAGGTAAACCTCTGCTGCCAGGAGCAGGGCTGAGCCTGCTGCAGACTGGCCGACCTGGTTTGGATGGCACTGCTTTGCCAGATCCGAGTGTCTCAGGGCAGTTTGGACTCAGCCCTCTGAGTGCCCCTGGAAAGAGTGGGTGATCTCATTCTTGGGTCACATCAAATGATGTTTCAGGTGTTGCCTGGCCTTGTGGACTGGTGTAGATGCCTCAGGTTTGTAGCAGGCAGCTGCTTCTGGTGTACTTTCTATGATGGAGTTCAGCAGATGTGCAGGTCCTGTCAGAGAAGAGCTCATACAAGCTGGAACAGAGCTCTGATCTGCCTTGTGGATTTGCGGTCTGGAGTGTGAAGGTTGTGCCTCCATGCTCAAATTTAGAGCATAAAATGGTTTGTTAGTGCAATATTTGTCTGTCCAGGAAAAAATAGGTTGGGTATCTGTCCTGCACACATGGCAAGAGGCACTGGCTGGCCTGTCAGTTCACCATGCTAGACAGACAGGGCTTTACCTGCTGTGTGGCACAGCAGGAGAGGATGGGTAGATCAAAGCAGCAGGTCCAGAGGCTCCTGTATCTACACTATACTCAAACTGAGCATTTTAATCCAGACTAGATTTTGCCTGATCCTTTGGACTACATGTGCCTGCTTCATGTGTGGGTTGAATCTGCCCAAAGCACTACTTGTTTCGTATACTTCAGTCTTAATTCAAAGATTTGAAGGCATTTGGTGCATCCCTGGACCTGATTTTCCTTTTTAGTTTTTTCTGACAGTAATTTCATTTGGGCCCAGCAGAGCCACCTTGTAAACAAAGCCAGCTTGTAATGGGAGGGATGGCTGGGGGGGTTGCTTCAGAACTGCTTTAGACTACCCACTCGTGTGGATGCAGCCAGGGTGATCCTAGCTAGGGGTTTAAGGTTTCCTTTGCATCTGTGGTACCAAAGGGAGCCATGTGGCTTATGGGAAGCCACTGCACCTCAGGCTGCCCCATCTGCTTCAGGTAGGGTGATGTGAGCTCTCCAGGTGAAATCTGCTTTGTCACAGCTGAACACATCCTGGCTGCTGGGGTTCTCATAAACACTGCATGTGCCTTGTGGTGGGAGCTGGGGACCTTGCACTGCAATTGTCTTGCATGTTGTTGCCTTTGCTACTTCAGCAGCGAACCCCACACTTCATTCATAAAATAATCTTGAATGTGTAGCAATGGGACGTGGTTGTCAGCCTTGATGATATTTCAAAGACTTGTATTTACTTGTAGTAAGACATCTTAGAAGGAAAATGAGGCGAAGCTTCAGTTTACAGCCAGCTTGCTTAAGGTGGTGAAATTAACTTAGAGATAGAAAAATTGAAGTTGTATTTCTTTAATCCATGTTGTGATCAAACAAATAAATTAGAAGCTTTGTTTATGGACTGATAGTCAGAATTCTAAGTTTTTATTTATCTTGGAAAGATCTAATAGTTTGTTTTTAGTAATAACAATTCTGCTAATTTTTATGTTAGACAGTAAAATGTTGTTGGCTTAGATATCCATGTCCTTCAGAACTGCTGTTTTTAATTTTTGGATTTGGAACAAACCCAGCATCCTAAGTTAAAAGCAAAACTTTTCTCAGCAGGTTGAGACAAAAAGAAAAGCGATTGTATCACAGAATATATGCACTTAACAACCTAGGTTTTTGATTCCATGGTTACAACAACAAAACAAAAAAGCCTCACACATATAGCCAGTTGGTGATTTTATTGTTCGAGTCAGATGGCCTTTCTTAAAATGAATTTTAATGGACAAGAAAGAAAGAATGTATTGCTGTACTTGTGCAACTGAAGTTTATGAAATAGGATTGGAAAAATACACAGAATAATTGGGCACATCCTGTACTTAGTGAATCACCAAGCTAGTGCAATAAACATTACTGCGTTTGGGAATTTAGATCTATACCCTACTTTTGCCAAGAACAATGGGAATTGCTTGGGATCACAGGCTACCTGAACTATTTCTTGTGCAAAGTTGTTTTTTTCTTTGGGTATTCCATGTTCTGAGGTAATTTCTGGTTTCATAAAATAGGTGTTAGTCCAGTTCTATGATGCCTTAGACTGACTCAGTGGAACCTAGGAGACAAACTAGGAGTGTACGTGCAGGACCTCTGCAAACATTGATACTGGTAAAGGAAAAAGATTCCTGAGCAGGAAACTATGCAGTCTAACCAGCATCTTCCTTCAGAGAAACAGGCTTTTGTCTTAAAAGTAAAAACAAAAGCTACAGACATTTGATAGTTTCAGTCTTGTTTGCCAGATTAGAGGGATAAACTTGTGAACATGTTTAAGAAATTACTAAGTTTCCAGAAAACAGACTGTTACTTGAGGGGCATGAGAACCATTACCAAGCCAGAAACAAATACAACATCCAGATCTGCTCTTGAATACACACGTGGCTCTCGCAAATTATGAGAGCTGCACATGCACAGGCTTAATGGAATCCTGATGGAAACCATCCAGGGCTGGAGTCTGGCTCCTGGTGAAATTAGGACTGCTGTCTGGCTAGGACTGAAATTTGGGTCTCAGGCAAACTGATGGAGATGTTTTCTTCCCTCAAAGAAATATGTGTTTAGTCATTGGCCAGAAAGACAGAATGGCTTGTATGCAAGGCTTTTGTAGCATTGCTTAGTGTGAGCTCTGGACTTCTTCCATCTTATTTACTTACCCAAAACATGATCATCCTTCTAAGGAGAAACTTTACTGTTTTTCCCAGTAGCAGAGGCAGTGAACCGAGTGTACCCTGAGTAACGTGCTCCTGTTGTTTCACCCTGTGAGGTACAAACATCCTGCATTTCTGATACCCCTGAGCTGAATGGCAGAATTTATGTATTCAGCCAAACCAACCAGTAGTTTCTTCAAGTGTCTGCAAATATGCCTTGATAAGTCCCCAAAGGGTCTTTTACAGCTCTGTTCCAGCTGTAGAACAAGAGCCAAGAAAGTAGGAATAGACTGGAAAAGTCTCACTAGCCCCAGAGTAGTATTTCTGAGTAGTATTTGAAGAAAAAAATTGTATTACTGAAATTTCTATGTTAGCAGAATTTATGGATGTTAAACTTTAAAAACATAGTCTTTTTTGTTAAAGATGTAGCTTCTCTTGGGGGAAGAGAGAAATGGGTTCAACCAGCAGAACGTGTTCCCTGGTCCTCTTGCCCTCCTGCATAAACACCATTAAAGGTTCAGGACGTTTCTCAGGAGGGGAAATCAATTTTCTGCACTCCTCAGTTCGATGCAGCTGTGGCCATACAGTAAGTGACTCACTCTGTGGCCATCTTTTTAATGATGAAACTATTATGTGCTGCACTGCCCATTCAGGCATTTTGGTTTCTAATTCTCTACCCTTGGCTCCCAGAAATATGAATAATGATGCTTTTACTGGAGAGGTGGAAATGCTCCCTGAGACCCACCACCAGGGCAGGACGTGCTGTTGGTTGATGCCGTGGATAGTATTAGGGATACGGGAGCGTAATTGGCTTGAACTTTTGCTCACCCCTAGACTTAAATCCAAAGCTTTTTTACCAAGTTCAGATAAGGTCCCTACCTCTGTTTGACTCCCATTAGAGCTCTGTCCTTCTGTGTCGTTCCTGGTGGTGTCTCCTCCATTCTGTTTGGGGTTGTAGGTGGGAATGCCAGTGTGCTGTGGATGCATTAGGTGAACCCTGGCCTACAAAACCTGCCCAGCTCAGATGATGAGAAAAGGCAGCTTATTACTCCAAGAGCTGTCTTTCCTACATCAGGTAGATTTGCATCAGGCAATTGCATGAATCAGATGCTGATCTTTATTACCACAAAATACATCAAGGAAAATTCCATTTCTGAAAGTCTTTCTACTGTACACAGATCCAGATGTATAGCACTGCTCTGTGCACAGCAAACGGGACTCGTATGTATTTTATTAATGTAAGTGTAATGTAATTATTCTCTTGTCCATCTGGCAGGTGGTGTTTTCATTAAGAAGTGAATAATCTAAGCTATAGGCTCTGTAGAGGGGGATGAGTATGGAGGAGATTCAGGTCATCTGCTGTGGGACCATAAATAGAAGCTAACAAGGGAGCCCTTGCTGTCCTTGTCCACTAAAACTGAAAATCTGTTGCTTTTATTTTTCCTTCAGCAGACTGCTTGCAGGCTTAGAAGCTGGTCTGTTAGTGAAAACTTTTCACCATTCATGTAGTTTAATTCCTCGTTTATGGTAGTGGCTGGAGGTACAGTGTGAAAAAACAGGTGTTATATAAGAGAAAAAAAACTTAAGTCCTTATATAAAGCACTATGCATAGGAAGATAAGATTAAAATCACACTTGTGGAGGTGCCTGGTGTGTCTCTGGGCGTGACGTACTGGTTGAAAAAGAAACTTAGATTACTTAAGGGTTTTTATTCCTGTAGAAGGTCCTGATTTAAAAAAAAAAAGAGCAAACCAAAACACACACAGAAGAACAACAAGCCTGAGCCATCCTCAAAAAAAAAAAAAAATGTTTTGGAAAGAGTGTTATGTGTAGCTTTCTAAAGGAAGTCTGGCTGCTCTCTGACCATCTGTGTGGCATCTTCTGTTTTCCAGACAAAGTTTTCTGATGTCCACATGGAAACAGGAGCAATTTCCTCTTTCCATGTCCTAGCAAGACTTTTCTTGGCACAGGACAAGGCCTCGTTTGAGTTTTGCCCTGGAAAGATATAAATATCCTGGCCCTGTCCCAGGAACATTCAAGCAAGGATTAGGTTTTATTTTTTATCTGGTAACATTCAGAGAAACCTATCAGGTTGACCAGGCTGGACGGGGTTTTCATTTAGTAAAGCTTGTAAATAAAGAAGAAAACCGAGCTTTTAAAAAATTCTTCTTATTTTTAATCTGTAATTTTAAATTTAGAAGGGTATCCTGAAATGGTGCTGAGCATCATTCGTTCATGTGTGGTGTAGGCATCACCAGGCAGGAGGTTAGAGATTGTTGTCACCCTTTTGCAAAGGCACAGATTTGCGTTCCTATGGGCTCGTTCTTTCATGGAGGATCCTGCTTATTTTCCTTCCCAGTAAAACTCAGGTCCGGTTGCTGTTCAGCCAGGGTGGAACACAGAGGCTGTCACACCACCACTTCCAAGGAAACACCTTCTAGGGTGTTCATTACTCTGTCTGCAGATAATGGGAAACTAAAAACAAACCTGAGCAACAGCCCCTTGAAAACAGCTTTAGAGGCTGGGTGCCAAACTGTTTAGCGCTGTCTGGAGGTGCTAGTGTGTCTCTTCTCATTAAGGGTGCTGCTGAGCCTCCTTCTTTTGTGTGGGCACTGAGAATACTTGAAAGGAGATACTTAACTACTGCACAACTTACTCAGTACAAGGAGCAATGGGAGTAGGGACAGTAAATACAGCATCCCAGGCAAAGGGTGAGCTAGAGCTTTGCCTGGCTGTAATAAAGCACGGGTGAGCCTTTGTCAGACATGCTTTTTTCTCTCTATTTAAAGATGTTATTTATCCCTCGGACTTCATGAAGTGTTATCTGGAAAGGTTTGCTGTGCAGATCAGTTTTTACTCTAAGCCTCTTTTGATACACTCTGCTTAGAGGGGGTTCCTTGTGTGCTGCAGGAGTCAGTGATCTCAGTGTTTTGTGGTTTCAAGCGAGAATTCGCTTCTCTGAACGCATCAAGCCTCAGTCATTTGTATATGTGTGTGAAGGTCAGTGGGCTTGTCAGATACCCGATTGTAAACCCTGTCACTAAATCAATTTCTTTTAATTAAAAAAATGTGCTGCTCTTCAGAAGAAGTGCACCCTTTCCTCTGGACAAAACCCATTATATCCCAACACAAATATGATAGCCATAAGCTCTCTGCTAGTCTCACGCTGGCTGCTTGAATCAGCTGATACATTGGAGGTTTGGAAATCTTGGTGGTCAGAGGAGGGCTGTGTTTTCCCTTCCTTTGAAGGAAATGACTGTTGTTGCTACTCTGCATCACCTAACTTTGCATCCTTAGAAGCAGAAAACATTAATATCAGAAAACAAATAGCCACACCAACAAGTGAAAGACATTCAAGCCCCGTTCTTGCTCCCTGTGGCGCCTGCACCAGAAGCACGGAGAAGTCTGTCACAAGGGCTAAGAGCAGGACAGGATTTCACATTCATTTAGTAATTTCCTTGGGGTTATACTCTTAGATGACTTAATGACTTACTGTATAGCCTGTCTGGAAGATAAGCAGGCATAATTCATTGCAGGCAGGTTGTTCATCCTTTGAGATAACCAGGAACTACACGCCATAGGGAGCAGGGAGATAAAGGCTCTAGGCATCAGCAGCTGTGGTTCAAGGTTTCAACCCTTCCACCTCCTTCTGAGACCCAGAAGTCATTTGCAGCTGATAATTCAGTCATTTGCTTTCTTTAGAGAGAAATACAGTGGCAGTGGTTGGCTGAAGTGAGTGCATTTTCCATTCTGCCCATGCTTTTTGACACAGCCACAGCATAGCTCTACCTGGAAGTAGGCATTCTTGTGTCACTTAGAGGCTTTAGGGCTGTGTTAAATGCTGGTTATGAAAACTTACTGTAAATTGATTCCAGTTTTTCTGATGTTATTTAAATGGTGACTGTCGTTCATGTACTGCTGCTTGGGATGCTTTACACATTGTTAATTTTACGTTTCAGTGCAAGTGAAGCTTTAAGGGGTTCAGTCTATGTGTTAGGTCCAAACTGAGGCACAAAGAGAGAAAGAGTGTATATATTGCATAATGTATAGTATTTATTGATATTCTTGTAAAAACACATTTACTTTCAGTATCAGTAGGTACATTTTAAAATTGAACAAGTCCCACAAAACCACGCTGCTCCTAAGCCAACAAATACTAGGATCAAACATATGACATGACTTCTCCCTAGTTAATATTCCCTCCTCCAAAAAATCTGTAAACAGCAATCTACATCTTGAGATCCCTTGCATGCAAAGATGAATGATTGTCTCAGTGGGTTCTTTATGATGACTAGCTCTCAGTAAAACATTTTTATCTTGTCTGCGTGCACAGCAAAAAGAATAACAAATACAAGGCTTTTGATATGGTCATATGATGGCCACAATGTGATTCACAGTCTGTGATGTTGCTTTATTTAAGGGGGAAGGGAGGGACAGAAGGAAAAGTCTATTTTTGTTTGTTTGTTTTCTAATTACTTGGGCTGTTTTTTCTTTGACTCAGCAACTCCGAAGAGTACATACTGTACTACAGTAACCAGCAGTCAGGGCTGGGAAGTGGAACAATGGTGATAATAGAAGTAAATATCCTGCATTCTCAGAGGGATTAGGAGGAGATGGAGGAATTAGTCTTGTTATGGTTTGGTGTGGTGTCACAATCCCTCTGCATCAATGCTATCCTGTGTGTAATCTTTCAATCTGTATTTCTCAAGTAAAGCACAGAGAACAGCCAAGTAATCAGAATAGTTTTATTTTCACTTTATTTTTTTTCATTTATGAAACCCATGTGCTTAGATGATGAAAGCATTCACCTTGCACAAGAAACCATGCAGCAAATGAAATGGGAGTCTTGTTTTCAGTACTTCACTTGACAAATACAGTGCTTATGGTCTGTCTGGAGTGTGTCTTTAGAACAGAGAGGAGAGTGATTTTGACTGACATGAAATAATTTGATAATTGACATGAAAAAACTTGGTTGACGTGGAATAACCCCTACCTTGTGATGCTTTCCTGTCAGTCTGCATACTACAGAGCAAGAGTTGTACTTGCCATGGCACACCATGTCACTCAAAAGGGTTTGAATTGCAACTTCCAAGGTGAGCCCTTACTGCTTTTAAAGGTGTTAAATTGCATTTGTGATTTCAGATAATGAAAACACTCAAGGCTCTAATGGATTGCAGGTGATTCTGTCTGCAAGGGGAAGAAGTGCAGCCTGAGGACTGCTTTGTGCAGGAAGGGATCCTCACTAAAGCATTTGTCATCTTTGTGTCCTGTGTCAACCTGCTCTGTTAATGCAGGACATTCACGTGTCAGGATATGTTAGATACAAGACGTTCTGGCTCCTTAGGGGAATAGCCTCACTTCAGTGAGAGCTGTTCACTAGAGTTAGTTGGGTGTAAATTTTAAGCAGGATGTGAATTTTAAGCAGGATATCCAGGGAGAAGAGTTGGTGTTCATGGTCACTGGGGAGAAAATTCCAGAGACAGTCTTTCAAAGATGCATGTCCTCTCAAGAACTGGGAGTTGAAAACTACTTTTTACTCTATCTCATGGATTAAAAGCCCTGCAAAGTGCCTTCTTCCCCTTTGCAATGTGCTCTTCTGAGAAGTCTGAGGTGATGAGGAGGCTTTGTGGAAAAGCAGTGGGCCTCTTGCACAGGTAGCAGCTCCTATCTGGCTCCTTTCCAGAGGCTGCTGTTAGATATTTTTAATGCTTTATTCTATGCTCTTGCTTCTGATGTTCATCACAGTACTGAAAAACCTAAATATGTCCTCTTGCAGCCTTTAATTATGTGATAAAAACCATGTCCAATTTAAAGTCTGTTCTTTTACCAGAGAGGGTGACCTGAGGATGGCATTCTCCTGTGAAGAAACAGGACTTCACACTTGCTGTTGATGGCCTGCCCTCCTTCTCTGTTCTTTACTGTATTTTTTTCATTTCTCTGGTGATTGTAATTGCACTCAATGCATTTGATAATGCAGAAGTGACCTATTTTGTGCAGTTCAGCTGATTCTGCAGTTGCCTGTAGGGTTTCCTAGCAATGTTCTTCAGCTGCTCCTTGGCTTACAAAAGCCTGATAAGTTAGACATGGCCAGCACAACATCCTTGAGGTACAGAAAGTTCCAGGTAACGGAGGAGGATGAGCCATACAGGTGTGAACGCATTGGACCCAGTGCTAATAGGGCAAGATGGAGGAACAGATTGGGATGACTAGAGTAGATGTCATTAAATGTATTAAACTGTTGGAGGCCCTTTGTACAGGTTTGTTAATATCCAGTGACATGGCCAAACATTGTGCCCCTGTAGGCTCAGCAATTAATGTATGGTACCTCTGGCATCTGCGGTACCTACTGAACTATAAAAAAAATAGATGAGCTGGGACCCATTACCATAAACACTGTCTGCAGCACTAACCTTGGTAACAGATTGTTCTGTGCCTCATTAAAAAGGAGATAGCGCTGTCAGAGGAGTCAGGGCTTCATTTTGCCATGTTTGCTACATAATCAGTTAATTTTGCTTAATAGTGCATTGCGTCGCAGATGTGCAAAAGGGCAGAGCCGCTTCCTTTTCTGCATAAAACCTCCACTCTGGTGCAGCTGCAATTTTAACAGAGTGTGTTACAGCCAGTGAGCTGACCTTAGTCACTGTCCCTGCCTTGACCTGTCCTGGGTTCTCCCAGCAGTCCTCTGGACAAGTGGCGTGCTTGTACAAGTTCAAGGTACGAGTTCTTCAGATGAGAAGTTAGACACAGATGTGTATGAGAGTGGTCATTCAATGTCTGTTGTTCTTGTGCCTGTTTTTAATTTTTTTTTAATCATATATAAGGCACTGCCAAGGACTTTGACACATTTCATTGGAAAGTACTTAGTGCCTGCCTTTCATCTAAGCATTACTTTGAATGTGAAAGTTAGCATTACTGATTTCCAACGAGATGAATCCAAATGTGCCTATCTTAACATGGATCTTTACATTTTACTTCCCTTTGAGTGCAGCTTTTGAGCAGATAATTAACAAGTCAAATACAGCAAGACAAAATATGTGGAGAAGCCAAGCTTAGACCCCTGTTTAGGGACAGATTATTAAACATTACAGTTCAAGGTTTTAGAAGATCAATGTATTAACACAGTAATACGACATATCCAACAATTAGTGCTAATCGTATACTGCTTACATTTGTAGTGAAACTGGGTATGTGTAAATGGTTTTCTTCAGATGAAAATTAAAGTATCCCAAATAAGTAAGTATATTCTGTACTCACATACTCCTGTCTGAGAATATTATAAGGCTATAAATATAACTGAGTTTATAAGCTCTGTAGTGTGGTGTGAACATCTTGATTAAAAAAAAAAAACATGCAAAAAGTCATACTAGATGTCTGAAGGGCCCTTGTTTAGAAGAATAGGTAGGCATGTAATTAAGTTCATCTGCGTTCAGAAAACAGGCAAGCACCTACTTAAATCTAAATGAGCTTAAGTTGTGTTTACTTCAAGAAATACTTAAGTATGTTTGTAGTTAACCATCCACATAAAAGATTTTCCCCAATAAAGACTTGGGCACACACAGAAAGAGAAAGGTGTTTCAAAACCTAGGTATGATTATAGGTGTAAGCACTGGGTTTGATTTAGAAGAACCTGAACAAGTAAGGGTATGAATCTCATTGAAATTCTCTGAGTCTGTCTTGGGTCCCTCTGAAAGCTGTGGCCTCTTTTAAATGCTAACAACTGAGGGAGGTGCTGGCCCTTACAAACTGATTTCACATTAGCACAGCCAACACCTTGCTGGATGTTTCTCCAGAGATGCTCAGTGTGAGAATGGAACCTTCTGCATGTGATTTCTCCAGTATTGCCAGATGCACATGGCTTTGAATATTTTTGAACTAAAAATCCACATCAAAATGCCAGTGTGTTTACAAACTTCACTATTTATCACCCAGGGAGATTAGCAGAAGATAAAGGGTGGGGTGGATGATTGTTCAATTGGAGTGCTGTGAAGTGAGAGCAGAAGAGCCTTTTGGAAGCTAGCAGGTCCGGGTGAGAACTTGAATTCCTTAGGTGCCTGACTTGGCTCCCTCCCTTAGTCCAGGCATCCTACATGAGAAGATTAGATCTAAATTTTGAATTGTGCTCTTTCTCTGCTTTTGAAAGATGAACCAAAACTTTTTTTAAAAAAGTACTTGAATTTGTGGTGCTTGGTTGATTTCATCTGAAGCCATGGCTGTAAATTCCCAGGGTGCTCTCATGCTTACTGAGGCACGATGCAGAGCACAGAGACGAATAGAAAAAGAATAAAAAAGAGACAAGAGGACTCTGGGAGCCCTGTTTGGAGCAGTGCTACCCAACATAAGCCTGCACTTACACCGTGGTGGTGAAGTTGTGTGTAAGCAGGCAGCTCCCTGGACAGAGGAGCTGCTAAGGATAGGAAACTATATACTCATGCAACCACCTAATCATCTCCAGAAAATCCAGGGGGACAGTTCAGGGACAGGCCTGGGCAGCAGGCTGTGGAGTTGCCAGGCTGCTCTAAACAGGTTCATTGGGATGTGAAGGTAAATATCTTTAAAGAAAAGGGAGAAGATTTGGAGTTGCTTTGGCTTAGCTCTTAGGATAGTAGGTTGGAAGTCTTGTTGGTGCTCTGTGCCTGGCAAGGCCAGTCCTGATGATTGAGCTGTGTGGCCCATGGGGGCCATGGCCATGGCAATGGTGCATGCTGCTTCCAAATTGCTGGTTGCTCAGATCAAATGGTCTTGCATAATGGGGCCTACAGGATCTCTGGGATTTTATTTTATTTTATTTCTGGCAGCAATATGCCCTTCTGAAGCTGGCATACTTCTCCATTAGCTCTTCCACTTGCACGTAGACACATACAGTCAAACTTGTGCAGCAGCCTGTCACATGCAATTTGTATTCTTTGTTTGAGAAGCAGCCTATAGACAAAACTCATTTGCTTCTCCCTTTTGTGGCATTAAGCTGTTACTGAGGGGATTTCAGAGGCGCGGATGGGTTAGGCACCTGATTTCTGCTGACTTGAGTAGGAATCAAGGCATGTGCTACTGCCTCTGGTGACTGAAAATCTCCCCACAGGTTTTGGCTTGCTGAAAGCTTCTTCATTTTGTTTAGAAAAGGATGAATAAGTCTTAAAATAAGGAGTGTGTGCTCTTTAGGGGTGAAGGCCTTATCTTATTAAAGCTCTTAGGACTGTACCTCTTTCTTTTTCTTTTTTTCTTTTAATTTCCTTTAATAGCTGCTTGTTTGCTGAGGCGCAATTTCAGCTTTCCCAGTGTTGACGGGGAGATTATTGGTCAGGATCCCAGTCAGTGCTGGGTTCTGCACCCGCTGCCTGGGGTGCTGGGCTGGGAACAGTAGGTTCTGCCTGCTTTGCTCCTGCACAACACCTTCAAAGTTAATCTGCTTTTAGGCTTGTTTGCGCTCCCTTCTTGAACAATGTATGCTGTGTGCATTGTTTGCTTTTCAGGCTTGTAGTCAAGCAGAAAGGCAACTTTTGCACTTACTTTGTGCCAAAAGCAATGGAAGTATTTTCCCCATGTTCATAATTGGACTCAGTAATGAGCTTAACCGTTTAGTAACTGCGGTAAAATAAGCTCAGGGAAAGGGTTTAAAAATTACTGCAGTTTTGGCATGCACTGAAATGTACTTCTGCCTTACTGGGAGGTGGACATGTACTCTGTAGGAAAGGGCAGCGTGAAGGCTCTTTCACTGGGATTGCTAATGACAGGGCACAGCAGCCTCGCTGCTGCGTTATTAGCTCAGCATTACAAACGTGTTTCACGGAGTCTCCATCAATAGCATTGCCAGCCTTCAATATGTAGCAGGAGAAGCAAGGTCACCATTAAGGCCTTGACTCACGGAGCCGTGGGGCAAAGCTCGCACCTTCCGCAGGCCGGGCAGGCGGCCCGGCCGTGCCGTGCCGTGCCAGTGGAGGAGGCTCGCCCTGGAGCGAAGGCAGGCAGCGTTGGTCCACAGCCCTGAGGGCTCTGTCAGGCACAGACAGCTTGGTCTGTGGATGAGGCAGGAGACATAGCCTGATCCTGTGGGTGGGGATTAGAGCCAGAGGCTGACAGAGGAGCCTACTGAATGAGTTTGTATCTTGGCCGTGCACCTTGCAGGATGGTGGCACCCTTTTGGGAAGTGCTGGTGAACCTCCTATCCTGACAGTCGTGGGCTACACTTGTGGAGTGCTTTCTGCCCCCTCCAGGCTGGCTTTTCATGCCATCTGTATGTACACAGCTGATGCTGCTGGACCAGGGTCTTCCCTCAGCCTGTCCTCTTTTGGAAGCACGGGCAGAGCCTTTCCCTTCCATCCTGCTAGACAGACAAGTTTCAGCATCCCCCTTCTCCAGCTGCAGCAGCCTGGGCAGTGAGCCCTTCAGGGGGCTGGGGTACCACCAGGGTGGTGAGTGCACAGCCTGAGCCCTGGCCCCTCAGGCAGCCCCCTGACATGGCATGAGCAGGTCAGGTGACTCTGTTGTGGCTTGAACGCTTGCTCACATCCCCTTGGGTCTGGGCTCTAATCCTGGCTTGAAATTTTATATTGACAGAGTTAATTCCTGACTGCTTCAGACTGCAGAAACTGGTCTCTGATAAGGCTGTGTTTAATAAGGATATTCGTGGTAAAGAGCTTTGTTGGCTAGACAGAGCTTTACCTTGCTGAGCTCTGCTCTGACAGACGAGAAAGAGAAGGTCCCCTCCCAGCGTGCTCCCTCCTTGCAGCCCGGCAGTGTGGTGGAGTAGGAGACACAGTGGGGGTGGGGGTGATACCTCTTTCTTCTCGACAAAAAAATAGCCACAAAATATCTTTACACAGTTGGTTGGAAGCAGCACACGGAGCCAGAGTAAATGTACTGCTGCAGTAAGCCTAAACTCTTAAGTAAATGCCAAAAATAAAGCAGCCTGCCTTACTTTTTCCACCTTACATAGCAGTTTCCAACCACATCAAGTGAAAAGTCTAGGTGGGTGTATAGTGTTTATCATCACTGAGTAATACACATTGCATTAGCTGGGACGTTTGTTTTGTACCTGACTACTGGTTTAAAAATAGTTTTAGTGAGGGCAGGAAAGATTATTTAAGTTTGTATTGCCACCTAAGAGATAGGAGTGTGTTCCTGATTTGGGGGGAAAAGCTGGGAATGTAAGGAATACTTTTTAATTTTTTTTTTCCTTCCCTCTTCCACTACAACTGTAAGTGGGTTGAAAGGCAGACTGTGGAAGTGCAGTATCCAGCAGTGCAGTCTCTCTTTCTGTATGATCGTGTCAGAGTGGTTTCTGTGCCTGCATTAATCTGCAGCAACTGCATCCTCCAGTGTTTGAAAGTTGTTTACATAGGTGGTACCAAAATTTTAGGTCCAGAGCAACGAAAAATTGTAACCAGCTTCATGTCTGAAACTATACTGTGTCACTGGTACATGACCAGAAATGAATTGAGGATGTCCATGAAATTAGGGTGAGTGGCGAAGTTCAAGTCTACTCTTTCTTTACAGCCTCCAAAAGTCAGAAATATACCAAACACAGACCCAGAGGACATTTGAGAGCTAGCATAAGGGGAGTGCTGGTGCATCTGGAAGTGCTGGACAAAGGAAACCTTGTTACCTTGTGGTGCCTTAGCCTTTGATGCATTCATTTCAGTCACAGGATGTTCAAGTTTAGCCAGGAGTTGGCAGCCAGATGGACCGCGAGGCAATTCACAGAGTGACTCAGTCTAGGCGAGCATGAAGAGTCATTCACATAAAGGTAACCTATTACAGTATTTTCACAGAATTTTTTTCCCTGGATTTTCATGTTTTTGTGGTAGTGCTTGGGTTTTTGTTCATGGTAATTTTCCAGTTGATCACTGCTTTCTGCCTTCTCTTCTACCTGGTCATGCCTCCACCTCAGTGGAACAGAGATGGAGGGCTTTTGTTTGCCTGGTCCAATACCTGGCTGTTGTTGGTGGCCAGTTGGTCTTGTCTTTTCCAGAAGCTGTCAGGCAAAAGTATGGTCACCGTGAAAATTGTGACAGCATCCCTGTATTTCCTCCCCACCTCCCCACTCCTGTGCTCCTGTGTTGGCATCACAGAGGAGAGAGGAGCACCTCTGATGTGCGATGTGAGGCGCTTGTCCTGCTGCTCGTTGCTTGGTGCAATCCTGTTTCTGCAGTCAGACAAACTCTAGGAACAAATATTTCACTTGACCTTATTTTCTAGAAAGCTGTGGTCTTGAGGCTGTATCACATGGTGGTGATGGTGTTTTCTCCCTAAATGAGGAAGGTAGGAAAAGCACTGTGTTTGTTTATGCCGGCTTTTTTAAAGAGAGAGCTGAACAGGAAAGTTTCTCCTCTGAGTCAGGGTAGACAGATTTCTCCTTTGGATTGAGATTTATCAGTTTCTTATCTTGTCATTTGATGCCTGCTAAATTGCTGCGGAAGCACCAGAGTGCGGAGCTAGTGATCTTTTTTAGAAGTAAAAGAAATTAAAAAAATGAAGGATTAAATAGTTTATTCTCTGAGGCTGAAATTACAGTTATTAAGTGCTTTGTCTCTTTTATTGTTAGACAAACCTTTATTGTTTGTTACAAGTCATTTATTTGAGAAGGGCAAGAAGAAAGTCTGTAGCAACTTTTGTTAGTAGAGATGAATTATCACGTTGTTTCTACTGCTAATTCCTTTTCCCATACCTTTCTGTGTGCCTGCCTTACCCCTCATTTGGGACATAAGTGCCTCCCATCACCTTAATAGAAACACCATGATCTTAAGATAAATTTCTGCTTTTTCATATGCTATTATTATGATTTGGTTTATTTCTCTGGGTATGCAAAGATGAGAACAGCTTGCATAGAGCTTGTAATCCTAGCAATGAAAAGGGAGAAACTCAAAGAAAAAATATCTTCAGGAAGAGAGAAGAAGAGAAAACCATTATGGTCCAGCTTCAGATGTCTCTGTGCCTCACATGAGCAGCAGGCCAGTTTTGATCTTGGGGGCTCTGAAAGAAACCTCAGTGTCAGGATGCCTCAGGAGCCTCAGCTCTCATCTTGGACATCCAGGATGCCTAAAGGTGTACAGTGAGGCTTGTCCCTTTCTTTCTTGCCCTCTATCCCCAGCATGGCATGCATCTCCAGCTGGGGATGGGGAGGGTGTATGCCCCAGTACTGGGATGGCTGCTTCAGGGATGTGTCTATTATTGGTTTAGTATCGAAGTAGTTTTAAAAACAACCAGGCAGGCAAGACAGCGGCTGCTGGTAAAATGACTTTGGAAAGGTGCCTCAGGAGGGATTAAGATACAATGCTGAAGCTATTAACTGGGAAGGTGCTACCTCCTCAGCTTCAGGTTCCTGTTAAGGAGGAACAGATCAAAGGAACTGCCAAGAGTTAAAAAATACTCTTCAGGCAGAAAGTAGGCAGTTGTTCGAGAGCCACTCACCAGGATCAGACACCTGCCTGTAAGTTTGCAGGAATCTCAGCTTCTCAGCAGCTCCTGGAACATGGATTGGCATGGGACCGAGCTAGGAGAGACAAATATCCTCTTTTGAGTCAGTTTCAGAAAACATTACGCTGCCTGCTCTCTGTTAGCAGTAAATCATATTTTGAGTTGAGAAAGCTGTTTCATGGGGCCACTGGCATCAGTGGCTGACGGGACTCAAGGTCCCTGAGTGCCACTCCTCAGAGCTGTGGTCACTGAGCCTTGGTGGGCACTCTTTGAGAGGGAGAAAGGATGCAGCCACACTGGAGAGTGTGTCTGTTGCAGCTTGATGCTCTGTTGCACACTGACTCTTTTTGGTCACTGAAAGGTTGGTCAGGCTGCCCAAGAAAGCAGTGGAATCACCACCCCTGGAAGCATTAAAAAAATGTGTGGATGTGGCACTTAGGAACATGGTTTAATGCTGAACATGCTGGGGTTAGGTTAGTGGTTGGACTTGAAGATCTTAGGCCTTTTCCAGCCTTAAGGATTCTGTGATTCTATGATCCCTGCATACTCCAGGAGAAGCAGTAAATCCTTGCTTGCCCTTGAGAAGGAGGATGGAATGAGACTTGTGCAGGTAAGGTCAGGCACCTCCCAGCCCTCCAGCATCAGTGCTGCATCTTTTGTTTGAGGCAGTTATGGCCACAGGTACCTGCACAGACTTCAGCTTAATGCTTGCAGCTCCAGGAAGCCTGAGCTTTTGCAGTCTCCTTTGAAGTCTCTCCTGCCTTCTCTGAGGGTTTTTAAAAATCTCCTTTTCCACTGAACAAGAGTCTCAATCTTTGCCCTTGTACTTCCTCTCCTATCCCACTCCAGAAAAAAGAGTTGCTTGGCCTCACTGACAGACAGTCTCACAAATCTCTATGGGCCAGATGGTTCATAATTCATTGCCCACTTTACCCCACCAAATATTTTCGCATTACTCCTCTTACTTGCTGGTCTGATTTTGTTATCCATTTACTCATTCTCACCCAAATATTTATCCGAGGCCATTCACACATACAGTAATCCTCAGTTTAGGTGCATCAGTTTTGAGGAAGTCTGTATCCTCTGCTTTGGGTATGGTCTGTCCCTCTTGACTTTGACTTCTCCCTAATAGAAATCTGTGTTGCAGAGGAATCTGTGGCTGTTGGGCTGCCTCTTACCTCTGCTCCCTTACTTGAAGCAACAGCCTCTGAATTTAGGAGGCTTAAACTGTGTCCTTTCCTGGATCTCTCCTGCCACGTGTCATTCCTTGTATGTGAAGTTGTTTATTTGGCTAAATTATGGCAGTCTCTCGCTTTTGCTATCTGTGCAGACACATATGGTCCTGCTGATAGAGTCGTGTGTGTCTGCCTCAGATTTGTGGGCGGCAGTGGCATGTGCAGAAAGAAATGGGTGGAGTTGGCCGCACTGTACGGCGTGCAGGGCTCTGCAAAATCCCTATCTGTGGGAATTGCTAGTCAGCTCTTATCAGTCACGTCCCGATGCAGTGAGTTGTAGAAATCAAATTAGCAGACAAGCCAATTGCTTACGTCAGTCAGAAGTTTTGCAGTGGGGATGATGTGATAGCCCAGGGCCCCTCACTGGGTAGCCTTCCTGGGTTTGATTGCAAGGCCTCTAACAGAATGAAAACCTGACAGTGCAGTTTTGTTTCTGTTCCCTCTTTGGTTTTCCTTCTTTCTTGCTCAAAACACTTTCTCCCATCGTCATTTGGGGCAAGCAGAGCAGAGTCCTTGCTATAAAAGTAGAGAAAGCTCTGCCCTGTTATTTTATAAAACAAGTTTTTTGTGGCGTACCACATGGTTCCTCACATCACTCAGTAGTTCATTAGTCTGTCACTGTAGAAGCATACTAAATGACAAGCTAAAAAACCAGAAGACAGTACAATAGGCCATTAAAATTCATATAGGATATCAAATATTCAAAGTAAGGGATGTAAAAAGAAGCTGCTTGCTGTAAACACTACCACCTGTAGTTGCATAAACATAATGAAGAAGTGCTGTGCACCACCAAGCAGTGTGGACTGCTGCTGACAATTCCACAACTGCCTGGGAATCCCTGTACTTATTTATTTCCAGAGAGCTGCTACCACTTCAGGGAAAGGTCTCCTTCAGAAGCTCCAGCCTGTCATGTGAGCCTCTTCTCCTAAACAAACACAGTGGCTAACTTGAAATTGGAGGCAAGATCAATTACTTTCAAGCTCTCAGTGTCATGGAGTAATGAGACATGATGTTACTCATTTCTTGAGTCCAGGGCAAAAGCAATGGACCTCAGGCTTAACATTTTGGAGAGCTTTTTCTTTTTTGTTCTTCCTGTACTGCCTTCTTTGGAGTATTAACAGTATATGTCATGATATCCTCTAGTAATTCTTAATTTTCTTTGAAACTGCAAATGCCTATATCAGCAAACTGAGACTGAACTTCCCAAGCATGGGCAACGGGCAAGTTTTTAGGTTTTAAGGGTAATACTGAGTAAAGGTATCAGAGCTCCCATCAGATCTTTCAGCAACAAATCCCAAATTTAGTTTCAGCTTCATCCCACTTTTTAGAAGAATATCTAGCCTTAAATGCAAAAACTTAAGGCAATGGAGAATCCACCCCACCTTCAAGTGTGTTTTTCAGAAGGTTAATTACCCTCGCTGTTAGTATACACGTTATTCCTGCTGTGGTTTTGGGTTCCAAATACTTGGGCCTTGTTAAGGCTTTGTCTGCTATTAATGTAGTCCCCAGCCTCCTCTACCCAAATCTGTAATAAATTAGTTTTCAAGGCTTTTGTCTGTAGCGATTCTAAAAATAATTTCTTATTGGAATCCAATTGAATCCAAGGGAAGCGAGGTGATAATCAAATGATGTCACCCTCACGTCTTGCACTGCATCTCTCTGCCTGCCAAAACTAGCAACTGTTGCTATGTACCCAGGGGAAGGTGATACTCCCAGCCTTTTCTTGGTGCTGGAAAGCTCTCCTTTCCAGTGCTCATCAGGCCTCTGGGAGCTGCTGACGTCTGTTCCAGGCTTTTCATTTTACCCTTATGTGTTGGGATGATCATGGAGAAACAGGGATCGTCTCCTGTAGGATGCTTGGAATTTTTCCTGTTCCTGAAGAAGAGTGTTTCTATCAACCACTGCAAGTCTGGAGGACTGATGTGATTAAGTACCTCTATTGCAGTGCTTGGGCTGTGGGGTGGAAACCTTGCTGTGTGGTAATGTCCAAAAATCCATCTAACAGGACAATGGCATGACACCATGACATTTCCCAGGCAGTTTTTTTTCTTTTTCTCAGTAGCTCCCCTGAAAACTTGGCTCATGGGACTCATCCCCCAGCTTTTCTCTAGGTACTTCTCAAAGTTAAAAAATACTTCACCAGAAGAGCAGAGCTCCTTGACATTTGACGCATGGGGGGGGTCCAAGAGTTCTTTGATAACAAACCTGATCTTCTTGTCAGCAGTAGGAAGGTGATGTAGCAGGTTTCTTCTCTCTCCAGTAAGGAGATGTAGCAGGTTTCTTCTCTCTCCAGTAAGGATGAGCCTGAACTGGGGGATTCAATATGTAGCAGATGACATTCAGAATATCACAGGGACTGGTTGTCAACAAGACTTGAGTTGAGGATTTTTTTTTCCCTATGCTCTCCTAGCAAAACAATGCTGTTGGGGTATCCCAGATCTGCTGTTGATAAGACTTCTTACTGACAGTGTGTGCTCAAGAAAGGGTACAGCTCCTTCTGATGAGCGTGTGGTGACTATTAATACTTGCAGGATTTCCACTCTGGTGATGTTACCTCCTGCCCATTGAGGCTGTTCCTCTGTGAGGCAGAGTCCCAGGTTTGCAGAGACCTCTCCAACATACCCGGTGTCACACTGACCTGGTCCTCTTTTGGTCCAGACCTGGCCTTACTCCCCTGTATTTGCCTTGTAGTTTGTGTGGAGTCACCATGTGTTGTGTCCTCTTCTGGTTCTGCCAGCTGGCCCTTCCCCAGGGAGGGGAGCTGCAGATGCAAGGCTTCTCCATGCCTGCTTGTGTCCCCAGATGACTTCCATGAACCTGGGACTCAGGGTGGAAACCTGGGAATGAAACAAGTCAAATGTTCATAAGGCTCCGTCCGGTTTGTGCCAGTGCGTCTTGGCAGTCACTCCCTGCCCTGTCTGCATTTAAAAGGGATTACAGTTTTTGTCTTCATTTTGCTATAGTTGTTATCTAAACATGCAAGCTCTGTCTTTGTGGTTTTGGGCAGCAGAAGGGGCTGAATCTCAGGCAGCCTGAGATACAGTCATGGACTTCATTTTTTTTATTTCAAACATGCATGGCTGCAAATAGCATTGTGCTGAGTTCCAGCAATGTCCTAATTCCATGGAGGGTGTGGGGGACAGAGAGGGGCAGAGCAGAAGAAAGCACTCTGTGTTCACTGGCTGGTGTACCAGAATGATGGGGCAGGGTTGAAGCACTGAGGCATTTTATGGTCTTACAATTCCCAGGGATGCCTTCCCAAGCATGTACACTGTCCCAGTATATAGCAGCAATCCAGAGCTAATTGACATGTAAGTGCCACAGGGGAGTAAAGTTATTTGAAGTTATTAAAGTTACTTTGTCTTTCACCAAGTGAAAAAACCCAAAGTTATCTAGGTGGAAAAAAAGGAGAGGAGGAAAAAAACCAGCAGACTACCGAACTGTGACTCGTTCAGACTAGCTTGTGAAAGTATCTTGAGGTCATCTATCCTGAAAGCCTTTGAAATTTGAAGACTATGGACTCTTGTCTCTTGGCACTCTGCCGAGTCCTTCTCCTCCTCCTAGCAGATTCTGCCTAACAGTTGCCCTTTTTTTCCACTTTTAAATACCCTGAATCACAGAGCTTGCTCGTTTTCTTCATTCAGGTCTAAGGCTGTAAGGACTGTGTTGAAGTAATGAAGAGGACAGCATGTACTGGATGTTGGAGCCAAGGGAGAGGGGGTGTGGGCAGAGGGAAGAGATGACCCTGCTTCCAGGCTTTGGTCCTAATCCTGCAAACTTTTTCTCATGTGAAGAGTTCTACAGAGGTCAGCCAGACATTTTGCACGAACAGCGACTTATTTGCTATTTGGCATCATGCTTGAATTATGCTTAAAGTAGTCATAAAAACATGGTCAGAGTTTGTGATAAGGCGTGGATGGGGTGCTTTAAGCCAACTCAGCAGGGAGTCTGCTGAAGACATGCATGGGATTAATTAAATAGAAATTTTGTGTGTTTGGCAAGCGTGGCTGGGCTTGGCTAAACCCTAGGACTCAGAGAAAGTGTCTCCCTAAAAAGAATATATAAATGCAGTGCCGGCATTGCCCTCAGGAGGAAAGTTAGTCCAGGCACACATGATCTTGCCAGGAATTATCTGTCCAGGTGGCCCAGTTCCCTGCATACCAGTATCTTGTGCACTCCTGTGTTTGGCTATCAGATCAGGAGGCAGCGTTCTGAACCACCCCGTGATCATGTTGCATTTCTGATTACATTGTTGGCTCTTGCAGTGGGAACCATTTGTTGGGGCCTGAAGGTGCAAAAGCAGCTCCCCTGGTGCACCCCTGAGCCAGGGCTCTTGCTGACCTTGAGTAAACAAGCAAAAATTTCACCCTGTTGTGCTCTGATACCTTATGATTATATATGGGGTCTCCTAATACAGAAGGCCTTGTCAAGTAGCTGCAGTTGATTTCCTGGAGAATCAGCTTCAGTCCTTACTTTTCTGCGGGACAGATATTTTCTAAAGTGTGCATGTATTTCTTAGATACTTCACTAAAATGCAACTTACTGAAATGCAGCTTGCAACATGGAGTCCAAAGTGCCCAACACTTCTGCAGTGTTGGAAAAAAGATGCTCCTCTGTTTACAGAGCTTTAAGGTTTCTTGCCATCCTGACTTTAATTGCTTTTGACACACTCATTTAAGGGCAGTGGGGCGGGGAGGGGACACAACTCTTCAGTGTGAGTTAAGCAAGAGGAACCCAAGTGCTGCCTGCTCCAGCTCGTGCAGGCAGAGTGCCATGGGGGCAACAGCTGACAAAGATGGCAGCTGCTGCAGATGCAGGAAAAGACAAGTACACAGCTGCTCCCTCCTGCTGCCTTCCCCTTGTGTTGACAGCATAGCTGTTTGTCCTGCCTAATCCTGGTGTGGCTATCACAACCCGTCTCCCCCAGGACCCAGAGTGTGGTGAGAGGCCAGGCTGCCTCCCAGCCTCTTCCTCCTTATTTATGTGTCACAGGAGGAAAAAACCTAGATGGAGATAGGCTGTTCAGGGTCATCCTGTTGTAGTTATGATGATGGCAACAATTCACAGCTGAAGCATTTGATTTGTTAACCTTATAAAAAGATGCCATTAAATACTGTATTTAGCTCCTCAGGGGAAGTAGCCTAGTTTCTTTTTCATTTTCCTTCTCTCATCCCTGTTTTAGCATTAGTGACTCAGCTGTCATTCTCCTGCGGAAGGGCTGCTGGTGTTACAGCTGTGATTGGATGGCACCAAAAACCCATTTCTGCTTAAAATAATTAATATGGTGCATTTTCACCTCAAAAAGAGCCTGATACAAAACTACTAGAAGGTTTTCTTTAACTTTTGCCAGCTTTGAAACTTGCCTGTGAACAAAAATGGAAATTTCTCGATGTCTCCTCCTGTTTATCCTTGTCAACAAGGCAAAGTGTGGTGCACATCTACCCTACACATTGAGGGCATTTCTGTTCAGGCACACAAAGTAGTTCACATGATTCAGACACATGCAAAGAAAGCCTTTGCAGGCAAGAGTCTCACTTTGCAACAGGCACATGAGCAGATCCTCATAAACAGATTTAGTTTCCACAAGCTCTGAAAAAAGTCAGACCTGGAGATGAGTATGGACTCTTCCATCTCATTATTTTTTTATTTCCCTTTTTCTAACCTTAACAAGAAAGTAGCCTGGTTAATTTCTTTTTTTCTAGATGTCACATCTCCTCTAAATTTCAGTCATGGAGGGAAGAAGGGAGGTGGGAAAAAAGACAAAGGAAATAAAAAGCACAAAGCTAGTTAGCCTATTTTATATTTTGCATAGCATCTCATATTGCAAAAGTATTAGCAGACCTGTCATAATGTATGTACATCTCAGGGTGCTTGGTGTAGTGGGTCCTTTCCCTTTCCAAAGGAGGGAAAAGATCCCCAAAAGTATTTGCCATTGCTTGCTCTTTTTGCCCTCATCTATTCAACTACAACTTGAAGATGCTTTGTTTCTTGAGCACTTTGGTCATGAAAATGATACCTGGCATACTTAGGAGGCCTTGCATTCTTGAGCTATGAATGCTGTGAGCAGTGTCATAAGAAAAAGATGATGTACAAAGGCATCATCATTCTTGGCATTGTCCTTTAAAATTTGCCCTGTGTCTTGAACATGTAGGTGTTGAAAAAGAGTTTACTTCAAGCAGTGGAGATCCACTAATTAAACTCAACAGTTTTCCCCTAAAAACCGAACGTGTCCACCCAACACAAGTGGATCTGGGATAGTTTCTCTAAGAAGCAGAAAGTTACCTGAGAGAGAATGTATCTCAAGGAATTGTAGGGCCATCTCAGAGTCCAAACAGCTACTGCAACTCCAAAATGCATAGATTTTGATTTAGCAAGTAAAAACTTCAGATTTTCCAGAGTATAGGATGGTATCTGTGAAGTTGCCTCAGGGCCTGTCCTGAAGGGCAGGGAAGACAAGGCTGGTTTGTGCTAGCAAAGGAAACCAAAACAAGTCTCTTGATTTTATTTTCTGTAGCATCTTTATTGAGTAAATGTTTCTTTGTCTGACCATTGTGGCTGTTAACTTTCAGATACAACTATCTTCTACTGGTGCAGTCTTTCCCACACTTGGAGCTCAACCAGACTGCACCCTACAGGGTAGATAATTCTTGTCACAGTGCCTGGTGACAGCTCGTGCGGTTGACACAGGGTCCTAAAACCTGTTGCCCTGTGGCTCCACTGCTGCCTCTGAAAAAGGCAAGTATGGAGCAGTACAAGGACCCCATCATGGCCTGAGTGTTGGCCTCAGGAGGGATTACTCATGTGTACAGGTTCAAATCCAGAACATGAAAAGGCTCCTCCACTCATCATTCTGCTATTCAGGCGCTGGTGTTGGGGTGGGGCTTGGACAAAGCATCGAGTGCTGAAGCGTTTTGACACAGTCTAGCTTTAGGCTCAATATTCAGCACTTGGGATTATGATTGTGTTGATGTCAGTGGTCTTATTTTCTCAAATTAGGTAAATAGCTTAAAAAAAAAAAAGATGGCTTTCATACTTGTGCATTTACCTGAATTGCGAGGTTTCTGGGATGCTGCTGCTGCCAGTTACGTGTGAAACAGGAATGTCCTGCTTGCTGTAGCAAAGGGCTGATTCATTGGCATTGTAATAGGTGTCATATTCCCTTTTGTCAGCTCCTCAGGTATATTTTGCCCCTGCAGTAAACAGAAAATAAATTTTAAAAAATCCAGTAGAACCAGTAACATGCAAGTCATGTGAATGAGGTGAGGTTCAATGAAAACTAAAACAGTTCATGAGTGGGGTTAGGTGAGGCTGAGATGAATGCAGAGAGGTAGAGAGTTTGGTTTGGAGGAGCTCTCTGAAGCTGCCATGTCCTGGGAGGCACTGGGAGCCACCATCCCAAAACCTCCCTGCCAGAGGGTGAGATCTCCACCAGTGGAGAGGGTCAGGTGCTCTCAGAGAGAACAGGAAGACAGGCTGGTGGGCCTGTTTGTTGGAGGTGCCCATTTCTCCCCATGACTCTCAAGGGTGGCCTGGAGCTGCCCAGATTTTAAGTCTGCAGGAAAAACTTTTTCCTTAGGGAGTGAAAAAAGGAATCAAATGCTGTCAACTTGGAAATAACATCCAGGGCATCACAGCATGGAAACTAAAGACACATGCCTTGGTGGTGAGTTTCTGGGCAGACCTGGTTTTGTGACTGAGTGCACTGATGCAGTGCATCAGTGGAAGTCAGATCAAAGAATGGGTTGGGGAAAGACTTCTGAAGTAAATACACCTTGCTACCGTTCTTGTAAAAATGGTATGGAGATGGATATTTTTGTCCACCCATGTCATGTGGCGCAGGATGAGCTGTGTTTGTGTATGCAGAAAGCAAGTCAGTATGGTTCTTCAAATACACTCCTAAGTGCAGTGTTTAAAATATGTTCCCCAATGCAGAGGGACAGTCCAGCAGTCTGTGTAACCAGGAGGCTGGGGAGGACCTGTGTTACTCTCAGGACCAAAGCAGAATGCACATCAGAATACATCAAAAGGAAAACCGATCACTTGCTACTTTCAAAAGGCATTAATATTTTATAGCTGCCATTACGTTTTGAAGAGTGCTCAGGTATTTATTCATAGCTATCCAGTCCGGAGTCGTGAAGGAGGAGATACCTGTTTTTCAAGTTGTTCTGTTCCCTTATCCCTCTTCTCCTGATTCACACCCTGTCCACACCAGTGCTGCAGTAACTCAGTGGATATCTGGAGTAGCAGTTCCCACACCAGCTGCCCTAGTGAAGCTCCCCAAGGGTTTTTGCCTGTAAAAGTCAGAGGGTCAGACCCACTGAGAGCCATGCTTAGGTACATCTCCAGCTTCCCCCAGAGCTCAGGTCTGTGGAGCAGGACCATTCCCTTTGCCACTTCAGCTGCCAACTGAAGCACATCATGTTTTAAAATGCTGGGTGTTTGTTTTTTTTAAAAATCAGATAGTATCTTCTGGTTCAATAATAAAGTAATTATGTGCTTAAAATAGCACAGGAGAGGGGTCCTGTTTCAGATTAGTTGACATAGCAGAAATGCTGGGGGCTGGTTTGGAGGTTGCTTGTAGGCTTTCTTGTGAGAAGGTCTCGGGTGCCTGTGCTGGCTTTTGAAGGGCTTGCTCAGGCCTGATCAAACTCAGTCAGGCGACAGTGTATCAGATCTATTCCTCTCATCAGTCACATGTTTGCTGTAACTGTCACCAGATTCACAATTTAGTGCATGCAGCTCAACACTTCCAATTAATCCAGGCCGGGTGTTTAACAATCTATCATTTCAGAGCTAGCACTTCGCAGAGCCTCGTGCAGGGCAGCCTTGAGCTTGGGTTCCAGGAGCCCTGGAATTTTACTCTTCCCCTGCCACTGTGTGGTGGGAGTTATTGCTAGTTTAGTTGCATTTCATAGGCTTAGGAAGTGTTAAAAAAAATTCAACCCATGACCGCAAAAGAATTCAAAAAATAAAGATTTATAATAGGTGATTCAGCAGTGAGAGGTTTTTGTGATCTTCCATGGGAAGCTCCTATTTTTAGTGAATTATTATAAGCAGTAGCATCACTCACATTTATTTATAAAGGCATGAAAGAACGCCCATACGTGTTTCTAAATAGTCAATGTATAGTAACAGCCATATGCTGAGGATGAGCAAAAATAGAATTGAGCACTCTGGCTTCCACAATGCTGCGTGAGAGTTGTGCTGGGATCTTTTCATCTAAGAAACGAAAAACAGAGGCTTTTTTTTTTTTTCCCTAGATATTCTTTCTAGCAATACAAACCCAAAGCCTTCATGGTGAAAGTCTGCCTTGCAGTAAAATTGCATTGTTTTCATTGAGGTCTAACTAGGTGACCATTGAGGTTTGGGAGGACTCTTCCAGTAGCTTCAGCAGCTGGTGGATTTGGGCTGTGCTGACAAGGAGTAGCTGGTTTTTTGGAAGTTGTGTGTCCTGTGCTTCTCTTGGGACTCTGTGACGTGGAGGAGAAATGCAGCGATGCTGTGCTGAAGGAGCTTCACCAATAAAGCATGGTGTTATTTCCAAAGTTCCTGCAGTGGAAACACTTTAAATGCTGGGGCTTGCCATTGAGAAACAGTAGGAGAAAAGAAAGATATTATCTGCTGGTGATACCACTTCTGAACAGGAATTACAACTGTTTTGCTCTGGCTCTGCAAAGACCCAGCCATGTGTGTCCATTGCAGCCTTTTTGTATGCGACTCCTTGGGTTTAAGTTCAGTAAGGGGCAACATCTCCCATTCTCTTGCTGACTCTCTTCACATCCCAGTCAAGCCTGTGATGAGTTGCCTTGGAATTTCACCTTACAAGAGCAATGCCTCGAAGTAAATTCTTGTTCTTAATTAAGTCAAATAATTTTATTTAAATCAACTGTGTTTTTGAGTTTTGGGCAGCCACAATATGAAGCAGGTGGAAGGGACTGAAAAAGGTGCCTCTTGACACGATGCCCTAGCAACCTCTCAGTGACAGTGCCTGCCTCCTGATTCCCAAATCCTGTTCTAATGTAGAAAAGCATTGCCATAGCATGCAGAGGACAACACTTTATTTTTTAGGGGACTTCCTATAGGAAGGGGTGCTGAGGTACCTGACTCCTGACACTGGGAGGAGTTGGTGTGGAGAGCCTGACCTTCCTGCTCCACAGCTGTGTGAAAGTATCAGCATTTTCCTTGCACTCTGCTTCCCGTCTCCCGGCACCCAGTGTAAACGACAACCAGCATGCTCTACTCGCAGCAAAACAAATGTTATTTATTAGAGTCCTCATGTGGTCAGAGCATGTCTGACTGTAAAATAACTGGAGATTTTTCTGCTAACTGGAAGCGTGGTGCTCTGAGGCAATTTCCAGGCAGTGTATATTTTCAGCTAAGTTTTATTTACGTCAGCATAGCAATTTGCAATATCACTGTTAGCAAAGAGCGAGGTGGTGGTTGTTTTAACTAGAAATTAATATTTTTACTTTTCTTACT
>VZRX01010756.1:193826-264695 GCA_013398075.1 Notiomystis cincta
TTTTTTGAAAAACTTTCAAGTCATGACTCGATTCCCTTGAGATGCTTTCCTTTTCAAAGAGGAGTGCATAAAGCCCCTTGGTGGGCAGGTGGCTCGCAGCCTGCCCTCGTGGCCAGTGCAGCTGGGGAAGCGTGGCGTGCGTGTCGGGGAGGGTTTGTTTTCCCTGCACTAATCACTTTCTCCTGTTGTAATTTGGCATGGCCAAGTGCCCTGTGTGCAGGATGGAGGCAGATCTGTGTGCTGCTCTCCTGTCCAAGCCAGCACATTTCAGGGGATAAACCTTCTCTGGACTTGCTGTTCTCACAAGGAGCTTAAATCCCTCCAGGTTCTACTGGGATGGGGGACCATGGGCAGAGGTGCAGGCAGAGCTCAGTTGAGGCCTCTTCTTGTGTTCTTCCCCTACCACCAAGGTCAGAAAACTCCTTTGAAGAGAGGATGAAGAGGAGAGACCACAGAGCCACCTTACAGATGCTGAGCTGACTTTCTAAGTCTGTGGGATATTTTTTTTTACCCGTTTACTGAAGGAGGGCATACTTGGGTAGGGCTGAGCCTGTGTCACCCCACATATCCAGTAGTGTGAGGATGGTGGCCTTTGTCAGCTGGGTGTGAAGGGGTGTACCCTTCAGGAGTCTGGTGTGCTCTGGCTGCCTGCTTCTGTGGTGGGATTTTTAGGAGCTGTCTTGGGAACATGCAGATGATACCAAACATCAGGCATCAAAACCACTTTAGGTATCAGAAAAGATTTTGTTTTCTGTGTGTAATTTTCTTAATGCTTTTTTGTCCCTGCACCTTCCATAATTTCAGGAAAATATAACAATCTGGAACATATAGTATTTGTTTTCATATGGAAAAAGAGTTACATCAGGACAACATGGCTGGATAGATATTGTGGGAGAACTTTCTTTATGTTTTAGTTCTTGCTTTTTCTTTATCTGCAGAGCACCCTCACTGCTTTATTAAATTCTATACATTTTTTGGTTTGCAAAAACTCATGGGAAAGAGGAAGAAATTCTGAGACCTCTTTGGGATTTCAAAGTTCTTTGAGAAGAGTAACACTGCAGCCTTATGAAGCTAGGAAATAAGAGATAGTATGGAACCAACAGATTGGTACTTCCTAAAGATCAACGTCCCTAGGGTTGCAAATCCCTTTCACCATGAATTCCTATGTACATGCACACAATTGGCAACTTTAGCCACTGCATCTGTTTTCTTGTTTAGTTGCAACTGAATCTCCTTGGGAACTTTAAAGCAAACAAAATGTGAAATGTAAAATGTCATTGTCCCACTCTGCTCTGCACTGATGCAGCATCTCCTTTAGTCCTGTGTGCAGTTTTGGGCACTGCAGTATGAAAAGGGCATTGAGCTATTGGAGAGCATCCAAAGGAGGCCACAAGGATGGTGAAGGGTCTGGAGGAGAAGCCTTATGAGGAGCAACTGAGGTCACTTGGTCTCGTTTAACCTGAAGAAAAAGAGATTGAGAGGAGACCTCATTGCAGTCTGCAACTGCCTCATGAGAGGAAGAGGAGGAGAGGGTACTGATCTCTTCTTTCCTCTGTGGTGACCAGTGGCAGGACCCAAGAGAATGGCATGAGGCTGTGTCAGGGGCGGGTTACGTTGGATATCAGGAAAAGGTTTTTTACCCAGAGGGTGGTTGGGCTCCCCAGGGAAGCGGTCACAGCATCACTTGTCTGAGTTGAAGTGTTTGGACAATGCTCTCAGGCACATGGTGTGACTCTTGGAGTGTCCTGTGCAGGGTTGGACTTTGGATTTGATGATTCTGATGTGTCCCTTCCAACTTAACATATTCTGTGATTCTGTGATTCTATGAAAACTGGTAGTTGAAGCAAATTTTGAGTTACTTCATGAGAAAGCACAGACACTGGTCTGGACAGCTGGGCAGAATGTGTTGAATTATTAACAGACTCCACTTTCACCAACCACTGAATGCAAAAAAAGTAGGGTTTTCTTAAAGACAATAATTTTTTGGTGGAAGCTGTCTCTAGGGGTGTTCATCCCAAAGGAGATTTGTGTGACAACATTTTGAGCAAGATGACATAAGCTGAAAACTGAAATTCAAGTGAGAAGGCATAGTCATGGAGAAGCTGGAACCTCTGTTCAGCTGGAGGCTGATAAGCTGGAGTTATTTTCATGGCTTCTTTTCAGTGGTATTAGATCTGATGCCTTTCTCTATTGCATGGCTACCAGACAACTTCATATGGTGAAATTAAAACATTATATATGTTAAAACAGGATAAAATAAAGTATAATTCTCCCAAGTGAGCATTAGCTGCATTTATGGGTCTGCAGATAGTGTTTGTTTTTCTCCCACCATGTCCTAACATCCCACTTGTTAAACTACTGCTTTTGATTTGTGGCCCTAACTTTACAGTCTAGGAGCCCATATCTGAAATAGCAAATTTGCTACTCACTACAAAACACTGAAAGAAAAACAGTCCAGTGTGTAACTTGGACTTGTCAGCCACCAGCTGCACCTCATCTTGCTAATCTTTAGGCTTAAAAAAAAAAAAAAGAGGGCAGGGAGTTTTAAGAGTTAAGTTACACAACTCTCATTTTATTTTTAAAGCGAGTGGATTCCTTGTTGCGTTGTCGAGGATGATAAATTGATACCACATGTTGATTCCAGACAAAAAAGACTCTGTACTGCAGTGGAAGCACTTGCAGCTGGTGTCTGAGTTAGTGGACAGGCTCCACAAGGTAAACATGGCTTGGAAGAGGCTGACAGGGAGGGGGAATTTTCTCCATTTTAACAGCTCCAGCATTTGCTGCTGTTGTCTGACCGGGTCTGAGTGTTGAAATAACATGCAGTCCCAGCCTCCTTGGGGGACTCGTTCAGTTGTTTGTATCAAATGAGGGATACTGCACTTTGGAAATGTTTGAGTGTCCTCTCTGTCAGCTTGCCCGTTTGCAGTCTTACCAAAATATTGAGAGAGACTCGTGTAGTAGAACATGGTAGCTGATCTTGGGGGATTTTCTTGTGAGCAAAATGTAGCTGGATTCCTCAGGGAGTATTAACCGAATAAAACACGGTGCAGTGGATCAACATTTATCGAAGTTGAGAGCATGGCCCTGAGTTTGGGGAAAGTTCTGTAAGCCCTGGTGTTGCTGCCCTGGCTGTTAGGGGCACCCAGCTCACCCCTTCTCCTGGTGCCATGAGTGTAAGCCAAGGGAGGACAGCAGCACTGCTTGCCTGTGGCACTGCACCACCCTCTGCTCACACCAGTTCTGCCCAGTCTCGTGTGTTCCTCTACCCTGAGTCTTCCTTGTCTCCAGGGACAAGGTCCTTCCTGCAGGACTGCTTTCAAAGGGGACTCCAGCCCAGCTGGTCTGGCCTCAGGGCAGTACATGATGCTCTAGATGTTATCTGCAGGAACCTCAGTCTTCTGGCGCACGACATTCTTCAAGTCCAGTATAAATAGTAACACTAATAAAGGGAGGAGCTCATCACATTTCTTTTTTGCTCTGCTCGAGTGCAGTCCATATGCTGTACCCATCGGTGGTATCTGAGCTGTCTGCAGCCTGGCTAGCATCTATCCCATCTACATATGGTCTCCAGGACAGATGATGGAAGTTCCTTTATGCATCTTTTAAAGTTTCTCATTGCATTTTGGCACGGAAAAATGTGTTAAGTTTCCATCACCATGGCCTAATTCATCTCCCACATAAGTCAAAGACAAATCCCCATTAATTTCATCAGCAGTGCGTTCAAATGATAAACTGTATTTTCTTTGCTTCCCCACTTCCTTTGTGGTTTGTTGCACGGTCAAATATTAGTAATGCACGTGGTTGTGAGCAGCGATTGTCCCCATATACTTTCCTGTACTTTAAGCAGATGGAAATTTTTTTTGACAGATCAGAAAACAGGTAGAAAATACAATTATTTCCATCCAGATTGCCGCCTGTTAGCACAGTGCAACAGCCTTTACTGATGTGAATTGTCAATCCTGGTGGCTTCTGTAGAAAAACTTGCATGAGAAAGGATAATAGGATCCAGCCCTAATTTGATTTGGCAGGGCATCCAGCAGAAGGAGAAACCAAAAAACTCAGATATTGTTGCTGAAGAGGTTAGTGGGGGAGGTTACGTGAAAGAAGTTGGTTTTAAGGCAGTGTTTGAACAGAGGGTGGAGATGGGGTACACAAAAATAAATTAGCCCATAATTATGCTTAAGAAAATCTTCCTGCAGAAGAAAAGCAAAGAAAAACAGAAGCAGGATTATAAGTGGCATAGTGCTTAATGTAAAGGAAAACAAACTGCTTGGATTTTTTATAACCACCAATTTTCAATGCGGAAGAATTATTACATTCTTTCATTATTTGTGTAAAACCAACACTGAGAAAAAAGATATAATAAGAAGAAAATTACACATGTGCACATACATATCCACACATGCTGGAGTCCTCATCCTGAAAGGTGCCTCAGTCTCACAATTTTACCATTTAGGATTTTTCATGGGTCTAGGCCAAATAGTTTCATACTACGGATACCAGCAGCAGAAATAAGCCCTTTTATAAGAATACTATAGGCTGAAAACTGTTAGCAGCTGGCACTTTGGCTGAGTGTTTTTATATCTGAAGCTGTGCGTGGCACACTGCATATACCACCTTAGGTGTTTCTTCTCTGTGTTTTCTAAGATTTATTTTTCATTAGCAAGAGTCACATTGCCATGTATTCTCACACCCAGCATTTTTAGTTGGGGAACAGCATGGTTTGTATGGCTTTTGAAGCCCAGCTTGGACTTTGCATGGAGAAATCCCCATGCAGATGTTCTCACAAGTGGTTGTCCATGGAAGTTACAGGGAGTGAGGGTGAGAGCTACCTGCAGAGATGCAGTACAAGTTGGAATATCAACAAAGGTTATTTTTAAAAAAAAAACATCAATTCTCCTGCCAGTTTTACAGGGAGAAACCTGAGGAAGTAAGGAGTGGTGCTTAGTTATTAGAAATTAGACTGTTGCCAGATTCAAAATATGGTTAAACAATAAAAAGCTTTTTCCCTCCTTAGACTGAAGAACCATTATGGTGCAACTCAATCCACTGTATTTTGATGTCATGATAGTCCCTCAGAAACAGACACGTTTATAGCTGAGGCACTGACCCGAACTTCTCTTGAGCATGTCAGCAAAGTCTGATCAGCTGCTTTGTGGAAATTGTTTAAAATGTAACAGTTGCTGTTTTGAAGCGTGGTCCATATGATTTCTCTTTTCATTGAGTGAGAATCACAACCACGTCTGCTGTCTGCGTGCGAGAACTTCAGGCATGTTTTCCATTTCACAATCTGACAAAAACCACAATGCTCAACAGTGGGGAAAGAAAGGCATTTTATACTGAAAAGAATTGTTTTAAAAGAAGTTGGGCTGTGTTTCTTTATATGTATCTCCAGTTTATTTATGTCAAGCATCCATTTTTCCTAAGGATGCAAATGTTGAGCTGCTGGTGAATGATTTGTTAATTGATTCATTCTTTGCCCATTTAAATCTGGAGTTTCTTCAGTGTTTTATAAACGAAGGACACTTGTTTTGAATGGCTTGATTGTGTTATGGTCTTGTTGACTGTGTGTTTTTAAAAGATGTTGATAGGACAAATGCGATTTTATCCTTTTCATAGATACACCTGGTAATTGCTAAAATTTAAGAAGACAGAACTCTGCACTGTTTAAGCTTAGAGGAGTAGCACAAGGGGTTTTTCAAAGGAATATGGGATAGCTGCAAAAATTGTTTGACTTCCACATGGGAAAAAATGTTGTTTTGCCAAACCTGGAAGCATTCACACTAACAAATACTATTTGCTTTTCCTTTCTTTGATCCGTATTTTAAGGACAAGATCAGCAGGATGAGTGGAGTGGGATTTTCATCTCAGTTATTTTGGTTTAAATCTGGTGCTGTTTCTCTGGGGGTACCGTGGGCTGGTTTTCTCAGGTTCTCTCTGATTCTGAGGAGATAATCATCAGTTTGAGCCAGCGTGGTTTTTGGGCAGTTCAGTGTTGCTGACTAGTGCAAGCGGGTAGGATGCAAGGGCAGGCTGTGTGCAGGCTCCCAGGAGAGCACTGTATTTCACAGCATCCTGTACAGCATGGAGTATCCAGCTGTGTACAGCAGCTTTATGCAGCTCTGTATCCAGCAGCTTACAGGGACAGGGGTATCGTTGCATACTGTGTCACATCACGTTTTGAAGACCGTGAGGATACTATAGCGAGGGGACAGCTGGCCAGCTACTGCCGTACGGGCGTGATTCTGGTGCCTCTAATCAAGAGAGAAAGTACAGCTTAGTCATGCACAGAGTGCCTGTGGGAGAGGAGCAACAGCACTTGCAGTTTTCTCAAGAATTATTATAACAAATATACAGCACGCGTGCCCGTGAAGAATTAAAAAGACATTTGCAGAGGCTGCGATGAGTGTGACTACCCCTCCAGCCAGATTTTTGCTGTGCCTTTGCAGTTTTTATTTCAAGGGACTGATGGCAAGATTCCTGATAGTAATCGTTTGTCCCGAGTCAAAAGTAAGGGAGAAACATCGAGCTCCTTTTTAGCAAGAATGTCACAGTCCTTTTCTTAGGATGAAGCTTTTAGGGGTGTAGAGATGGGCACAAGGAATGCACAGCTCGTGCAAGCTTGGGGCTTGCTTTACAGCAGGACACTGCCATGCCACAGTCACACTCCAGTCTTCCCATATCCAGCTCCAGAGAAATTCACCGAGATGTCCAGGAGTGTCCAATGATTTTGTCCATGTTGCTGTTTTCGTGGGATGTTGGTTTAATGATTGAGAATCATGGGATGTTGGTTTAGTGATTGAGATTTGGGTTGTGAAAGAAGTGGGGTGCCAGTCTTGACGTTCTGTTTTGTTCCTTTCCTGCAGAACTCGATCCGACACAACCTGTCACTCCACAGCCGATTTGTCAGGGTGCAGAACGAAGGCACCGGGAAAAGCTCCTGGTGGATGATCAATCCAGACGGTGGAAAAGGCGGCAAGGCGCCCCGGAGACGTGCTGTGTCAATGGACAACAGCAACAAGTACACCAAGAGCAGAGGGCGGGCGGCAAAGAAAAAGGCAGCCCTGCAGACGGCGCAGGAGACGAGTGAGGACAGCCCTTCCCAGCTCTCCAAGTGGCCAGGGAGTCCCACCTCCCGCAGCAGCGACGAGCTGGACGCGTGGACGGATTTTCGCTCCCGCACAAATTCCAACGCCAGTACGATCAGTGGCCGCTTGTCACCAATTTTGGCAAGCACCGAGCTCGATGATGTTCAGGATGACGATGCTCCACTTTCTCCCATGCTGTACAGTAGTCCATCCAGCTTGTCCCCATCAGTAAACAAGCCGTGTACTGTGGAGTTGCCTAGGTTAACTGACATGGCTGGGACAATGAACTTGAATGATGGACTGACTGATAACCTCATGGATGATCTCTTGGACAATATAACACTCCCTCCCTCCCAGCAGTCACCCACAGGAGGGATAATGCAGAGAAGCTCCAGTTTTCCTTATGGTTCCAAAGGTTCAGGGCTGGGCTCCCCATCAAGTAGTTTCAACAACGCTGTGTTCGGGCCGTCGTCCCTGAATTCCCTCCGCCAGTCGCCCATGCAGACAATTCAGGAGAACAAGCAGGCCACCTTCTCTTCCATTTCTCATTACAACAACCAGACGCTGCAGGATCTCCTCACCTCTGATGCACTTAGTCACAGCGATGTCATGATGACACAGTCTGACCCACTCATGTCACAAGCCAGCACAGCTGTGTCCGCCCAGAATTCCCGCAGGAACATAATGCTCCGCAACGACCCCATGATGTCGTTTGCCGCGCAGTCCAGCCAGGGCGGTCTGGTCAATCAGAACCTGTCCCATCACCAGCACCAGTCCCACAACTCCTCTCTTAGCGGCAGCCGTGCCTTGTCCAATTCCATCAGTAACATAGGCTTGAGTGACTCCAACAGCTTGGGATCCAGCAAACATCAGCAGTCGCCTGTCAATCAGTCTATGCAAACACTTTCTGACCCGCTGTCAGGCTCCTCTTTGTACTCCTCTAGCGTCAACCTCCCGGTCATGGGACATGAGAAATTCCCGAGTGACTTGGACCTGGATATTTTCAATGGGAGCCTGGAGTGTGACATGGAGTCCATTATCCGCAGTGAACTCATGGATGCCGATGGGCTGGATTTTAACTTTGATTCCCTCATCTCAGCTCAGAACGTTGTCAGTCTGAATGTGGGGAACTTCACTGGTGCTAAACAGGCTTCATCACAGAGTTGGGTACCAGGCTGAAGGATCTTTGAGAACAGGGAAAATGGGCAAACAGGTCAGTGCCCCATAGATGTGGTAAAATAATTGGTTCCTTAGTTTTATTGGAGTTTGCACCAAACCCTTAATAGTTAGTGCACACTAATAATAGTAATTTGGCTTGTGATGGCTTGCTGTGTGTTGGTATGCAACAGGCACAACCAAGAAACGTGGAGGTGTGGAGGGAAACGAGGCTAAGCTATAAAAGCTGTTTGACTGCAACACTGTCAGCACGCATCTGGTGCTCGGCGTCCTTCTTAATTTAGGCATGAGAAATGTTAATGACAAATCAGGCAAACCAAGGTGGAATATTTGTGGGTTTTAGCAATGGCAGAGCTCTAACTCATCTTCTTTGAAGTCGCAACAGATGGATTCTTTCTTGCAGCCTGTGCCACATGTAGCCAGGCTGTGTTACCCAGGGGTGGGGCGAGGGGCTCTGCAGTCAGTGGAGCAGTGTTGCTGAGGGGGAGGAGGGACTATCTTTGCAAGATCAGAGCACTCACTGGGGATCAGGTGTGTGGGACAGATCTGGACTGAATCAGAGTTGTGCTGCTCCTGTGGTACAGCATCACTAGCAAAGTTGTTTGGGTTAGCTTTTTCTTAAAATTGTATTTCTTGGCCAAAAATAGGTATCAAATGGAGGAATTATGTACTGATGGGATCCTGGTCTGAGGAATGTCCTGGCCTCCTTAATTTTTAAGTATGCAATAACTGCTATCCTTCCTCCCCCTGCCCCTGAATTGGGGAAATATCATTTTCTTTTGGACTTCTCCAAGAGAATATCTGTAGGTTTGGGTTCTGACACAGGTGTTTTTTAAATGTTAGCTTCTTCAGATTATTTTTTTCAAGATTGATATATTTTTTTTCTGTTGCTTGTTTTCCACAGCTGGGGACTTGTAATCATTTTTTTCTGTCATCCTTTTGTGATTCTGCATGCTCCTGCCCATACCTCTGCCTCCTCACACATACATATTCCCTGACTCATAGGGCAGGTGCCACACAAAGTGCCCTTTCTCCTTTGTTTATTTATTAGTATAAGGGAGTAAATTTCAAAATGTAGTAGGATAAAAGGTTAGCTATAAATTATTGAAAGTGTTCTATTAACTTCAGAATAGTATGTAGAGCATCTCAGCGATGAGGTTAAATGAGGCATTCATTCAGTTTACGGCTTACTTCCATCTTTCTTACTTTCCAGGTGAAGGATGGAAAGAAGGAGTCAGTGTCGTTTGACTTTACAGTGCATAATTTTCCCCTTTCATCTTTAATTGCGTTTTCATTCACTGTTTCACAGTTAGATGTTCAAGGGGAAGCTTTGTGGTAGGTGAGCAGCAGTGGTGAACCTCGTGAATGTTTGCCTGCTTCCTGTGTGTACGGAGCACCTCAGGAGACGTGCTGTGATCCCTGTGAGGGAGAACAAGGCTGCCCAGGCATCCTCCTTGCAGTCCATCTGCAAAGCTGCCATGCTCTGATGGAGTGGTTGGTGTGCACAGTCCTTTCTCTGTCAGTGGAAGGGTTTCCTCTGGTTCTTGCTCATCTTCTCACTCTTAGCAAGAGCATGGCAGTGCGCAGCCAGGAGATATGCTGCAGAGATGGACTGTAGAGGACACTGCATTCCACTGACCCTGAGCAAGGCAGCAATTTGGCCAGGCCACAGCCACAGACAAATTTTGGACTTTCTTCAGCTCCAGTACTGAAGAATTTAGGAAAAGAAAGGAGGAAAAAAAGAGAATTGATGCAAGGATGAGGAAGCAAAACTTTGCAGAAGGTCATACTTGCTGATGAGTTCTCTTTTCCTTCATGTGCACAAGCTGTTTGGATTTAAAAGCCTTCTTTGCATGACGTAAAAAAAAAAATGCTGAAGGAACTTTATTGCTGTGCAACATCCAGCAGTACAATCTATGAAATGAGGCCTGAAATATGGATGTTATTGACAGTTTTGCTTGACACAGGCAAATAGGGCTTCCATAGCTTCGCGTGCTGCGCGTAGGTAGCAGCCGCCGCAGGGGGACTCGCGTGGGCAGCGTGGAGGAGACACAGCACCTCGATGCTCCTTGCTGCCTCTTCAGCCCGGCCTCTGGCATCCACGGAAAGCAGAGCTGCCGCGATCTTTTTCAGGCTGCTCCCTCCGAATAAAGGAACTGACACATCTGTGCGAGCGGAGTCTCATTGCAGAGGACAGATTTATTAAGGAGACAGCTCTCCTCGGCGGATTACTGTCCAGTCATCTGTGGCAGCCTCTCTGCCTCCCCTGACAAGTGGACCGGCTGCTGCGGGGTGCCTCCGGTATCAGGTGCAAGCGCAGATGATTTCTGCTGAGCTGGTTCATCATGCACCCTTCCTCATCTGTTAAGCAGCGCTGTTGGAGAGTTTGCCTCCCTGCGAGCATCTCGTGCTTTGGTAGGGGCTTCTCGCCTGACATCAGATGGAATCGGTCTGAATTGCTTTTCTTGGTTACTTCTCCACTGCAGCAGTAGGGATCCCTGAACTAAAATCTTCTCTCAGCAATGTTCATGACCCCAGTAGTGAATCTGTACAAGCCCAAAGACTGGGGAATGCTTTCGGCAGAACAGCCTGGCAATTGCTTATGCGAAATCCGTTTCACAAGGCTGGCCAGGTGTGTTTTGCAGGCAGGCAGAAGCAGTTACAGTGGGTTATTGGCATACCTAGGAATAGTGAGGGCTGTGTTTTCTATTAAAAATAAGAGAAACATTGGAGTCAGTTTTCAGGAAGAAAAGAAAAAAGGCAAATACGCAGGTATTTAATTTATACATAATTTGGTGGAGAGGGAGGTTTACTTTGGAAGGAAATCAACTACAATTTCTTCATAGGGAAATTAAAAAAACCCTGCAGGAGATGCCACTGTTGCAGGTGTAGTGGCTGTGCACGTTTGCTGCACACAAGCCTGTGCATGGTCCTTGCAAAGAACCTGGCTAATCCCACCCCACCAACCTGAGCCTACGAGGCTGCCCATGCCCAGCCTTTCAGAGGACCCTCATTGAGGCATATAAATGGATTTGGGTTTGGTTTGGGTTGGGGTTTTTTTCTCTTACAAGAAGGAATGGAAAAAATCAATATTTTTTCTTGCTTTATTCACTCAGCCATAATCTTTTCCTCTTCAGTGCCTGGGGCCTCTCTTCCTCTATCTCTACCTGCTTTCCAAAAGCACTGGATAATGCCCTCTGCCCACTCAGATAATCATCACCTTGGTATATCAGTGGGTTCAGCAATAAATAAAGACATCACTGTTCCCTCACGTGTCTCTAGAATACCTTTTATTTTGGAATTAATCAGTCCTTCTCTTAGTCTGGGATTCCCACAACTCTGTACTTTGCTCTGGGGTCCATCTCACCTGGCAAGTCCAAAGGGGCTTGGCTTTTGCTGAAAAGCAATCCCAAAACAGAGCATCAGGGAGGACTATTCAGGACATTTGCTGCTGCCTGGAAGGTCAGGAGCTGGTGAACAGATGCTGCATGGGCAAACATTTTCTCCAGCATCAAAATCTGTCCAAGAAGTTGCTTTTACCTGGATTGTTTCAGTGATCCAGTTTACAATGACATGATGCAGGCAGCAGTGCTGGCAGGGTTGGGCATGGGGTGGAGAAAGGCTCAGCACGAGGAGGGCAGGAACTTCCTGAGCAGGTGTCATAGTCTGAAAAACTCATCTAAGCTGCATCTTCTGAAAGAGATCTCAATGTATTATTTATCAGGGTGCCTCTGGGCTCTGTAACAGAGCTGTGCTGGACTCACGTTGACTTGTTTGAAAATTACATGTAAAATACTTGACAGATCAGTTAAAGTCGTGCATTTTCCACTAGAGTCATATAGGTCCCACATCTTCTTATTGCAGAATACACAAGCTGCAAATAGCAACGTTGTGTAATGTTCACACTTGATGATTAACATCTCCAATGAAAAAAAGTCTCAGGAAACCTAACAAAATGCCTGTTAGTATTTCATTAGTCCATATCAGCTTGGACTACTTGCCAGTTTGTTAATTTGTGTTCAGCCCGTTTCTGTGTACAATTCATACCAAAGACAAATAGGTTTGAGGGTGACTTCAAGATTACACCACCATCTTAAAAGTGAAAATAGGAAGTCAAAGATCTCTGTTTGAATGGAGTTCTGAATCAGAGAGTTCTGTACACTTTGCCACAAAGATGATTTTTCTTTTCTGCCCATGAAAGCTGAATTAGTGGACCTCCTGGCTGATGACATGTGACTGCCTCAGGACCATAGCTGCACTTCCTTTTCTCTTATTTTTCAAAAATGAGGTCTTAGGGATAGGGCTACCAGATTTCTTACACAGAGCTAAGGTGGGGCTGTCTGCCTTCAAAAAATCTAAAGGAAATTCAAGAGCAGCACATTCTTCTGCTCCATTTCTAGTAGGCTAGTGGTTAAGTGGTGGCACTTGTAACATCTAAATGTTGTTTCTGCCAGCCCAAGTTTTGAAAGGTGGTTTTGTGAGTAGCTGAACTCCACACATGCCAAGTTTAGTCTTTGAACAAAAATGTCTATGTAGAAAATGTATTTTGTGGGGAACAGGGATCCCTTCAACTCTGAGGAGGGCCTGCCCTGAGCAGGCTCCTTGGTGGCTGGGGAACACATCAGTGGCACAGGAACAAACTGTGCTTGTGGCTGCTGGGGAGGAGGAGAGGGGACAGCTGGGCAAACCCCATTGGGGCTGCCCCCCATGAGGTCCCACTGAAGCTTGTCAAAGCCCCTTGCATACAGAGGCCAGTCCTGGGCTTGCAGGGCTGCTGTGACTTTTGCTGTGTGAAGACAGCAGGAGCTGACACACAAACACAATGAATTGCTCACTCCTTCTGGGAGCAGAGCTTTTTTGTTCCGTTATGTTTTTAATCTGGGTTTATTGTTTGGGGTTTTATTAACCCAGGGAGAAGATCTGTAAAAACCAGGATTGCCTCCACAGGCTTGTGCTGTGAGGGTAAAGCAGCTGAAGCCAGGACAGTGGTCTTATCCTGTGGTTTGGGTGTTCTTCTGTTGGTGTTTTATATAGATGTATTTTTTAGAGCCTCATGCTCTGTCATGTGATTCAGCAGCAATAATTAGGCAGAAACTTGCTGTCCCTGCAGATGCTAAGATTACAGGATGACATACTCTCACCAGATGACAGCACAAACTGATATTTTTAGAACAGCCCGCATCAACTGGTCTCCCCAGTGCTTTCCTCCTTGGATCAGCAGAGCACAGGTTTTGTTACAGAATGAGTCTTTGCAAATCGTCTTTCTCAAGTGAATGAGCCATAATGATTGTTTAGAGCTGCAGATCAGTGTTGGTCCCTCAATATGTGGTTTGCTTGATAGCTGGGCTGGTTACAGGTGGCTTTTCTTTGCTCATTCCTTCCTTTGAGCCAGACTTTTAAATAGCCCCCATGAAAGCATATTTTCTTGAAGAAGTGCGTAATAAGAGCTCCTTTTTAGAAACATAGCGTCACTTAGCTGAGGAAAGGTCAGGATCTTTTTTTCATGGCAATTGGGCACTCAGCCCAGGTGATGAACTGACAGCTGGAGAGGTTTAAGTCTTGTGTTGTTGACAGCCAAAAAGCACAGGTACAGCATGGGCAGTGGGAGTGTGTGTTTGAGTAGTACTGTGTGCCAGCAGCCAGCCTTTGTGTCCTGGCCTGGGAAGGGGGGATGAAGGAAGGAGCCACGCTGGGCTCCTGGTGCCGATGGTGAAGGGTCTCCAGCAGGATGTTCCCATCAGCACTGTCCCCGATCAAGTCCCTAGCGGTGTGTGGGGACGCTGACCCCCTTAAATCAGCTACCTGTGGCTGGGTGGTGGGAATGCCTGCTCTGCTCAGTCTGCTGGAGCTGTTTAATCAGCTTTTCCACTCAGATTACTGCACAGGGTGGCAGTTATTGGAGTCTGGCAGAGGGGACATCTGCTGAGCAGTAATCGGACGGGGCGCAGCTCAGGCTGGTGGAAGCTGCTGTGCAGCCACGGCTGTCTGCCATTACTCCAGGAAAAAGGCCCCTTTTCCCAGATGATGCTCTGCAGAGTGGCTTGTGTTTTTGCACTTCTGTAGCTGAGCTGAATGTCTTGCCCATTGTTTTTGCCTCACACTGCCTGCATCTCCTGGCTTTTATAGGTAATTCATTTCGTACAAATGTAGATAAAATCTGGTTATGAGGTAGGACCTTTCCTCTCTTGCCTTTGCTGCCACTTGTAAGCTATGATAGAAGATGTCCTGCCTTTTATCAACATGGTATTAGCCTCTCATTTTCAACTTACTGCAGAGGAAAACAAGAAGATTCCATAGCAGGGAGGATGTTTTTAAAAGAGGCTTGGTACCTGGCAAAGAAAAAGAAACTCTCTATGAGCACATTCAGAATATTGGGTACATAGAATGTTTCCATAGCACTATAAATGCGTAATTTAGGATGTCTCTAGCCATGCAGGTACCTTTTACTCTCAAATGTGACTCTTTTTCTTCAGAGTCAAAAGTGCAAACAAAATCCTTCTCTGGTCTTGCACAGGTGCAGTAGTTACACATCCTTTTGTGATCCACAGCAGACATCTCCTTCTCAGTGCTCCCGAGTACCTAAAGAAAGCATGGTTATTCCAGCTGATGGGCCTTACTCCTAACAAAAGATATATTTTGCAAGTATTTTGGGCCTTCTTCCTCTAGTCCAGCAGCATCCTGACTAAAAAGGGCTGTGTTGAACACCTGGGCTGATGTCTCTCAGTCATTGGCAGTGTCACTCATAACTGGCGGGATTTCCATCTCACTCCTTGGGCTTCTGAAATACAGGGGATAAAATTGACCAGACGATTGTCAAGTAAGAAACCTGATGACCTTACAGAGAGAAGTTGTACTGTATCTAAGCTCTCCTGTGTTGGCCAGGACAGAGGATTAAACCCAGCCAGATGTGATGGTTCTCAACAGCAGTTGTGTATCCACAGTGCTTGGGCTCAGTGTTTCCTTTCCAACTGTAAAATGGGTAGAAGGGACCTTACCCACCTTTGTGGGTAAAATGAGCTGCCCAGAGGAGCAGTGGATTCTTCTGTGCTGGAAATACTCCATACATGACAGGATCCTGAATAACTTAAGGTCCTGCCTTGAGCAGAAAGTTGCACCAGATGATGCCGACCCCTTCCAGTCTGGACTTTTCTACGATTCTGTAGACCAGTGGGATATCAGGATAACCTGCTTATAAATAGTTGTGGCAGATCACTACAGTTCTGGCCTTCTTTCCCAGGGAGCTGGTACAGGATAAGAGAATGATCTGCTGTCTTAAGTTACATTTATTTCCAAAATACTTGGTTGTCTCCTGTGGTTTGCAGTGTTCCTTGGGAGAGCAGCAACAGAAGCAAAAGAGACACTTCCGTGCGTTATGTGCTTATGCAGCTACAAGCACCACAACATTTTAGCTCTCATAAGTCCTGGTTCTGTGCTGGCATTCTTCCTCTTTCCATCCTTCAACCCTTGCTCTCTGCCCCCAGTTCTGAGCTGGGAAAGATCTCTTTTTACAAGCAGAATTTAAAGAGAAAAAGCGAAGTTGCAGCATGCCTGAAAGTTCAGGAAATAAAGCACATTAAGTTGCCAACTTTTTTTTTGGTCATTGGGCTTTGTCCCCTGACCTCAGTGTTGTCCCTCAGCACAGGGCCATCCTAGTGCAGTGTCTGCTGAGCCTGTAGGGTGTCACTGTGGCATACCTGCTGTGGCATTGGGATTTCCAATTTTTATTGTGCTTGAAATAAAAATCTCATGCTGTAACTTTGTCATTGTAGAAAGACTGGCCACAGTAGTTATCTTCCTTACTTGCTTTTAGACAAATTCTGTGTATTTTTCAGTCTTCAGCTGTGAAACCTCAGGCAGAATATTAACTTGTAACCACATGTAGTCAAGTCTTGCTTTTTGAGCCTACCCCCACTTTGGAATAGAAGCTGTGTTGCTAGAGGCGATGACAAATCGAAGGGCAGAGGCACCAGAACGAATGCACATCTGTCACTAAAGGACACAAGTTTCCTTGAAAATGTTTGCATCCCAAGTGTCTAGACAGTAAAAGTAGTTACTGGAATTTCCTGTCCCTGGGAGAGTTGTTGCAATGTGGTACCCAGGGAGAAGGCTCGTTTTACAGACCTCTAAATGGTGATACTTTTCAAGATGAGGTCCCCTGAACAATCCTTCCAGCCAAATCAGGAGATCCCAGTTAGGCTCTGTGCAGAGGAGCTGTGTGCTGGTAGTGCAGATTCTCATACCATAATTGTGTAAAGGAGCACACAGCTTTTCTTCCCACAGAAAACTTGATGTGCTGATTGCTGTCACTGAGAAACCAGGGCACGTTTTTTGTGCCCTGCTCTGGGGACCATCGCCGCGTCACCTTTCTGTTCCTAAGAAATTTCCAGTGCTGCATAATTGGCATGTGTGGGAATCAAAGGGAGAAAGCAATAGGTGGCAAAGGATTCTTCAGAGCTGCTCTGATGGTGCACAAGCTGGCATGGGGCTCAAGAGATGGCTGTCTGGTTAAGTGGTGGAATGATGTGAGGCAGAGGTGGAGAAATGTTGTCGCTGGAGGGAAATCAGAACTGGTCAGCTTGGCCACGGAGTAAAATGAGAGTAGCATTTGTAACTGGTCAGTAGCAAGGTAGAGGATGGGAGGGCAGAGAACAGGACAGAAGAAAGGTGCACCTCATCTCCTGCATGACTCTTTTCCAAAGCTTTTAGCAGGACCTATTGCAGTAGGACAAAGGGGAATGGTTTTAATCCAGAACAGGGTAGATTTAGATAAAATATAAGGAAAACGTTTTTTACAGTGAGGGGAGTAAAACACCACAACAGGTTGCCCAGTGAGGTGGTGGATGCTCCATCCCTGGAAGTGTTCAAGGCCAGATTGGATGGAGCTCTGAGCAACCTGATTGAGTTGAAGAAGTTCTTGCTCACTTCAGGGGGATTGGACTAGACAATCTTTAAGGTCCCTTCCAGCCCAAACCATTATGTAAATCTGTGATAAATAGAGATGTAACTGGAGCACTTGTTTCCCTGCCTTGATACAGTTTTCATCACTATGAGGTAGCAGACTGCTAACTCAGGGTAAACAGAGGCTTTTTGTGGTGAGACAGAAAGCAGGACTGTGTGGGTCTGTTACAGGCTTTAACAGGGTAATTTGAAGGCAGGCAGGTTAAGACTTTGATCTACCTCTTTTCAGTTTTAATCCATTTGCCAAGTCCATGTAAGCAGAGCTGTGAAAATGGAGTGTGGTTTGGTTCTGCTCTGTGATGCACACCTCAGCTGTGTATTCTGTACTCTTCTAATCAATAGCTTTATTCAAAGTCAGCAAGACTTCTCACATGTGCCACAGTGAAGGCCATGCTCAGCATAACTGGCAGCTGCCTGAGAGGGAGCTGGGCTGTGGCATTTGGGACCTGAGCCTCGCCTTCAGAGGATGTTGTGCTTTGGAAAGTCACTCATTTCCCGCCCCCTCTGCTGCTCTGGCTTTAAGAAGTAGAGAAATGGGCTTGCACTTGTTTGAGCTGCTCACAAGCCACTAGCCAGGTTTTACTGGGGTCTACCAGGCCTGTCTGGGTATCTTCTGCTGACCTTGTTAGGCCATCGGGGCACAGCAAATGGAGTCATTGCCAGGCAGCCACGTTAACGAACGGCCAGCGTTAATTTGCCCTTTGAAAATGGAGAAATCAATATGTTGATCCAGTCGGAAATCCCTTTATTCACAAAACAGTCTACCCCAAACCCCTCCATGTAATTAAGGCTAAAGCCAAATTTTGTTTGGGTGAAATGCACAATCTGTCTGCTCCCTAAGCTGTGCTGAATGAAGTTCTCCCCTAATGGTGCAGGCAGCAGCTGTCACACTGTTGCTCTAATAACCATGAGACAAAATGATTAAATTTCCATCAATCATTTAGCATTATCAGAATAGGTCATTTTAATAAATTGTTATCATAGGATCAGTGACTAGCACCTTAGACAGGAGACAGTCTTTGAGTGATCCTCCTTGCAGGAGATGCCTGTTCTAATTAAACCAGCAGTTCCACTAAATCCACCATTTTTCATGAGGGTGCCTGATAGCAAGGTCTTTTGAAATTAAAGACATTTCTGTAATCATCTCAATGGCTTCTTGGTTTCAGGCAGTGTCCCCTTGTTCAGGCACTGTAAAAAAAATCATCAATCTTTTGTCTTGAGGAAAATCCTCAAAAGGTAGTAAGTGGTGTGAGGGGACTAAACCCTGTTTTCAGAAGGTATTTCAGAGCCAGAAGCTACATGCCCAGCAACATGGATGTCTACCAAGTGGACTTTCTGAAAATGTGAGAGGATTTCATGAGAATGCTTAGATACTTTCCAAAAACCTGTGTGCTGCCTGCCTATATCTTTAAGCCACTGAGTACCTTTAAAACTCTGTCCCCTTGGTCCCCTTGGTTGAAATGTTAATCTGTTTTCAGTGTTTTACCTGCTTACCCTGTGCCTTCATAGTCATCTCCATGTTGTATCCAAGGTGTCTTCCCCATGCTTCTCTCTCTGCAGAGAAGTTTCTTGGCTACAGAATAAGGTGGATCCTGTCTGTTGCTGGTGTGTTGTGTGAGCAGGAAAACGTAAAACTCCAAAGTCCACACTGAAATTCGTGGCTCCCTACTTTTTGTCTTGAGCAGCCTCTTAATCTGTCCTTCAAGGGTGGTGGTGGATGTCAAACACTTACAGAAGATTTATTCAGCTTTTTGGTGATGCTGAGAAAAGGTGATTGTGAAAAATGGAGAAAAGCTGGAGGATCCTTCATTGCTTCTACCTGGAAATATGCTTAACAAATAGACAATGCACTGGGTTTCTGTAAATCAGACTTGATCATCATTTTTCACTGGAGAGAGGGTTTTTTCTGTCCTGTTTGGGAGCAGCTAAGCCAACAAAGAAGCACATGAACCTTGGCAAGGGAAAAGTATTTTCAGGCAGGGTAATCTTATTCCTTGCTATATGTTTGAAGCTCCTGGGTGCAAACATACCTGAATTGCTTGTCAGTGTAAGGGTTGTTTTCCTGTTTTGTTCAAAAGTTTGTTTGGTTGCCTTTTTTGTTGTGTTTTTTTTTTTTTTTCCATGCAGTAATCTCACTGTCTTTTCTTCTTTTTCTTCTTCCTCTCCAGGCCCTCAAACTGACACGAGATGTAGAGAGAGAACCCTTTGCCAAATCTGCTGTCAGCAAGTGGACAGTGATACTGTTTACAGCTTACGACCTTTGTGAACCCTGCATTATTTTCCTAATGAAGCAGACTGTTAATAGGCCCCTTACTGGAGTGAAGAACCTACTTTTTTTGTTCCTCTTTTTCTTTTTTTTTTTCTCTTTTTGTTGGAAATTGAACTCATTCTGAAGTATGCAAAATCTTCCTTTTCTGGGATGGCCAAGCACCTGCTGTGGAGACAATGTTCAGCACCATCCTGTTGAGAACACACTGTGTAGCCTTTACAGTAGTTACTTGTCAATGAGTATGTGGTGTTTCAATATATTAATGGTTTATGGGATGTTTTAAGTTGGCTTTTCTTTTTGGAGGTTTTCCCTATCTGCCCACCCTCCCCCCTTCAACCTCCAGTTTGATTTCCGTAGATTTTTAACCATTTTTGCTTTCTCTCCCTGGGGAATCTGAGGCACTGTGCACGTGCATGGGAAGGACCGTGACCCGACCCTGCTCAGGTGTCAGGGTTTTCCGAGGATGCAGCGTTTGTTAGTCCTGTCAACCGGCTGAATTCCAGAGAGGGGATGTGCGTGGCCTGTTTGTTTCTAGGGTTGGTTGGTTTGTTTCTTTCTTATTCTTTCCCTAAATTTAATGGTACACCCCTGTTTTCCATAAGGCTCACCCCAGAGGGGGTTGCAAGAGAAGGGAAGCTGGTGAGTTTGCCTCTTGGCTCATGAGGACGGACTGACAGCGGGTGCCATTGCCCTCACATGCACCGAGGCAGGAGCCCCTTTCCTGCCTGCTGGAGCAGGCTCCCCTCCTGCCTTAGGTTAGCAAAGCTGCCCTCACTGCCACAGTGAGCTGGTAAGGAGTTATGGGCTGGGCTGCCACACAAGGTGGACGTGGTCACCTGTAGAGATGTGTTTTAAAACACAGAAGTTAAAGGAAGCCTAGCGGCTGGGCATCAGCAGGTGACTTGCAGTGACAATGCCAGGAGCTGAGGCACAGGTCACTGCAGGGTGTGTTATGGCATTAGTGATCCTGTTTATTTTTGTTGTTGTTGTTTTGGACATATCCTTGATTATTTTTTCCTTCTCATTATGTATAATCCATTGTGGCAGAAGAAGCAGGAGTGGGAATGGCAAGGTGACAGTATCATACAAATGGCTTTTCATATGAGCATAGATTGTAGCAGGATAAATGACACTGAAAGACAAGGCAGTTTTATATATTTTGCTTCTAAGATTTTCTTTTGTAAAATGAATAATAATTAATAATAATAATGAATAAAAGGTATGGTGCTGTATAGATCCTCTCTATAATCTGGAAAGTTTGATTACTTTTTATTAGTATCTTGGGGGGGAGGGATACAAAAAAAGAGGGGAAAACACCAGTGGTACATAGGAACTCGGTATGAAGAGGTTCTGAATAGGACAGTGTATACATAATTCTCCAAAGTGATATATGAAGTTTTTTTCCTTTGCATAAAAGCATTATGCATATAAATATATAAATATATTTTATTATGTACAGAAATGGATCATTATGCATGGATGTTAGGAAAACAAAACTAGCATTTTAACCCAAAGTCTCAGTGCATGAGTTCCCACCGACCCGTGTCCCATGCAATGTGGAGTGACTCCCTCTCGCCACTGCCACCACACATGCACAGTCATGCACCAACACACACACATGCATTCGTGGGCCCTTCTCACTCCTTACTCTCCAGGTCCCTGAGGTGATTTTGGTGAAACAACGGCTCCTAGTGTGATGGAAGTTTTGGTTTTGTACCGTAGCCCCCTTGCTGTTCCGTCATAAAGATGCACCTCTTGGTTTCTCTCCCCAGTTATGACTGTGTAGGCTCTGTGCAGTTGTGGTTAGCATAGCCCTGTAGCATATCAACTCTTCCAAGCAGCCAAGGGTTTACCATTTGCCTTTTAAAAAAACTTCTCTTTTCTTTTTACACTGAGGGGTTCTATTTGTTAGCACGTGGCCTAGTTTACTGTGTTCATTGGAGCTGGCTGGTGCACATTGCCCATGTCTATCAGCAGCCAGCTTCCCAGGATGCTCGTGTGCCACAGCTGGCACCTGGCTTACCCGAGTCCAGTTGCAGGCACCTTTTACTGAAATTGGTCAAGAGTTCATCACTGGCCTCCTCTGAGCGTCTGCCATCAGCCTTTAGCTCCTGGTACACCCCAACATGTGAGTGTGTGCTGAAGGACTTCCCTCTGGTGTTTCTTTGTCTGAGGCTTCTCTGCAGCTGCTGCCCTGTGGCTGGACTTGTGCCACAGCCCCACATTCTGGCTGCCAGCACAGCTCACTCGGTGGCTCCCCGTGCTGAGGCACAGCTTTTGACCCCTACAGAGATGAGCCTCCAGTGCGACCCACGGTGCTGCCCAAAGACCCACCTCCACTGACAGATCAGGTAAAGCCTGACTCAGTGCTATGGCCAAAGTGACCTAACCCCATAATTAATTCTTTTTCTTGGCACAGATTCAGTTCTTGTCAAAGGCAAGGGAAAGCCTGTTGAAACCTTAAACGAAATGGGGGCAAATTCTTCTCTGTTCCAGCAACTGAGCCTGTTTGGGTTCAGTGGACCTGCTTGCCACTGGCAGAAATGAGAGACAAAACTATGGCCTGCTCTGTTCAGAAAATGGAAAATACCTGCTTGGTTTATAGATAGCCCATCAATGGCAGAGAAGTTTTTTTAAAATAAAAAATAAGAGCATTAGAGGCTGAAAGGCTTAACCAGCCTCCCAGCAACATCAAAGGGAGCATTTCCATTGGCATGGCTGGGACAGCTTGGGCCCCTGCTTTGGAGAACATCCCAGCACTCACTGAAGAGGGATGGAGGGATGGACTTGGCCAGCCTCTTCAGTTTGGTTTGGTTTCTGTTGCTCAGTTTTGGGGCCAAAATTTTCAAGCAGAAGTGCCTGCTGTCAGGCACCAAACATTGGGGACTCCAGCGTGGTCGCGGGGGGCGAGCTGCTCTGCCCTCGTGGCTTCCTGAAGCAAGGGGAGGTGACAGGTACCCCCAGGCCCAGGGGAAGGTCATCATCCTCTACACCTGCTGAGGTGCCCTTCACTCCAGAGGTGCTAAATAAATCTCCCTGAATTCAAAGGGCCAGTTATTTAGGTGTCAAAATAAAGACTTGATTAGCTAGTTTGAGGAACCTACTTACTGAGAATTTGGCCTTTGAGTCTTTGAACGTGTTTATGCCTAGAAGTTTTCCTTGTGAAATCATGTAAAACAGATGAAGGTCAAGGTCACAATTACATGGTTATCATTTGAATACTTGGTCTAAACACAAGGTCTAAAAAAGTGTTATTTATGCAGTTTCTAGTCACAAGTTGGGGCTTGATTTAATGATTTTTGTAAAAAAAATTTCTCATGAGAATAATCGGATAGTTAAACACTGCTTAACTCCAGAAATTTTTGTGCCACTGCTTTTAAAAGTTACCTTTTAGGTCTTGTATTTCTCTAAAATTATATCATTGCTTGGCAATTGGTGTCCTGTAAGTGTTTCAAGTACACAATATACCTTTGGAATTGCCAACAGATGCGAAGGGGGACCAGATACATTTCGTAACTATGGGTTGGAAAAAATGGATTGTACATTTGGCTTCACATGTTTAACTTTTTTTTAAAAAGTTGCATGATTGGAAAAAATATGTATACAGTATCTGTAAAACTGTTTTATCTGTTTCTGTTTCAAGCCATGTAAATTGGAAGAATATTAAATCCACAGCCTTATCGTGCATGGCCGTCTTTACATACCGAAGAGCTGAACAGTTTATACTTTTCATTTGGGCTATCTTGTACTTTCATTTGAAAGCAGACACTCTCACGTTGCAGTCTTACTGAGGATTTTATATTAAAAAAAAAAAAAAAAAAAGAAAAAACACAAAGAAAAAAGATGCTGCCCTGGAGGAATATATTACCTTACTACTCAGAGGTTGGAAGGAAGTTTGTTTTGGAGCAAAACCTGCCCCTTTCCAAATGAAGTAGAGACGCAGTGCTTACTCCACTTGGTGTTAGTAGATATTGCCTTGTGTATTCCATTTTAAATTGTAATCTAGTTTGTAAAAGAGATGGTGACGCATGTAAATAAAGCATAATGGATCTCTACATTGCACATTTGCCTTTGCTCTGTTTTATTGTGTCACAGACAGACATGTAAACACAGGACCTGGAGAAGGGATGACTTTCAAGCAGCAAGTGAAAATGGCTGGTGAGGGGCTTGGGGTCCATCCCAGGGAGGGAGCCTGCATCCACTAATGTCTGTCAGTGCATATTGACATGGGCCTCAGCCCTTCAATCCTTCAGCCAAGCCAGCATAGTTTTGGTGGTCAGATAACCCCCAAGGGGATCATTTACTGCTTCTAAAAAATCACAAAGTTCACTTGAGTCTGGGGACAGAGGGGGGTTGTCCCCAGAGGTGACAGCTGCACTCTGCAGCTGCAGACCAGCAGCAGCTCTCCTGATCTGGGAGAGAACCAGTCCAACTGCAGACCTGTCAGGAGAAGGATTACACCCCCACCACTGGCTGGGTTTCAGACTGTCTTTGAAAAATGCCTGGAGTACTTGAAACCACCCGTTTGGGATTTGGGATAATAAAACCAGCAGCCTGACTCAGCAGGAAGTTATACTGAGGGCTCTGGCCAAGGCACTGGAGAGCGTGCTCAGAAACGAGAGACGTGTCAACAAAAAAACTCCTCTCCCACCCTGATGGGAAGCCACAGATGTAAATGGTCTTTTGGAGTCGTTTTTCAGGAAGAAATTACATTTTCAAGAAAGAGGAACCTTTCCTCACAGGAGGGAGGGGGTTCTCATTACTCCAGGGGGACAAACCACAATGTTGTCTCTGTAGAGCCCACAGGAACGTTATGCTGAAGTACTGCAGCAATAAAGAGCAGTTTGGGGATATCCCTTGTCTAACATAGCAAGAGCTGCTCAGGTTTTGTCCTATCTAGAGATAGCCTGAAACATGACAAGATCCAGACAGAGAATAAATAGCTTTTGACCAGGAGAAAGTGTGCATTAATCTTCCCAGAGTGAGAGTGCACTTGTCCTGCAGCAAGTACAGCTCCCCTCAGGAACAGAGCTGTTTTGCTTGGTTTTTTCAGAAGGCTTCTCCAACAAGGCTCTGCCAGAGAAGGACCTGTGCCCTCTGCCTTGGCATAGCCCCACTGATATTTGGGACAAACTATTGTAATTGTTTGGCCCAGGGAGGTGCCAGGTCAAAGGAACTGAGCTTTAACCTGAATTTAGGCAGGGGCAGCAGCAGCAGTGAAGATGAGCTGATCAAATCCTGAGTGAGTTTTGTGCTGAACCTACTTGGATCTGTTGTGCAATGCCTTAGCTGTGACCTTCAGTTCACCCAGCCTTGGAATAGATCATTCTTATCTTTCACAGTACTTTCAAAATAAGTCCAAACATTTTAAAACTTCTCCTAGTTGTCCCAGAAGGCAAAAGACTTTTCAAGTTGCTGCTGAGGCTGGTGAGGCAACAGAGAGCTATTTTAGGAGCTCCCCACCACATATGCTGAGTTGTGAGTTCAGCCAGACCAGGGAAAACAGTGTTTTGCAGCTCTTGTTTGGTTCCTGCTGCCAAGGAAGTTAGGGATGCTTTCAAGAAGGCTGAGATAGGTAAATCTGGGAGGCTACCTCTTTTACTGGTTGGAGTCATCATGGCTGAAATCTCCCCCTTCAAAAGGAAGTCTTCTTGGATGAAGTGGAGCCCAAGCCAGATGGAGTAGATACTGCTCTTGCTGGTACACAGATTCATCATCCCACTGCCAGCAGCTTCTGCACTGTCTCATTGTATTCTGTTTGCTCAACCCAGCCCACAGAGCTTTTTTCCCACTGGCTCTGCCTGTGGAATTTCTTAAAATGAAAATGTATTTATCACATAAGTACAAAGCATAGAAAATGCCACCTGAGCAACAAAAAAACAAGTAAGTGCTTTTTTTTTTTTTTTTTTGACTGTTGTTTGAATCTTTGAGAAACTTTGGAATTGTCTGAGAAAATTCAGAATCTCTAGTTTGGAATTTTTATTTTTGCACCTGGATTTTCTTTGCATACTCATGACATGAGCAGTTTTGCATATGTCAAAACATTTACTTACTAGAACAAAGCTTCTCCTGCGTTTAGTTTTTGATGGTTGGATGACATACCAAGGGCCTGATTTAATCTAGAAAATGAGATAAAATGTCCCAATTCAGTAGGAACAACTGGCCTAAATGAGGGTAACTGCTGTAACATTCTTTGAGTGTTACATTATGCCATGCAAGTTTAAAGATGCCTATATCCTATGAGTGACATGTGGTGAAGTGGAGGGAAAACTGTAAAAATACATGACATCTCACAAAAATATTTCCAACTTCCAAGACAAATGTAATGCTGATCAGGAGTCTTTTCCCTCAATTTCCACTCTTTCTGAGGCAATACCTTAAAACTTTGTTTTTGCTGAAATTTAAAGCACAGTGCAATTCCCAAGTGCTGCTTTCCCCAGGGATTAGCCTTCCAGCAGTCTCACTGCAGTGGGCATTGAGGCTGCTGCTGTCACCTGTGGACCCTGGCACAACAGGAATGTCAGACTTTCGCTCTGCTTCATGCTCTGAGGGCCACTGTAAGCCCTGAAAGATCCCATGGCTGGTGCAGCGAGGTCCAGTGCAGGAGGATGGGGAGGACATCAGTGGGTGCAAAGCACCTTGGTCTGGTATCTGGTAACCTCTCTGAAGATTCACCTGCTGCATGAACAATGGTTCCTCCTGCTGTTCCTAACCACCTTGGAAGAGGATGGCATTGGTTAGAAAATGTTAGTTCAGAAATACAGGGATACTCTACCTCTGACCACCAAAGCAAAAAATGGAGGAAAGCTGTGCATTGGCAGAGCCACCTTGGAGGTGCTCCCTGGAGAGCAGCAGAGGAAGCTGCTCTTGACCCCTTCCTCTCCAGGAAAGAGAGGTCCAGCCTTTCCAAGCCTCTGCTGTGAATGACTGGCCTGGTGCTTGTCTTGCATTTGTTGTTTCAGTAGAAAATTCATACTTCACCAGTACTTCATCTTAAATCTCCATTAGGCTCCTCTTACTTAAGGCTAACCAGGCTTGTACACCATTACCTAATTCATGGATGAATGTCCTGGAGAAAAGTCACTGCTTAGAAAGCAATAAAGCAATTAATAAAAGACATTTAAAAAAAAAAAAGTCCTTCTACTCATTAAATGAAACCCATTGTCATTCACACTTCTCTGGAGAGTCATATTTGCAATATCAAATTGTGTTATCAACTTCCGTGTGCATCTGTTAATCAAAATTTATGGTGAGGCTGTCTCATTTATACAGAAGTTTTTGCCATGCACTGTCACTCAGACTAGTGCAGAGTCTGCACTAGCAGACTCCCATGGAAAAGCCACAATTCAAATTAAAATTCTACTCAGCCTGAGCAGCTATAAAATTATAGCAGCTTTCAGAGCTGGGAGATATCTAAGTCTCTTCCTGGGGAAGGCAGCTACCTTTGGGTGTCTTCTCTGAAACTTCTGCCTCTGGAGAAGGTAGCAGAGGCGTGGCTGTGCAGGGATGTGCAGTGCAGCTGTGTTTGCAGTCCAGGTGAGGTGGTTGTCACCAGAGGGTCAGCGCTAACCAAGTCACACAGACAGGAGTGGTCACGGGGGGAGTTTCCCTGCAGTAACACGAATGCAAAGCCTCTCTTCCCTTTTCCTCACCCATAACAAGCACTTCAGGGTGAGCCCATTTCACTCAGTTTTCCACTGAGGACATCAAGGTGATAAGGGCAGAAAGTGCCCTGAATTGCTGGGTCCTGGGGGATGTGGCTGAGACTTTGCAGCTACATTTCCAGCCTCTTAAATTTCCTGCCTGAACATCTTTGCTTTTCCACAATGTCTTCACCTTCCCTTGCCAAAGCTTTTTTCCCCTTATTAAGAAAGGGCCTCTGGGATGACAACATGAGGTTGCTGTTAGCATGAGACTCTCAAGGTCTGGTTTTCCCACACAAATGGATATGTAAGGAGCAGGGGTGGGGGGAGCTCCCACCTTATGGATCTCATGGACCATACATCCAAGGGGCCTTCTCCATGTGTGCAGAGAAAATATCAAGAGATGTGAGCACACAGGAATGAAAAATAAAATTACAAGTAGAAAGGATTTAATAAAATGCTGCTCTTTAAATGATACAATGCCATGAGGACATCTGAACCACTTTTTTCTTCCCTTCAGTCATTCTTCAATCCATATCTAAAGTCACCAGTGATTTCCATTGCTGTCAGCAATGATCCTCCTATCTTTTAATCCTCATGAATCTTTCTTTGAAAACAAATATTTATTTTCTTCCTTTTTTTTTTTTAAATTCTATGACTTTTTTACATTCTCTGTTTTTCTAAGGCCAGTTATTAAAACGTTTGTTGGGTCAGTTGTGTAAGTTGTGGACCTGATTATTTTTTATGATGCTTTTATTTAAGCAAGAAGCCCAGGTAACACAGTTACCTGGTAAGAGTTCATTGCCAGCACAGGGCACACCATGCCAGATACACTAGGAAGAAAAACACTCCTTGTTTTGCTGCTTCAAGCTACACCTGAGTTTGCTGCTCTAGCTGCATCAGCCACTCCTCCCTAACAAAGGCTGAACCCTGAACATTGCTTCACTTGGAACAGTAAGTTTGCAGCCAGCATGGTCTGGTGGTTGTATTCAAAGGTCTGCTAAGGTGAGGAGATGTAGAGCTGAGAGTACAGATGGTTTGTGGATCTCTTACCAGGTATGGCAGCTCAAAGGGACGTGAGCCCACCACTTCAGAGCAAACTCCTGCAGACAAAAAAAGGGAAAGAAATTAATGCCTTGTTCTTTTAAAAAGTGTCTCTCTTTGTTCACGCTCTGCCAAGTTTTTCTGTGAGAAATTAATATTGTGAAGTAGCTTTGTACAGTTTAGGTGCAGCTCAGAACAACCAGCTACAGAGTTGACAGTGGTGTCTGCCCTCAGGCAGTGCTGGCACTTGAGACCTGCAATACTTCCCCAGGCCATAATCTGCAAAATAAAATTGAAAAATTTTGATTCTCTCTGTTTCAGTGGATGAAGAATCTGCAAACTTTTCCAGCTGAAGGTTATCAGAATTTGAACATTTTATGCTGATTACCTCATCCATAAGCTAACAAAAGGCTTATCTGTTTCTTTTGCACTATAATTGACAGTCCTCTGTAGGCGCATGTTCAGCATTTCAAGACTAACTTAAAGGTCAGATTTACCATATGGGCGATTGGATGAGCTCATGGCTGAGGAAAGACCATCTAAAGGTGACTTGTCTAACAGCTGTACACACACACACACTCAGAGTTCACACACATTTCTCTTTGGTCTAGCCTTGTCTTAGACATGACCCATGTGCTGAGAGTATCAGAATAAAGCTGTACTAGAAATGTCAGATGTGGGTTGAACCTGGCACCTGAAATACAAGATAATAATAAGAGTCTGACAAAGGAAATGTTTGAAGACATGGACAGAGCAGAATTACATTGTTCTGACTCCTCTATCTGAAATCTGAATTATGGCAAACTGCTGAATTACTTTGTGTTTAAGCAGTTTACTCCCAAGTGTGGTGTATCAGACACGGGGCTGTGCCTCACCAGAGCAAGTGCTCAGACCCTACACCTCCCTGCACATGGCCACCCACGTTCAGCAGAGGAGCTGCAGCAGCCACTAACAAACCCTGGAGACCTTGTCCCCACATGTGGGACAGTGTCCTGCAAACAGTGGGCTGTAACCACACCTGGCATGTGCTAAGCCTTGCTCAGAGCACACTGCCAGCGACAGGACTGCACCTGCTCGGCTCTTCCCACAAAACACACGTATGGAGCTCAAGGTGTGATACAACTGCAGGCACAGGTGAAAGTGTGAAATGAGTAGGGGAGGTGGATAACTTTCCCCAGTTAAAATCTGTACCTACCTTCAGCAGCATCCCCTCCACCCTCTTTGGTAGGCCATTATGGGATGCAGACTCTCATGCTGGGAAACAATGACCAGTCCCTATACCCTGGGGATTATTCCACCATGTCCTACAGACTTTTTGGCCAGTTGTCAGTTTTCAGCCCCTCCACCTTCCACCTGGCAGAAAAACCACAGGTGTTTGACCACAGAAGAGGAATTTGGAGACAGCAGCTGTTTTTTCACCGAGACACTTCAGTAACTATCAGCTCACTTGTGTGCATTTCCAAAAGTAGGCCTCGTGTGCTATCTCCCCTCCCACCCGTCCCTTCTGCCCTCCTTCTGTGAGCCTAATCTTGTGCCACACTTGTCCCCCTGGTCCTCCTGACACCTGCCCCACCCAGCCTTGGCTGGCTTCCCATGGCTGGGGGGCCCTGGAACCCCAAAAGCTGGCAGCAGCCCCTGAGTGCTGGTGTGTCAGCCAGCCCAGAGGACACTGCCCAGCAGCCAGCACGGCCCTCCTGCAGAATGAGGACTGCCACCACGTGCCAGCTTGAGGAACTGGGAGGGGAAACCAGCCAGGTGGGATTCAGTGGACAAAGGTGCTGGGCTGAGGAAGGAGACCAGCTGCCAGACAAGTGAGGCTCCAGGAGCAGCCCTGGAAAATAGGTGTTGTGGGCAGTAATGAGGTAGAAACTGTCTGAGCTCCTGCTGGGGAGTTGTGGCACTGGGGCCCCCTTGGGTGTTTAAGCCAGGCTGAAGAAGAGCAAGAATGAGCAGAGGCAGTGACAATGGGAACCAATGGGAGAAGGTGAATGTTACTTGTTAGGAGAAGTTGAGAGGGGACACAAAATACCTTTGTATTACTTCATGCAGAAAATTACTTTAAAACCCCCACCCTTCATACCCACTAAGGAGAGGACATAGCCATGTTTCATCTGCAGGAAATGTAGGTTATGTTCTCTTAGCTATGAAGATAATTAACACATTTCCTAGAGGTGTGGACTTTTCTTCATTAGGGGTGTTTTTTGGGAGCAAAATGTTTGCCTGGATTTTCCATGGCCCTGCCTCAGAGCAGGGGGATGATCTCCTGAGGTCGCTTCTAACCTCATGCTCCCGTGACTTGCCTTAAAGACTTAAAGCAGCTTTAAAACAAGACCAAAAAAAACCCCCCAAACCAACCAAAACCCAAAAAAACACACGGAGGCTTCTGTCCTTTCCTACCTGAGGCACAGGTCTCTATGTACAGTAGCAAACTGTTATCTTTTCTGCTGGTTTCACTGAAACAGGTATTGAGTAATGTTGTCCCACTGTGCTGACGCAAGAGCCAGGGTGTGCCCCGACCCCAGAGAGGTATTGATGTGGTACATCCACAGAGTCACAAAATATGCTGAGTTGGAAGGGACCCCTCAGGATCATCGAGTCTGACTCCTTCTGGACCAGAAGTATAAATTTGGGTGAAAATACAGATGTTCCTGCAGTGGGTCAGGTTTGTTTCAGAGGTGGCCTGCTTCCCCTGCTGAGGGCACGTGTTGGCCCTCCTGGCAGGGACAGCAGGCCAGAGCAGGAGAAGGTACAAACAGCAAAGCCCCACTGACTGTGAGCAGCAGGACTAGAGTGGGAGACATGCCAGGGAGAGGCAGCTTTGGGTGAGCACCTGCTTATCAGAAAACCCAGACCCTGGTGAAAGATGCAGTTTGAAGCCTTTTTGGGTGTCCCCATCACTGTTGTCAGGCCACCAAGGTGGGTGCCTGGGAGGGTGTCTTCTGGGTCAGGAGGAGCCCATAATGGCAACTGTGGGCAAAGTTCCAGTGCCTGAGAAAGCAAAGGATGCCAGAGGACAAGAAGATGCTCATGGCAGCACCAGCCTCCTCTCCTGCTGGCAATCAAGACTGATGGCTGCCTCCTTGCCCTGCAAGAGGGCCAGCAGTAACCTCACCCAACAAGGTCCCAGCATAGTCAGCCAGTAAATTGTTCCAGACTTAGGCTCCCAGACAGAAAAAACAACCCCCTGCCTGTTCAATGTTTACATTAGAAGTTTATTTTACAGTTCATTTCACAATCCGTTTCTCCTCTCCCTTTGCCGTGAGGTGATTTATGGTGCTGCAGATCCTATCTGCCTGCCCTGCCCAGGGCACAGACCTGGAGAAAAACCTGCCAGGGGTCTGTCCTTGTCCTTGCTGCTCTTTCATCTACAACTGCCCTTATCTGTGAGTAAAACTAGAGCAGTTCCTTCCAACTAATGCTAAATTAGTCTCTTGCTTCCTTGTGGTGGTGTTGGTGTTTGAAGGGGTGGGCAACACAGAGTCTCTGAAGAGAATGAGCAAACAAACAAGGTGCAAAGGAATACTCTGAATTTCCCTCTGGCTGACTCCTCCCCTGGCCCCACTGGTGGGGTGTTGAGGACTCCTGGCATGCTGTGGGACTGCAGAGCCTGTGCCCCCACATGAGGAAGGACCATTCCGGGCTGTGAAGCTGTTGGCAGGATCCATGGCTGCAGGAGATGGCTGGTCCCTGCCTGTCCTGTGCTGCAAGGGACTTTCAGGGGCTGTTGGGATTAACTGGGATTAGTTGCTCAAAAGTACATTTAAATGCCGATTTTTATGTTTTAGCAGCATTCAGGGAGGTGGTTTAGCTTCACTGGTTTAATCAAGGCCTTTCCTCCAGAGCTGAACGTGCAAAAATGATGTGCTGCTTTTTACTGAGAAAATAAGAGATCTGATCAGAAGATCTGGTGAGAAATCCCTGAGTAATACTTGACCTTCCTCACTGTCTGTGTGCTTTGAAGGCAAAGGATTTAGTGCTTCCTTGTGCAGAGCCAGGTGTTCCCTATGAATAACTGGACCCAACCTAAAAGCAGGAGGAAGTGTATTTAAAAAAACAGAGGTGTGGCAATGACACTATCAAGCTTTTTGTGTGTTGTGTAATCCCTGTGTGTGTGGCTCTTGAAGAGCCTGCTCCCCAGTCATGCCTAAATCACTCCATGAAAACAATGACAAAACCCTAATGAGCTGACTGGCAAGAGGGCTTTGTTCCTTTTCCCCAAGAAAATGGTGTTCACCTCACATAAATATGAAGTTTTGTGGACTGAATTCTCACGTGACAGACACAGTGCCTTGTATACATCGAAACCAGAAGTTCTGAAAGAAGTTTTCTCTTACAGTTTTCTTTATCACCACTAATTGCCCTGATGATGACAAAGTGTGCAGATGGTAAGAAACAGAAAGGCTTCATACAGAGGGCACTGAGAACCTGCGACCACCTAGATTAACAGCTAAATAAGTGTCTCTCCACAAACTTTAGCAATTTACACCTTTTGAATTGCAGTTGTACCAGGTGGGGGTTTAATGTTAAGAACATTAACAATTAAGAAATTGTTTTCATGTTCAACCTAATGCAAACTAGAAGTCTAGAAAAAGGGAATTGATTTGGCAATACATGTGTTTGGGTTCTAGGTGACTGGTCCAAATTTAGTCCATTCCTACACTGGTAAAAGTTCTTTAAGGCAATATTAAAATACCTGCTTTTTCCTCCTTTCCTACAAAAAGCACATATACTTTAATTTAACTGTGGAATGATTCTTTCTTATGTGTAATAATTCTCCAGACACCGGAGGATGATGTTGGAAATAGAGAAACAAAATGGTCAGGGAAGTACAAACTTCTCTGCTTTTGTGCATATGACTGAATACTTGAAAGGAAGATCATTCAACCATTCATTTCACCATTTTATATGTCAATAACACCAGCAAACAAAGAATAATAATCTAACACTCTGGCTATAGAAATTGACCTAGATTAACTAGAATTCTATCTGAGAAGCCCCAGTAAAGCTTAAACCATTTGCACCAGTACTGAGATAGGTGTTGGAGGTTCTTTTCCTCTGACTGCAACTGCACATTTTAGGAGAGGCAGCAAAGCTGGCACTGCTCAGCAGCCTCCTGTGGAGACATTCCTGAAAGTTTGTAAGGAAGTCAAGGGTAGAACTGAAAAGCTGAGGGATGGCAGCACTAGCAAGGGCAAGGACAGTTTCTGCAGCATGATCAGGAGGTGCATTTCGTAAGAGAGAAACCTTCTCCCTGGATAGTTTTTCATAGCTAGCAACCATGCCTTGCAGTTTCTGTCTTGCAACACAAGTTGTCTGCAGAGATCGTGTCTCCCTACCTGACCTGCATGCCCTGAAAGAGGGCCACGATGCCTCAGGGGAAAAACATGGCCCTAGGGTGTCCTGTGTACCCCAAATAACCTCTCAAGCCTGGTGTAAACTCTGCCCAAGAGGCATTTGCAGAAAACAGGCTTCTTCCTTGCAAGCCTGCCTTCACATGGAGCAAAAGTGGAGAAGTTGTCCCCTTCACCTCCTGCCAACCTCTCTGTCCAGATCAAACTCAAAACCCCAAGGGAAAAGATTCAGCTGGTGTGTTGCAACATCCTTCCTCTGTTTTTGCCAATCCTGTTTCTCATTCTGTTGGCTAAGGTCCAGTGTAATATCTCAAGGACACCCCCATTCCATGGGGGTAAAAGGAGAGATGCAAACAATTTTGAAAACACTTGTTTACATTATTTTGTAATTTCTGGGGAATCTTACATTAAATACAACCACCCATGAAATGAAAATAACCTGAGGAAAAATTTAGTGAAGGGCTTGTCGATATATCCAGTGAGGACTGCAACATGGTAAACATACTGCTACTAAAAGGAACAGAGATACAGCTGCCAAAGTCTGGCTTTCTCTGGTTTGTATGTCAAATTTAGTGACCACTGAGGATGTCCAGTTCCCAGTTCCTGAACAGTTTGACTCCTGAAGCCCTGCTTCTTGCAGTAGGCTCTGTAGGTTTGGGTCTCCACAGTTCTTTTCTACAAAAATCCTGGCAGTTTATGAGGAATGTTTTTCTAGCACTTTATTCCACCAGATCTCTGGAGAATGCAGTGTAGGATTAAGGCAAATCTACGATCTATTTTCAGAGCAGTTTGCATTTAGCAGTGCAATATGTGTAATACTTACACAGCTAAACCTCCCCTAAAGGTACGTGCTGGGCACAGGGCTCTCCCAGCCTTGCCACAGGAAGGTTCCCAGTGGGACAGGGCTCCAGCAGCAGCAGCCAGGGAAGGATGGCTTCATGAGAGACTGGCAGCTCAGGGCTCTGCCATGGAGCAGGCTGTGAGAGCTGTGGACCATGGGCATGCAGGCCAGATGTAAAGGAGCAAACTGCCGGCATAAAAAGCGCTCCCGCTCTTTATTCGGCGTCCAGAAACGGCCCATGGTACTGGGAAGGGAACGGATCAGAGATCTGTGGAGTGCTACTTTTTCATGCTGATTGCAGGGGACTGCATTAATAGGGCTGCTGAATGTTGATAAGGGCTGCTATGGTGAGAGAAGCCAACTGATATGATAAGACATGTATTTTTGTGTCGTGTTTCAAGCCATTTAATAGCATTGGGTGGGGGTGGGGCAAACAGGAGCAAAAGTTGGGTTAAAAGATGTCCTTTATGTTAGAGAAACCTTCTTGAACTCGCTTTCCTGTAGTTTAAATGAAAAACTGGGTTAAATTAGTTCTGATAAAGCACTAACTGCATGAATTATTGTTCACAGGCAGGTAAAGTGCAAATTTCTATCACAATTCTGCCCATGCATCCTTTTGGGTTTGGGGTGGGGTTTTTTATCACCCCCCACAGGACAGTACTCAAGGCCTTTCCCAAATAATAGCATCAATGTAAGAAACTGCATGTGAGAATTCTGCATTGCCACTAGCCCAGGGACAAGGATGCCAAACTTGCTTTCACTGTGGATTATTTGATTAATCTTTTATTGAGTCTGTGGAAGGCTATTGAACCCACTTGGACATGTTTTCTGTGTTTCAAAGACTCAAGGTGGGTTTTTTTATCCAGTCCCTCCCCTTTCCCTCTGAGCACAGAAAGCCTGCAATTAGGGGCAGTTTTCAAGGATGGCAGCCTTTGCTAGCAGCCAGGACTTGTTGGGGCACAGAGTGGAGGAGCTGGATTGCACTTGGAGCAGAATGAAAGCTATTTCATATGGTGCCCCTCAGCCCCCCAGGGCTGGGACCTCCCCTCATTTCTGGATGTGCACACTTGGAAGCCAGGATTTGGCCTTGGAGCAGGCATGTGCCATGATTCCAGCTGTAAGCAGTTGCTCCTCTGCTGGGGGAACAGACACCCAGTGAACCCATAATCTATGTCCTCTGCCAGTACCCCTGGTCATGCATTTCTGTGCAGAAAACTCACAAGAAAACTCCCAGGAACTGGGTGATCACAGAGATCCTCAGTCCTGCCACGCTTGACCAAAACCAGGCAATGGTTTCAAGAGCTGCTGTACAGGGAGTGCCTGACCTTGCACCACTGCCTTGTGTAGAAAACCAAGCTTGAACAAATCTTGAGCAGATCTGAGTGCCTTTGGAGAAGATGAGATTTCTTCATTTGTCTCCTGTTGCCTGGAGCCCTTAGGAGTGGGGTCTAGGTCTTTCCAAGGCCTTTTCCAAGCCCCCTCTCAAAGCCTTACCTGAAGCACTTGAATGTGCTGGCAGCTGGTGTTTTCCCAACAAGAGGCTGTGTGAATGTGTGGCAACACAGGTGAGGAGCATAAAAAGGGCATTGCCAGAAGGAAAGGGAGCATCTATGAGCTCTGGTCTTCTCAGAACCTCAGGACCCCTCATTAGTGGTGACCCTCCTCTGATGGTGACCTGCTCCTAAAACTTTGCAGTGATGAAGCAGCTCCCTTTGCAGGACTCAGCACCCTGCTCTGAGGCATCTCGACCTACATTCAAATCTAGGTGTCCTGGTGGGTGCTTCATGGTGTCACATTTGCCTCTGGATGGGATCTGCCTCTGTCACTGTAGACAGCTCTGCCCTCTCAGCCTGCAGTCGAGATATTTACCTGATTTTTGCAACAGTGCAGTATGCTTGTGGAGGCAAGGCAATTTTTCCTCCTTGCAGAGGCAGTTCTGGGTCTTTCTGGCAGTTTTCTGTCTTGGCTCACAGGGTCATTAATGCTGTTAATGGTTGTAAAATTACTGTACCCGTTCCTAATATCAGTTGACTTTGGCCTTGAGAGACGGCGCTACCCTTTACACTTTAGCATTTCACAAAGACTTTAAATGCTGGCAGAGAGGGCTGGGAATGAACTAATCTGGGCAGCAAGTTACAGGTTGCTTCACTTAAGCTTTTCCACGTGTTGCCTTCAGGATCATAGTTTCTGTGTGACTCCACTGATGTAAATGTGAGAGTTCATTTTTCCCCCTGCACTTGTGACTGAGCTTGAAAAATTAGTTCCTCTGAAAGCCAGTCTGTTTTAGCATTTGCTAAAGTGAACCTTTTCATTCCAGGCAAGTGGAGTACTGGGCTAAGATGGAGCTTTGTGATTCAATCTTTCAGCTTGCAGCCACTCCTCACCCTTGGCATGAGGTTGAGGTGACACAAGGTACAGATCATTTCCTTCAAATAATAAGCAAAATGTTCTTCTAAGAAGGCCTGAAATATCCACATCCTGAAAGCTCCTTCAAGAATATAATTTATGGTGTTTGGGGGTGGGGGTGTCAGGTAGATGTATCCCATACATTTTTATCTGCACAATGTGCATGTTTCTTTCTATGATCCTTCACCCAGAATTGTATTTAAATGTTACAACTGAAGACGTGTATTTAATTATTGTGGTGCCTGTAAGAAACTCTGGGCTCCCCTGAAGTCCTCTGAAAAAGTGAAGTGTTTCACAATGTATGAAGAGGTAATTTGCATGGAGAATCAATATGCTAATTATTGTGTCAATGCTTATTGTTTTGGCATGTTTCTTGGCTCCTTGTCCCAGGGTATACAGCCACGTATGGCCCCAATTCCTCTGCGAGATGTAAGATGTGCCTTGGCTCTGCGACAGTCACAGGACTTGTTAAAAGAGATGCAAACCAAAGGAGACTGGCACAGCTTGTACTGTCTTATCCAGTCTAGATTCATTCTGTCAGGGAACATCAATTAAATCAGATGAAGAAATTAGGGAGCTTTTGTCTAGCTGGTGAGTTAAATAAATATTGATTAAAATAAAATTATTGCTAAGCAGATGAGCCAAAATAACCACCATACCAATTCGTATGTTTATATAAAGCCAAGTGGTGTGGGAATACGAGTGTCAAATACAGGCCCAGAGATGTTCTCCTTCTTAGTTTTATTTATTTCAGAGATGGTTGTGCTCTGAGTCAGGGGCCGGGAATAGTCGTGCCAGGCACTGCGCTGCCTCAGAACGAAAAGATGAACTTTGCCTCTTGGCTTCGTGGCAGCCTGGTGGCTCTTTGGGACACTGGGGCCACGCACACGGCAGCAGCACGAGGAACAAGCAGACAATTTGGCCTTTAACATCATGGCTCCCGGCTGGAAATGGTACAAAGGCAGGGCACACACAGCCTGTGGCTGCAGAGCTTTGGCACACTGGGTTCCTGACAGGCAACACCTGTGAGCCACCCAGGACAACAGCCAAAACTGTCCTGGGAGCTTGGAAAAAGCCACCAGGAAACACCATGTCTCTTTGCTAGACCTGTTAGTTCCTAATTGCTCCACAGTTACTAATGACTGAGCTGCATAGGAAGAATTGCAGTGCAAACTTGGATTACACTTCCAGTCTTCAAGTGCTTGCTTTAGGGGCTGTGTATACGTGTGGGGCATGGGGAAGGCCGGTGGAGAGGTGCTGTGGGTCGGGATAAGCAGTCATAAGAGAAGAATGTGGCTCTTTCCTCACCCTCACTGTCCCTGGATGCAACGAAAACCAGTGCAGGCAAAAGGGACAGGGGTGCACCTGAGAGCTCCTTGTTGTCCAGGTGTTCACAGCACAAATGAGAGTGGCTGGACCTCTGGCATTTGTCTCAATGTCCACTGCAAACTTTCTGGCAGATCACTTTGGGTTTCCTATTGTTTCCCCTCACCTTGGAAAAAGGCTGCTGGGATATTGTTTTGCCAGCCAGCTGCTAAGTTGCTGAACCAGTAGCACACAATCAAGTCTGACACCCGACTTGACCCAAGTTTGCTTACCAAACCTCGTTACTCACCTCCCAAGGAACAGAATGACTCTTACACCCACCCTGCATATGTCTTCCCACGGACACATGCATTTGTTGTGGATTCCAGACTTGGGGGGCCAGGCCAGGGGCTGGTGGTGGGTGATGCTGAGTCAATCTTGCACCTTCTCCATGCTTACTCCCCACCTCCAGCATGAGGAAAATAGTTATTTATTCTCTGTCTACTGCAAAGATAAAAAGAAAGAGCAGGGAAGGGTTTATAATATATTTATATTTACTAATAATTTTCAGGTATTATTTTTCTAAGTCTCTGTGATCAAGAGCTAGGAGAAGAATATTTGTAAATGGTGCTGCTCCCCACCTCAGGCAACCATCAAAGCTTTCTGTTCACAAGTAGTTCTAGTTCTGCTTTATCAAGGCTGCCAAGGGCTTTCTGAGCCTAACGACGAGCCTTTTAATTTGAACAAGCACATCTTTGGGTGGGTTTTCTCCCAAAAGCTGAGAGATGATACACGTGCAGGGTGAAGCTAACCTGCTAGCCTAGAGAGACCTGCCCTGCTGCTGGCTAATCTCTATATCTCTATTTTTCCTTTTTTTTCTTTTTTTTTTTTTTGGTCTCTGATTTGTTTTGGGTTTGTTTTACTGGAAAATTTCTGAGGTACATTTGTACGACTCATGTTCTAACACTTCATATTTTTGCTCTACATGTCAGCTTTTCATTTTCAAATTGCTAGCTGCTATCAGGTAACTGAGGTTAACAGAGGTCTCTTTCTTTAGCTGTAACTTAGAAAGCAGAGGAAGAGTAGAGACTATTGAGAAGTCCCACTTGAAATTTGGCAGGGTGCTTTAGCTCCTTTACCTGCAGTAATTAAGCCCGCCCCCCACAGGCCCTGGAAAGCAGCTCTGCCAGCGGGACACCTCCGGCAGCCGCTCTCGCAGGTGAGCACAAAGGCTCACAGAGCAGGAATGCCTTCGGGCCCCCGGCATGTCAATAGGTCTGCTCAGCTATGCCGAGTTTAGTCATGCATTTTAAGTTTCTTCCTGAACCGGGGTCTTAATTCTTGTGCCATTTTGCCGGAACAAAGAGGTCAGATTATTTATAGGTCGGCCGCCTTTGTGTGCACGAAGCCAGCAATGCCTTCGGTGCTCCAGTTTCTGGGGCTCTCTTTCCCTCCGGCTCTCAAGTCTCAGCTATTCTCTCCTAATGCAATAACAGTAATTATCCTATCGCCGGCCACCGCAGCAGCCGGCAGTAGCGCCCGCCTCCCCGAGTGCACAGCCAGCCTGGCAGCCAGGTAGAACCCCTGTAATTTATAGCTCATCAGAGAAGCAGCCAGCCCACGGTCTTCCTGTTTTGCCAAGAGACAGACTTATCGCCCAGACGCCGCTGCGATGGGTGCGCTGGAAAGGCAGGAAGATAAAAGTGGTGCACATGCAAGCTCCGGCCCCATCTCTGTTTGTGTTCGCTGTTGTTTCATCCAGGCATGCAGTCAAGCAAAGTCATCATGGCTCGATGCAACCAGGAGACAATATTGATGTGTTTTTGCTTCCCAGCAGACCCATGACATTTCACAATGTAATTGTTGTTTCGCATCCAGCTGCTGAGTGCGGAATGAGAGATGTGGAGCTGGCCATGCCAGGGTGTCTCTGCTGAGGCTTGGATTCGGGAGGGAACATCTCAGATGTTTTATGTGACTGGTGTCCTATAGCACCCTACAGGCTGTGCTCTGTGATGCATAGACTGACTTCACTTCTTCAGTCCTTATATGGTTTGATGACCAGAGGACTGGAGCACCTCTCCTATGGAGACAGGCTGAGAGAGTTGGGGTTGTTCAGTCTGGAGAAGAGAAGGCTCTGAGGAGACCTTACAGGACCTTCCAGTGCCTAAAAGGGCCTACAAGAGATCTGGATAGGGACTTTTAAGGGTGTGAAGTGAAAGGACAAGGGAGAATGGCTTTGAACTGAAAGAGGGTGGGTTTTAGATTAGATATCAGGAAGAAATTCTTCACTGTGAGGGTGATGAGACACTGGAACAGGTTGTCCAGAGAAGCTGTGGATGCCCCATCCCTGAAAGTGTTCAGGGCCAGGTTGGATGCAGCTGTGAGCAATCTGGTCTACTGGAAGGTGTTCATGCCTATGGCAGGGGGTTGGAACCAGATGATCTGCAAGGCCCCTTCCAGCCCAAACCATTCTATGATTCTAAGAAATTCTCCTTCATGACAGCACTTGTGGTGTGTCTGCTCTTGGTAGGAGAAAATCTTTTCTTTACCTGTTAGGCTGGCACATCCAGCAGGGTTTGGAGGACAGCAGTGTTTGATGGGGATAGATGAAATTAAGAGCAGATTTTGAGAGAATCTCTGTTGACACTTAGCCCAGCCTCATGCAGGCAAGGCCAGATAGTCCTTTGTGCAGAGGGTGCAAACACACACACATCTGCACTAGAGAGATCAGTCAAGCAAAACCTTCTCTGACACCCTTTGGACTCGGCCTGCTGCTGTTCTTCAGGTAGCAAAGAACAGTTTTTGACATGTCTTAGAACACCTCAGGAAGATAAGCACAAACTTACCAGCAAAGAAATTTCTGGCAATATTTTGCTGAGTAGCTTTTGCACTTCTGATGGTCCCATGGCCTCTGAAACTCAGCAGGAGCAAAGCTGCGGGGTCACAAGTACACTTTCTCCTTGCTCCTTTAGCTGCTGTTCATGTTTTTGGCTGAGATAAAAACTCTTTTGGAAATTATTCATATCTTTCTTCAGTGCCTTGGCAATCTGAAGAGACTCCATTACTCAATGATGCTTCAAGCTAGCAATGGTAGGGCCTAGATATCCTTGGATTTGACAACCAACAGACATCTTCATCAGTGAAGTCATACAAGGTGATATTGTTTTGATGTGCAATTAAGTTACTAGAGATCTAGTCACAGAGCAGAGCTTTGAACTAAGTAGCTCTCCCTGTTTGAAGCAAATGGGGAGAATAAACACAAATACATGTGTGTCTGAGGCTCTGTTTGCCAGCGGGCAAGCTGACAACTGAGGCAAGGCTCCTCAGCAAAGCTGACTCGAGTGGAGAAGGTGGAGGCTCCTGTGCAGGGGAGGCACAGACAGAGGTGTGGAGGTGAGGCATCCTGCACCCTGCCTGCTTGCTCCACGTGACTGGGATGCTTAGTTCCCTGGTTAATCCTGGAGAGCCTTGCAGAAAGAGGACTTTATCATTTAGAGGCACAATAATACTAGTGTAAGTGTCAGAAGCAAACCTGAACTGAAACTTGCAAAGCATTCCAGGAAAAAATGGGAAAAACTTCTTCAAAATCAATGTAAGAAAGGAAGAAAAGCAAAGTCAGACTGCTGTGCAGTAAACGAGATTAAAGATAATTTAGGCATGGCCTGCAATCAAAGGAGTATTTTACCTCTGCTCTGGCTTAAGGAAGACAAATCCTAGGGGTAAAAGAAGGCTGGTTAATGGGAACAGGGATATGGAAATAGAATTGTTACTGTGCTCAAAGAGCAGGCGGCATTCCTCTCGGGGAGGCAGGTCATGCCTGTCCAGGAGTTCTGGAAAGACCAGCATGAGAGGTGGCACGTCTACTAGCAACTGTTTCTATAGCTCTGCCAAGTCAGGGAGGGACCCCGTGACCGCAGGATATCCATTACAACCTGCTCACTTGTGCAGGGTTAAAAAATAATCCAGCCAACCATCGGCGTCCTTGTAACTCTGACCTCCCTGGAATGCGGGGCTTTGGAACATGCCTTGAAGGTTAATTAAAAATGCAAAGGCACATCAAAAATGGGATGAAATGCAACTAAAGGCACATCCTGCCAGACTAACCCGATGGTTCTCTTTGATAAAACAATTATTTTTCCAGACAGGTGATATCTGCCAGATTTCCTTTATCTAGACTACTTTAATGTATTTGCTATGATGTCAAGTGAGAAACCACTGATGTTGCTGGAGACAAAATAGATTATTAGAGAAATTGTGTTGTTGGTAAGAGGAGGAGACAATGAGTGCTGAGGCTGGAGATCTCGGGTCAGGAGGAGTTATCTGTGAGAGTTCTTCAAACAGGAGTTTTGGGATCAATTTTGTTTCACTGTTTGCATTAATGGCACGCTCCTGGCCCATGTGAGCACTATGCTGATGAAATGTGCTGCACAGAGCCATGAGGCACTGCTGGCATGGAGGTGGTTTGCAGGCTAGGCAGGAGCAGAGCACCTTGAGAATGGCTGTAATAAAAGGAGAGTGACATTCAAGTAAAAGACAAAGAGTCATGCAGGTGAAAACTGATGTCAGAGGTGGCTTTTGCTATTAACAGAGAGTGAATCAGTTGGAAAAAGAACTGAGGAAAAAAAATCAGCATTAGGTACTCACAGGGGAGTACTGCCGCCTTGATTCTGATGTTGCATCTATTTCCAACTAAGAAGTATTGCCCAGATCAACTCTCCTGCCTTTCCACCCCTCTTTTTGGGAAAGATGTTTTAACAGCAGAGCAGTAGAGAAGATCTGCAAGGGAGACCAGGAGACTGGAGACCCTTTCCCAGGAGGCCATGGGAAGTTAGTGGAGCACAAGCATGTGGTGATGGGGATGGAATTTGATGAAACAGGCACTCCTGCTGTCTCAAGCATCCAAATGCTTCCTGCTCCAGCCCAAGGCCAGCCCCCATTGTTGTCAGCCACTAGCATATCCACATCTATTTTTTTTGGATTAGGGTCAAAAGCAGCCCCTGGAACAAGAAGCACAAGTTGGGGGTAGGGTGGGGGATGGAAAAAAGCTCAGTGGTGCCTCCCAGTGCTTTGGTACCAAATGAACCTGGGAGCAACGTTCCACTCTCTGTCCTGGGAGCTGCCAGGTCTTCCACCCCCAGTGCCTGGCAGCTGAGCTGTAGCATCAGGTCTGACTCTGACAGTGGCATTCTGTGATGAGCAGTTGCAGTGACATGCAATTGCATTTGTGTTAATGTTTTTCCTTAAAGCTTGGAAAAGCAATGAAAAAATGAATAAAAACAAATGCCTGTCTACATGATTCATAGCCAGATCAACCAACTACATCTTGCTCTTCCTAGCAATTACCAGAGTTTTCATGCATGTGTTGTGGAGAAGGGAATTTGCAGGAGGGCTCCAGGTGAAGCCTAACCAAACAGGTATGAGCAGAACCTGACCCTCTGGCTGTACCTCAGGCCAGTCAGAGATGGAGCAACCTGGGCCTGGCAGCTACATTGCTGCCTTTGTTGGAGATGCACTGGGAGAGGGGCAGTCGTAGTGAGCTGTCAGACACGGCCCAGCAAGTGGCCAAGAAATGGTTTCCAGCTCAGGTTTGTTGCCTGAATACTCAGGTCAGCAAGAGGAACAGAAATGCTTGGGGCTACAGGGCCTTTTACAGAGGGACTGCAAGGTTACATTCCAGAACTTCTTCAGCTCCTCTAGGAGTGTCTCCATCACTGCCTTTCTAAAGAGAGGGGTGAGAGAGAAAGGCAGAATGTGAAAGAAGAGTAAGTGAGACAGAGAGGAGTTGGATGCTCATGCAAAACTTCAAGAATTAAAAGTGGTAGCTCTTAATGCTTGTGCAAGACCTACACGGCATTTGCAGCCTTGGCAAAGCAGTCAGGCAAGCTCTGGCTCCTCTCACGAGAGCAGTCAGGAGCAGAGCAGGACTCTCCCACCAGGGAGCCCTGGCAGGCTCTTCATTAAGATGTTGGTGTTGAGAAGCTAAGTCAAATACAATTAATAAATTGATCATTCATATCCCATTCTGTTCACTGTGGGAAGATACACCTTTTGGGGTTGTGTTTATGGGCCATACAGATTTGTTGGAGTGAATCTAATTAGCAAGAGAAATCCAAATGGAACAATGGCTGGTAATTGTTAATGATGCAAGTGTATATTATACCAGCTCAAATGAAAACTTGGCTTGCAAGCACCACTGAAAGACAAAAGAACATTTACAGTTATACATAAAACACTACAAGTCCTTACCTTGCTGCTCTCAGGTGTCGTTGAGCTGGGCTGCCAATTGTACAACTGCAGTGACTTGTGAAATGCTTCCTGGGCACCACCACAATAAACTGCTACAAGAAATGCATGACCTGCAGAGCTTTGGTAGGAGAGGTGGTCTGTACCTGGGCTGAAAGCAATCCCTCGCTTTGCTTTCACCGGCGCAAACCTCAGCTGCCCACGGAGCTGATTTAAAAAAAACAGCACCCTTTTTACTTGCACAGTCTCTGGATTGTGTCTCCAGCCCAGGGGTCAGAGCATCCTGGGCTGCCAGCTGTTGGTGCTGCTCTTGGCATTCCTCTCCAGCTCCACCAAGCAAATGTGGGGCAGGCCGCCATCCAAATATTTTGGATTCAGTTTGGATCGTGAATTATGCAATACACACACACGCACACACAAAACCTATTTTGTTGTTTCTGCCAAAACAGGTGGCAGAAACAACAGGAGGTGGACACGTAGACCTTTCCAACTGTACAGTGAGCTGTGCCTCTGAATTTGTTGAAATGATCCAGTCCAAGGCCTGCATTTTGGTTAGCAGCCCCCAAACCAGAGTGCTGGTGGCTGGCACTCTCACTCGGTGGAAACTGCCGTGCTTAAACAGCCACTGGAGCCAGGACAGCTCATAGCAGTCATGGACTTGGTCCAGCACTGAGCCTCAGCTCTCACATGAGATGGCCCTGATCCCACACCTTGCTTCTCTCTTTCTACCCTTGGAGATATTTCAGATGGGTCTTCAGTTCAAGACCTATTTATTCCTCTATGGTTTTTGGGTTTGTAAAAAGTGAATTGTATAGAAATGTTGTGAAATGCAGTTTAAGCTGCAACATTTTGGTTTTCAGAGGTTAAACACAAGTTAGATGTCTTTTTGGCAATACTATAAATGTACATGTGATGGGAAGCCTGGACGGTTGAAACAGTTTTTACTTATTCATCCTTCCAAATGTGTGTGGCCAAGACAACCTAATACAGACAAAATGCAGTATTTACATTTTCTGTGTCATGAGAGATGGGAGTAATTACAGACAAAAAGGAAAGTATAAGGAATAAGGTGAGTGACAGTTGTAAGACCAGAGCATTGGATAAGGCTTCTGTGTCCTCGACCAGAATGTGCAAGCTGGCTGATAATTTCCTTTCATTCAAATGGTGTTGGAGTGTTGGAGATGGAGTAGGACATTCAGCTTAAATGACAATATTTTAGTTAAAAGAGAAAAATTGTTTATATTAACAGTTGCAGAACTTGAATAGAAACAAACGAAAGGGCTGGGAAATCTAATTCAGTTACTTTTGTTTTAAATAGCATTGAAAAGAGCTTTTGAGATAGTTGGTGTCTTATAAAAACCCTCAAAATTTCAATGACACTTTTTTTAATAAAAGTTTGGCAAAATTGTTAAAAATACATTGAAAAGAAACCTTTCTTCTGTGTAGTCCTCTTCCTAATGCAGATTTGAGTCATCATAATGAGCCCACTGAGTGACACTCAGTTTTGCCATGCACATGTGAGATTGAAAATTAAAAACCTGTGAAAGTACACAGTACATTTAATATATTTTTAGCATCATTTTAATCTGAGGGTTTTTTCCCAAATACTTTCCATAGAAGTTTTTCCATGTATCAAAAGTCATCATTAGAAATGTATTTTTCACAGCCAAGAATGTCATCATCACTTCAATTTTCCCTTAAAAATAATGAGGAGATTTGACTTTTTCTATGCTTTTATTTCTTCAGGATTATAAACAGTGATTTTTTTATTTCTCTTTGCTATTGAGATGTGTCAAGGAATTTCAAAAGCAAACAGAATGTTGCCATTGAAAGCAAAATTCCTACACTGTCAGGCAACCCTTGTTTGAGAAATTAGGAATGAATTTTTATTTTGCAAATTATTTGAGTAAGAGAAAGCATAAAAAACCCCAACTCAGTTATATTCAAACTCAATTGAACAAGGCATTGTGGAACCTGAACTAGTGTAAAAGCTGGTCCAGTTACAAGCAGGGAGTTGTACCATAGGAGGACTCCAGAGGTCACTTCCAACACAAATTATTCTACATTGCTAAAATAAAATTTTTTAACTTCACAGTTTCTAGTATAGCTTTTCTAGACTTATTTGAACTTATTTGACTTCTTCCAGGTTTGAACACTTTTTTTAAAAAAATCCAAAAAATCAAAAATTCATTTATCTTTTCATTATTATCAGTTACAATAAATATATCTGTTACCTTCAAGTGGAGGGCTAGAAAATAATTAAACATTACAAGGAGACCTCTTGGTATCACTTTAAGAAGAGTGAACAAATCTTCACGAGCCGTTTTGCTAACTCACTTACTGTGTAAGAAGGCATAACAGAACCAGCAAGACATCTTGGATCATGTCATAACCAAGCTTTATTCTGTAACAACTTCAATATACCAACAAAAATCTCATGTCTTTATTGCCCAAAACCACTGCACTGTAGCTAACTTAAATTGCCTGGTGTTTTAAACGTACTTGCATGGAGAAATCTCTGTAATGCGAGTTTCTCGCTTGAAATTATCAATTGATGGAACATTTAGGAACACAAAAAGAGGAGAAGTGTGGCAGAGCAGGTTGAAGTGGCTCCCTGGTACAGAGCTGGGCTCTCCCTTTGGCCCACCCTCAGGGAACACACCATTCCACATATACAGTCCCCAGGGGAATCAAGAAGGATGCAAGTCTTATTTATTCCAGGATCCATGAACCTGCCTAAGTGGAAATAGCTTGTTTTGTTAAGCCATGGGTCAGTCTTCTATGGCTGCTTCTTTTAGCATGGCTCCTGTGGGTTTTCAGGAGCTAGAACTACCCCACCTGTGACCGAGAGTGAGCTGGAGTGACTGTTCCTGTGTCTCAGGCACAAAGAAGCTTAAAGGACAAAAATTGCAATTACATTTGTGGATTAAATGTCCTCATCACTTCTCTCTTGAGTGTACATTCAATGCTACCCCAAGCTGTCATCCAGTGTCAGTGTCCACTACTCCTTTTGGTCCACGTGACTTCTCCATTCATTTGCTCTTGTATGGGTTGAGGTTCTGTCTTGTCTACAAATAACAGAACCAGAGGAGGAAGCAGCAGCAGGAGAAGAAACAACAGCTATCCAGACAGGATAGGAGAAGTTGTGTTCCTAGCCTGTGAACATGGAAACCTGAGAGATTTGTATCAGACCAGGATGAGGTTTACAGCATCTAAATTCCACATAAGTCCTAACACCTAATGTTTATTGTTGGACATTTGCTCATCTCCTGAGAAACACTGGTTAAAAAACCCCACACCAACACTTTTGAACTTCATCTCCCTAATTCCTAATTATAAAATGTGATTATCAAAGAACAAAGAATTTGCCCTACTGTCTTTATGATGTACAATTTACATACTACCCCATCCTCCCACTACAGGTTGGTAATTTTTAAAGGGCACTAAAATATGATAATAACAAGTATTATGCTTGCTGATGTATTATGAAATGTATCCCATTAGTCACTTTCAGATATCTGAAAGGCAGAAAAAATTTCAACCTAGCAACAGAAAGGCTTTTAGGATTAAAAAAAATATTTGGCAGGCAGTAGGCGTGTTAAACTATGCCAGGAGGAACCCAATTGGAGGTTTCTAGAGACAACAGGAGCATAAATAAGTTGCCATCCCTGTCGCCCACCACAGAGCTGGAAGAAAATTCAAAGCTTTGTAACCTGAAGGAGCAACAGAAAAGCAAAGGGCAGCCTGGGGGCAGCTGTGGCCTGGCTCTGGGACCCTTGGGAGGAACTAGTGCCCTCCAAAGCCACAGAGGAACATGGCAGCAGATATTCCAGCTCACCTGGGCCCCACTGGGCCTGCTCCTGCTCGTCTTGTGGGCCACAATAAAGACACCTCCCTTCCTTAGCTTAGAAGAACTGATCCACTACCAAAAATGCTCAATTAATGATGGTGCTGACAAGACAGATTGAGAGATTCTTGCCAACACTTCGTTTTTCCCTCCTACATAGGAAAATAGCAGTGCAAGAGATTTTACTGGAAAGCAGAGCAAGCAGAACGCTTCAATTCAACACAAAGCAAGCCAAGCAAAGGACAAGATTTTTTTCCTGCTGTTTATTTATATCAGTAACTATCTAGAAAAGTTTGTTGGTTTTTTTTTTAATTTATTTTTCTGTGATCTCTAATTTATTCTGGAACAGAAATGTCCTTGATTGCCAGGCAAAGGCTTTTCCCATGGGAACTGTGTTTTAATCACACTAAAATTTTCATTCAATCCTTTTTGTTTGGACAAGGAGCTCTTTCAGCAGAAGAGGAGCATGCAGCCAGCGAGACTCCCTGCATAGCTCAAGACTGACCTGCTAAAGAGAAATAGGCAGTAATACTTCATTTCCCAGCTGTGTCCAAGCTCAGGACAGAAAGCAGACAGGGAACTTCTACAGGCTTTATTGAAGAGGAGAAATATTCTCCCACCTCAGCAGGACACATACCTCAGCCACACAGTGCTATATTCCCTAAAGTCATCCTTAAATGAGATGAAGGAATTGCTTTTTCCACTTTTGAAGGGACATTGCTTTCATGTCTGAACACAGCAAGTAAAATGAGCAAAATTAGTATTAACTGGAAGGATATCAACATGTTGGACAGAGTTCAGAGGAGGATCACTAAGATGATAAGAGGGATGGAGCCCCTCTCCTATGAGGAAAGGCTAAAAGAATTGGGATTTTTCAGCCTGGAAAAAAGAAGGCTTTGGGATGATCTAATGGTGACCTTCCAGTACCTGAAAGGAGCCTACAAGGAAAGGAGAGAGACTATTTACAAGAGCATGTAGTGACAGGATAAGAGGAAATGGCTTTTAACTAAAGAGAACAAATTTAGGTTAATATTAGGAAGAAATTCTTTAGTGTGAGGATGGTGAGACACTGGAACAGGTTACCCAGAGAAGCTGTGGATGCCCCATTCCTCAAACTGTTCAAGGACAGGTTGGAGGGGGCTGGGAGCAATTTGGAAGGTGCCCTTGCCCACGGCAGAGGGGTAGGAACTTAATGATCTTTATGGTCCCTTCCAACCCAAACCATTCTATATGATTCTATTAAATGAGCATAATGAATGCATGTCAGCCCTCAGCCCTGGAGGGAGCTGCCCTATTCACAGGACACTCTTTCTGCTGCACACTGCAGGCCACCAGAGGAAGCAGGCCTGAGAACAGACAGGCTACACCTGCAGGAGTCAATGTTCCTGCTCTCGATGGGAGAGGAGGTGTTTGCCTTACTTCATTGGCAGGGAGTGACAGTATTTGTGCCAAACCTTTGGGAAAGGTTCTGTGCTGCACAAGAGGGCAGCAGGGTCACTCGGAACTGGGTGTTTCACAACACTGATAAACAACGAAACACTGTCTGTGCCCCTTGCAGCCTGGCCCCCAAAGGCCAAGCACAAGTGGCCCACTGGCATCCCCATGGAGAAGGCCAGTGAATAAAACAGTGCTGGGCAGGGGAAAGTGGTCTTCTGCTGGTTATGTGAGAAGCCTTCAGATGCTTCCTTTCTCATTCCCTCTTACTAAAGAGGGTGCTGGGACTGATGAACCTCTGCCTGGAATAAAACCCTTCACACCTTTTATGTTAAACAGAATTCACTTTAGTTTGGAGACGAGTTGTAAGCAATAATTTGAGGATACCTAAAATGGCTGTGCACTTCCCTTCTGTTCATCCCAGTCTTTGTGTTCCCTATCATGAATTAGGTAGGGCAAACATAGCCAGACAAAACATGGGCTGAAACCTGCCATCAGAGCTCGGCCCCATCACACAACCAGTGCCCGAGGCTGGAATTCGATCATGAGAGAGCTAATAATAACAACACACAGCAAAGAGCAGAGTACCTTGCTGCTGTTGCTGAAAGCATGAAAAATACCATCTTAATTTAGAGACTTATTATGGCATATTATGGCAGGGCATGCTGACAAATGTGGAGCAAGCTAGAAGTGCTATGCTATGGTATGTACTATTATTGCACTAATAAAAACAAAAAACAAAAGAGCTTAAAAAAAAAAAAGGACATTCTGCTGTTTATTCAACAGTAAAGAGAAAAATTATAACATCCACAAAATACTCTCTCTTTAAAGTGAGCAAAAACAAACTAAAATGAGCCAAGTTCCCTTTCTGCTTCTGAAAACCTGTTAAATGCCCCCACGGCCTAAAGAATATTTCACACAAATTATTTTGATCTTTTTCAGATTTGCTTTTCATCATTGTTAATATATCCATTTTGTAAAATTTTATTCTATAAACCAGTAAAGCTCACACTCAAAAAACACAGGAGCTTCAAAGCCTGGTGGCATTTCATGGCTTTCATTTTACCTGGATGTGAGAAAAACCCCTACAAACTCTAAGACATTGCTGTGAGCTCAGTTAGGATGCAATGCCTGCATACATGTCAGAGGCAGCAGCACATGTGCAGGACCCATCAGTTTGCTGGGCTGCCTTCTTGTGCTGGCTGCTCCAGCTGGGGAAGCAGAGAGGAGCTGCAGATCTGCTGGAGGCTCTCTTGGGTTGAAGTAGGATCTCCGCTTCAGGCCACCTGAAATTCCTTGCTCCCCACTGCCCTTGGCTCCCAGCAGACCAGGAACAGGACAGGTGGAGGAACTTAGGCATTCCATGGGGTTGCTGTTCTCTGACATCCCTCAGGCCATCACTGTTACTCTGCACCAGGGCTCCCCAGTGCCAAACCGGATTCAGGCTGTTCTTTGCTTTTCCACAGCATCTCCTATGAAGCCACTGTAGTACAGGAGCAGGCTGCACCACCACCAGCACTGTCAGAGCTTTCCACATCACCCTGGGAGGTGACCTGCATTTCATTTAACAGCAGCTTATAATTATTATCTGGGGGTTCTTAGTGAAATACTAGAGAAATCCTAAATTCAGCTGAAAAAAATCAGCCTTTTCTGTTTGCAGTTACTTTGCTGGAGAGATTATTCTCAGGAGTTATAAACCACTCTCCAGCAAGGAAGGAGTGTTTGGGATTTCCAGCATTAATGCTCCTAAGAAATCATTTGGCTGTCACTAACGTTATGTAAATAGATGGTTCATGTTTATACTCTACAAAATGCATTTACAAGAAAAAGGCTGACTAATTTGGAGGTCAGCTTCTAATTCAAGGTTAGTGCTCAACAGTTTTTTCCCCTGCCAAATAAAACCACTAAAGGCTAAATTAAAACCATGTGCTCTAACTTACCTTTATGTAGTTACTGATATAAAGAGGGTGGAAGCAATTTTGCTGTCAAATTTAATGCCACTGTCTAAGGAGTGAAGTAAAACATCCTACAGGAGCTTTTGCACAAGGACACACGTCAAGGGTGCCTGACCTAGAAGGTGTGAAGTGCTTGAGTACATGAAAGCCACCTTTCAGTGACCTGTCACTGTTACAGACTAGAGGCTTTATTTCCCAGGAATACATTGAAATAAATAGCAATTTAATGAACAAATCATCTTGCTACAGGGATAGAAAAAATAAAGGATCAGCATGAAGACATTTGACCCATACTAGATGGTAATAATTGGAGATGGTTGCCAAATTTCTGAAAACTACCAGCTTCCAAAGTTTGTACCAGCATTTTATTCTCCCTTCTAGCCATTTGTTTATTACTGCTTAAATGTTATCCACTCTTGGAAATTTCACTTAAAACTGAAATGAAAACTATACTCCCCTCCTTTTTATTAGTTTCTTGGGTGTAAATAAAACTTTAAATTCATCCAGCATCTTCTTAAAACATTTTTCCTGGAGAGAGTGGGAGTGCTCACTTGGGGACTTGAGCAGAAGGTCAGTGAACTTCTGCCAGACTAGAAGTAGGGCGCAACGTTTCTGTTCAGCCCCATGAACCTGCTCCCAAATGGTTGAAGGACTGAGGTCTGTCTGGCCCAATGTCTCAATCCCCCTGTGTCTAAGAAGTTTTGGCCCAGGACTGTGAATGTGTGTCAGAGTGACAAAAACCCAAGCAGATGTGGGACTGAGGTGTGCAGGCAACTCCCATGCAGAGCCAGCCTGGTCAGGAGGTTCCCATCTCCTTGGCTACTGAGCTATGGACCCTGCTTGGGGTCATGTAGCCTCTCCCACAGATCCCCAACATTTCTGGTGCTTACAGCTGCAGAAGAAAACCTTTGATTTATGAATGGAGAATTCACCTGTGTGGCATTCATCTGCAGAGCCAGCCAGCTCAGAAATGTTCCTTTCTGGAAAAATCATTGCAGTTATCTGACTTTGAAGAATAAAATACAAGTTGAATTATGAAATAAATTTAAAAATGTTTGCACTTCATGGCTTCAGTAAAAACAACCACTTAGTCTGTATTAAAGGGTTTGCATCTATTCTACAGCATCAAAAATGTCACCAGTCCAAGAGCTCAAGTTTCCCACAATGTCCAGTTTTTATAATACACTTACACATCACAGTGGCCAAATGAATACCACAGACTACAGGTGCTGAAGGAAATACAAACTACAGCCAGCTGTAGGATGTGTCTCCAGTCCAGTGAAGGCCAGGAAATAAAGAGCATCTATATATTTAACTGCACCAGGCAGGGACAGCACAGGCACATGGTGGCTGGGTGCAGGGCTGGGTTTGCCATGCTGTCTGCCTGGGCTAGGAGGGCTCCTCTGCCCTCACAGGACTGGAAGGGTCCCTGCAGAGCACAGGTAGTGCGGGGTGAACGTGTCAAATCAGCCTCCCAAGTGCTGGCTATTTGTGTTAGCTGGAGGTGCACCCTGCTCCAAACAGAACTAACAGGGATGGCTGCAGGTTCAAGGCACTGGCTCACACACTGAACTGACACCACAGCCTGGAAATTGCTGAATCCATTCAGAGCAAAACAAAGATCTCACAGCTACTATGAAAAGTGCTAAGTATTCACTCTCTCAAAAGGGTTTCTCAGATGCTGAACCTTGTATGACTCTGCTGAAGTCTCTTATTTCCCAAACCCTTGTCTCACTTCAGGCTTTATGTTCATATTGTACCTTTAAACCCAATGAATCCTAAATTTCTGTGATAAACTGAACTATCACAGAAAGTAAACCAATCCATTTTCAGTATGTGCCCAGACTAGATGTGGTGACACCAGAAGAACTGTTACAGTCATCTCATAAGCAAACCTTTGTCTCTGAAAATGGTGACCACATGCTTTTATTGTAGGCTCAGTACTGTCTGTAGGTCAAGCACAGTGTCCAGGGGTGGGACCCAGCATTGAAGGGGAATAATCAGAGGATTTATTACCTAACATTGAGCCTATGTAACTTTAATAACTCACCCTGCATCTGTACCCAGCTTCTGACCATGACTATAGTGGTAACACGCCTTCCATGAGGCAGGATATGCTGCCTGAAAAGAAGGAGCTTTAGGTTTTTGGATTAAGTGGAAAAATGGGTTTGAGTGGATCAGCCAAGATAGCAATAATTGTTATGAGGCTTAATGTAGCTTGTGCAGAAAATATTTCTCAATTGCTTATGGTGGATTGTCAGATGTAAGAGCAGGCAAATTGAGCAGACTGTGAAAATAATCCTAGCACAGCTTCCAACAACAGAAGTTAAACTTTTTTTGTTGCTAAGAAATGTGAAATTACAAAAAACAGTAATACCAGTTGCGCAGTACCAACAAAAACATAAAATATTGTTAGCTGCAGTCATTCATTATACCTCATCTGATTAAAAGAACCTGATAAGTAGCAATTTCCAAGGTTTGCCCTTAGATAAAATTATGTTTTGGCAGAAAAGGTCTTCTGTATTGACACATATTGCATACTGAGAAAACAGTTTTAAAAACATTACTGAAAAGAGCATATTTTTCCTGCTGCTCACTAAAGACTCACATCATATGAGAACACTTCCAAAGGTTTTTCATTATTTGAACAGGGACTGATCAGTTATTTGTCTGAGTGATTTCAACAGGGTAATGCAGCAGTGATAGACATTTTTTGGAAAAAATAAAACAATAAACTAGATTACAACCAAATTATTTGAATTTCAACACTATCCTTAGTTGCAGATGCCAGTATTAAGTCTGGGAGATGCTACTTTCTAAAAATTTAATGAAAAATGAGAATGAATGATTGCTGCCAGCTAACTGTTGAAATCATATATATTGCATACATCCATAATAGATGATCATTTAATCTTCATTTAATCTTGAGGGTTATGCTTAGCTTTCAATCATTTAGAGGGTTTAATCATCTCTCCAAATGTCAGAATTACCAACCTTTGTCAAACTTCAGTTCATGGGAGTGATAAGGCAAGCCTTCACATGGCAGTTTATCTCTATATCCTAAAGTTGAAAGATCTTAAAATGCTTTCCAGCAAATAGAAGTTATTTTTTTCCAGAAGTTAGGAATTGCTCAATTGTAATTTTAGAATTCCTTAAGGATGAGTTAGATGGTGATGAAGGAAAGATGTTTTCAGTGACTGAATACTCCTTATCTTCATCTCACAGTGTGCTAAAAGTTTGACTGCTCTAATTTTCAAGCTATCTAATCTTTTATGTGCTAAAGCATATGAAATCATGCATTATTAGAAGTATGAATTACAAGAAGAGTTCATTTATTTGGTGTTATATATACCCTTTTATCTAAAACACATTATGTGGTTAAAAATTTTTCATTTGGTAATATTCATTAAGTCTCCAACTCTTCTTTCAGAGAACAAAATTGCTTCAACCCGATTGAGACATTTTATCTGGGGAAAGTAAAGAGTGACTTTTTTACAAAATCAATTATCATCAGTGAATGTTTTGATGCTTGACAGTGAATTGGATGTGAATCCTGTGTATAAGGGAAGTTCTTTACTGGGAGATCCATTCAAGTGAGTGTACAGGCCTCAAGAGTCTCACAATGGAAAACAGCCACATATTCTTCCCTCAGAAATGTGAGTTTTTCAATTTCTTAGAACATGTGGAATGTGTTATATTCCTTTCACTGTTGCATGTGAGGCATGCATGACTGTTTTCTTTGTATACACATAGTTGGAAAGAGTGCAGAAATCTATTAAAGGCAAACTCTATTTAATGTTGAGCTTTCAATTTAAATTATTGTAATTGTAGAAGTAAGGCATTTTATCCCTTGATTTTTTTGTAAAGATGTGCTTCTAGTACTAAGGCAATGCATATCATTTTACCAATAAACTGAAGCTTATCACAGTGGAATGCTGTCATTGAGAGCATGGGACACTTCCACCTTGAAGAAAATCAGACTGTGTTTGAAAAGCAAAACAGAATTTCCCTGAAATGTCCTTTAAAAAAATGTTCCTAATTCCTACCTGAAATGGTGGCCAACCTGCCCAAGAATGATGCTTTCAGGACAGATGATTTGTTCGACAATGAAAACACAGTGTGAGCCTGCACTCGTGCTTTTTAGTTTAGTCCTCGGACTTGGGGATTTGTTTTTTGTTTTCAAGTGTCACTAAATCTTTCTCCCTGCCCCTCTGCTGCAAGATTAATTATTTTCTGTACAAGGGCCCTTCTTTCAAAGTCCTCCATTATTCTGTTTTGACCATACTGGGGAACTTATCCAAGTCAACAGAAAGGCAGCCTTTATCACAGAGAGGCTGTTCATGAAGTGGATGGTTTCATATATTGCTGGGGGAGAATTGCCTTAACATCGCTTATTCACACTGCTGTGCCAGGTGCATCCACTTACATGGCTCAAAACGCTGCTACCACCACATCCTCTGCTGCCAAGACCATTATGTGCTCTGAGTGATGGAGCAAGAGGCAGGACTTAGATCTTCTCTGCTGGGAAGCGGAGGGAAAGAGACCAATCTTTGTGTCTCAAAAGAAAAAAAAAATCTGCTGTAGGGAGCCTTTTAACTCGCTGCGGCTCTGCTGCTGTGAGCGCTTCGGAAGAAGATGGGGAGGAAAATAGCAGGAGTTTAGAGCAAGGCTCTGCTCTGCATCACTGCCCCAAGATACTGTAAAGAGGACAAAGGGAAACCGGGATATAAATAGAGAATGACATTTTCCTTGCATTGTCCACAATGAATACATTTGTACATGAACAAAATCGTTGGAACGAGACAACATGCATGCCTGATGCTGAAGAAAAGCTTGTTTGTGCTTGGTACATTGAAGACATTGTTCGAAAATAGTTCATCCTTTTGTAAATATTGCCTCGGCATTGGTGCCAGGGTCACTGTTGCTTTGCGCTATCAGCTGAATAAGTATCAGTCATGCACATGCTGCTGGGAGAAATTTTAATATGGGCACCAGATTTAAAAGCAGAAAATTATCCTCTTAAGGACTGTTCCCTTCATTTGTAGTTAATACTCCCTGCTTTACTCCTAGTCGTCTTTCTTCCAAACTTACCCGATTTTCTTACACCTAAAGGGTGTTTCACACACGCCACCAGGAAATAAAACTTGCCCCGTCCCTCAGGCACTGCTGGTGTGTGCACAGAAAGCAGACCTCCCTTTCTGACAGAGCCCTGCTAGGAGGAAATCTTGCCTTTGCCTTTCATCTGCAGTGATACAACTACGGCACATACGGGCTACGCTCCGTCCTCGTGCGAAGTGGCCGAGGTCAGCTGAGCGGCGCCGCGACGGAGATCTTGGCTCTCCCGTTTGTTTGCTTGTTTTCTGGAAAGACATTTACGTGGCAACATTTCTTTTCTTCTCTCCAAAAGTTTTGAGAATCCAGCAAAACAAATACTTGTACCACATGCAAAACCAAAACTACGAAATTAATACAGTATGTTCTGCATCCAGTGAAAGCTTCCTTGTATCCCTGAGCAGAAGGAAAATATGATGAACAAGATACATTTGTATTCATCCCTGTACCCAGATTTTTTGGTAAGATAAACCACAGTCTGAAACTACAAAAATTGCAGGACCCTCCAGCATTTCATGCTAGCAGGCAAATACAGCTATCCCTATGATATACAGTCAAATAGATGAGGGGAAAGTGAACTAGTGACTTGAAAAAAAAATGATCAATGGAAAAGCTGAAAATTATACCTTTAAAAAATTCTATGATGTCCAGGCAATTTTGAAAATGTTTCTCTGCCCTAAATAAGGTATAGTTCAAGTTCAAACAAGATGTGGTAGGAGCTATTGTATCAGGCTTACACAGTGTCTGAATATAATGATGCCACACATCCTGAAGATTACTATACTCTGCCACTCTGTGCTTTTATCTCTATGGCCATGCCCCAGGGTTAAAAAGGTTCAAATCAGACCTCCAGATTTTGCAGTTGGAAGTGGGAGTTTCATTAAGCTGACAGAACAGGGACATCACAAGTGTTTTTCTTGCAGCCTGCACTGCTCAGTTTGAAGTTCAGTTGTATTGTGCTCACCCACCTTCACCTGGGCAAAAGAGCCAGGTGCTCAATCTGCTCCCAGCTGGCAGGATAGGGCTGAGGGGACAGGAGTCCTGCTCTGCTGCTGGCTTGCTTGGAGACAGCGGACAACTTCTGAGAGAGCCCTCTAGAAAGGATGGTGGCGCAGCTTGGGAGCCACCGAGGCTGGAACAAGATACTCTTCAAGGTCCTCTTAGACCTGACCCATCCCATGATTCTGTGATAGGTGATCACCACAGGAATCCTATTTTTTAGGAGGTCCATGTGCTTTAGTTCAACAACTGCTTTTATGCATTTGACTTCTGCCTGCATTTATGGCACAGAAGATGTGCTCTTCTGGCTGTTCCCAGATCAGAGGGACTTGTCTTATTACCACCTTGATTACAGCTGTGGGGGTTTTTTGCCACGTTATTACAACAAAAAAGGTTTCACATTGTGCTGTCTCCTGAAAAAAGGGTAAAATAATCTATAGTTCAAGGATGAATGTCCAAAGACTGTACTAATTAATTAATAAATTAATTGAAAATTTACTTCATATATGGTAATAATGGTTTCCTACAAACTACTCCAACATATGTCACTTCAGCCTTTCTGATAAATATGTTAATGAAGGCAATTTTTATGTCTTGTAATTCAGGTCTGCTGTCCAGGAGCTGTTTGGAGATTGTGAAATATAATTGCCTTGAAAACTGTTGCACCTCTTTGTTTTTCCAAAAGCAGTACCACAGCACACTCCAAACTAAAACATACCTGTGTTTTCACACATGTAAGAGTCAACTAACAATGGTAAAAAGTATGTAACTGAAAAAAAAAAAAAAGGCAGACCACTAAGATTTATGGTTCAGTCTTTATTATTACTATTGCTTAAACCATTTGTGGCTACTGCACAAGGTGATAAATGGATTTTTTTAATTGGTTCTGTAATTTTGGAACCAAAATATTGAGAAGATTCCTCAAAACCAACTACAGTAGCCAAATTGCTTTTGTTTGAGCTCTGGACACCCTGAGCTCTCATTTCAGTGTAGTTCCCCACACATTTTCCAGCAGTGCAATGGGTCTAGGATTCATTCCATCCCTCCTCTCTCAATAGTTCAAAAATAATAAGAAAACCTAGGGGTCAAAGGAAAACAAAATCCGTTTGCAGTAAAATTATGTTGATTAGAAATGTGAATTTAAATCAGAACTAGAATCCATTTCTGTAGCAATAACTGCCGTGATTGGCTTTCATATATGGGAATTATAAATTTTATTCCAAAAAAATTTGAATTTAAAAGTTTCTTCAGCACAGCAGAAAAAAGAAGATCAAAAAGTTGCCATTGTAGAAGCGAGGCCTGATTATTCATAATGGACTGAGTAATCAAGGAGACAGTATATACTTATCTTAAGTAGGTATAGCTTTCTCCCTAATTCCATTTTGCAGTGGGTATAGAGCCTCAACCTTCTTCCATATTTCTGGTAAGCAGAAAGGAAGTTTATCCTTATCTTCACAGGACAGAATGATAACAAAGACATTGCAATACAATGGAGTTATTTCAAAATACTGCTCTCTCAGTACTGGGTGGTTCCTTGATAGACCATAAATATAAGTATTCAAGAGAAAGTAGTGTCAACAAAGGAACATCATATCTTATGCCCTGGGAGTGATTTAAAGTAAGCAATTTTATTAATAGGATTCCAGCAGTTGCCTGTACAAGGTTTTACCACTGTCTTTAGATGATACTCTGACATCATAAACACAATATATTATTAATCATAATTTGCTTTTAGCATCCAGGTGTCCCACTTCAGACCAGGGACCTTTCCTCTAGGCACTGTAAAAATTCATTAGAAATGTGTCTCAAGAGATTAAGATGAGTATCTGGCTACATCTTGGCCTTGATTGCAAAAGAGCACACTGTCAAGCATCTTAATAACATATTTACTGATGTTCAATTAGATGCTAGAGAACAAAATTGATCACCACACAAAAATATTTGCTGCTGCCTTACAGCAGTGAAAAATATTACTATCCATCATGCATATGGCAGAAGCCTTGGCTTAACACCAGTTCCTGCAACCACCCTCCACACCTTGGGGAGGAGCTGCCAACTGCATCCAACCCTGCTTCTCCTCACCTACAGTTTTCCACTTGTCCCTGAGCAGCAGTGACAGGGAAGGCTGCTGAAGTCTGAGAACAAAAGCCCTACAAAAAACTATGCCCTTCCTGTCCAACTACAGCTTAATGAATCCAATGCTCTCTCTTGCTTATCAATGATTTTTAGCATGATATTGAACAACTGCTTCACCATTATTAGCAGATCTGCCTATGAGAATAAAAGAGGGGAAGAGAGGTGCAAATGAGGGTCAAACTGTCATCAGACTATTCTACATACTCACCCTCATCATCCCTTAGCATGTTTCCAGTCTCCTATGTTAGATTTTTTTCCTTTTGGCTTTTCTGAAGCGAGGGGGGTGGAAGGGGGGAGCCTGCAAAGCAAACTGTTGTTTTCCTTTAGTGCAGTGAGTTTTGTTTGTTTGTCTGATATTGGCTTTCTAGCTTTGATTTTGCAATGTTTTTTAAACACAACTGTTGCCATGCCTTTATGCTAAAGGCAGACAGACCAAAGAAACATGTGCAACACTTAGAAAGTGGTACAAGAGTTTCACGCAGCACCACGATAATGAGATTTTTTTTTTCCTCCAGATTTTGTTCCCTGTCCCTTTCTTTGCAATCCCTAACATTTTGCTTGCTTTTTGAACCACTGCCAAGTTGTGCATTGATGTTTTTGTGGCAGCATTTATTAGAGCCCCATGACACAGCTCTGGAGGGGTAGGAGCCAGCTGAGACCTCTCTGTGTATCACAGGGCATTTATCCACAGCAAGGCTCATCTGCTGTTTTCTTGCTCAGTCCCTCAGCTTCATGGCCTTGTCCCTCACCCTCTCCTCGTGCTCACAGTAATCTCTGCAACTTTTATTCCTGCCTGTTCACAGAAGATCTCTGAGCATGCTGGTGCAGGGGCTCTGCTGCTGGACTCCCATCACCACAAAAAGTGACCATTTGGTTCTGACCTTTGCTTCCTGTCTTTTGTGTGATGTTTGTCCATGTGAGAAGCTGCCTCTTTGCCTGTATAGCTTAAAGTTTTTGAGAGCCTCTGGAAAAAGATGTCAAATGTCTTTTTTTAATTCCTTTTAAGTGTGTCAACCAGACCTCCCCTCCCCATAGAGGGACTTGAGAGGCATCACCTCCCCTTGCAAGAGCTGCCTGCTTCTTCCCCTGTGTCATGCTGGTTTTCTTCAAAATGCTTTTTTGATATGGGTAATAGTGGTTTTATATATGTATCTGGCCAGATAGATGTTCTTTTCTGATTTCTTCATTTGCGTATAACTTCAGGTTTTTAAAGGATGCTTTTTAACTTGTAGCAACCTTTACAAGTTGTTTAGCTATGTTCTCATGCTTTTTAAGACTTTATAAAACCTCCAAGATATGATGAGCCCTGGGCTGCACTAGAAGTGAAATGTGAAAGACTTGGAGGAGTAAATTGCAAGATTTAGAGGCTCTTATATCTGTGGTCTTCTCAGGTATATGCTGAAGACTCCAAGAAAATCCATGTTTCACTACTATCTGTGAGTGAGTTTCTCTATGAATCCTTTAGATGGAGGTGAAATGGAAAAAAAAAATAATTAAGTTTTGTTCTGGGTTTCTTAATTTCTGGGTGGGAAACCTTTGTCCTTGAATCCAAGCACAAGGGCAGTCACCTCAACTAAGATTTTAGAAGTAATGAGAGTTTAACAGGAGGAAAAAATTGGGACCACCCTTCAAAAACTTGAATGCAAGGATGTGTGGGATACAATTGGATAAATAGGAAGAAAAGAAAAACACCTACAAAGCTTTCCTAATAATAGATTATGGCACACTAGACAGATATTTATGAAAACACACCAAACCCTACTTTCTACATCAAGGAAGTGAGCTGACCTAATCTGACTGGATTTCAGGAAAACATTTGTTAGTATTCTTCTTGAAAAAAAAATAAACTGAGGAAGATCGCAGTTGCTAAATTAACTCTTAATATGAATAAAAGCTTGCAAAGTAGTTTGCAAGGGAAAGTCTCGAGCTAGAAGAAAGTTTATAGTGGACTTCCTTGAAGAATGATTTCAGACAGATTAGTTATTAGTTATTTTCATTGACTACCTTAAACTAGGAATGATCAACTGAGGATACAAAGCTGAGGCACTGCCTGCACAAAGCAGGGCTGGAATATCGTACAACAACGGGCACGAGAGTTCATTTTACATGATGAGCTTGACTCAGTACCCTGGAACTCTGCCTATACCAAAATTAGGAGAAGTTCTTCAGTTTGGTATTTTAACTATAAGGACAAACCAAGTGGCCAAGTTTCTTAGTTGTCCCGCAGGCACTGAAGTAAAATATATCAAATAAAATTGCTCTATAAAAATGCCACAATACAAATGCCAGTTCCAAGGGAAGGCAGAAAAAATAAGAAAACAGATTTTTGCTCGTTTAATTAGAGACAGTCATAATGTTAGCTAACTTCCACAAACATACAAAATCCTCCAGATTCTTCCACTAAAAAAAAAAAAAGAAAAATCTTATTTTTAGATGTTATTCAAGAGTGCCACAGAAGTCTTGTACATCCATTCTTCCTTCAATTTCACAGGCATCACCTGTAAACTGGAGATTAACCTACAAGATCAATAGAAACAATATAATGAGACACTAAGTCCATCTCCTCTGTTGTTCCTGTAAAAATATTTCAGAATTTGGTCTCTTGCTCCCAGAGCTGTCAAATGAAGCCAGTGCAGGACAGTGAGTCAGAAGTGCTGTACAAATTCTGGAAGGCTTACCTGAACTAACACTCTGGGATGTGCTGGAGGTAACCTAATCCTAGGGACAACTGTGTTTCAAGAGCCAAGCTGGCTCACCTGCAGTGCCCTGCACTGTGTCGTGTGTGTGTGTGCCAGCTCACGTCCGTAGTCGTGCAAAGAGGAAAGATTCCCAAACAAATCTGGACATGCCGGGAAATTCAGGGGAAGCCCGTGGCTTGTATGAAGGTGATGACACCCTTGCCATGCAATACCAGTATGATAGTGCAAAGGTCAAGGTCACAAGTAAGGAATGAAGAAGTTTTGCTGTCAGTATCCATAAAAAAGGGTAAGTTGGGCGTTTCAATCAATCCTTAAGGCTTTTGAGATGTTGAGAGCAGGTAGCTCTAATATAAAAATAAATACATTAAATATCAAAATATTACTTGCTTTTTATCTAGGAGGCACAGAAAGGTATTAATGCCACCATAAGAGGCCCTGGCAACATCTCATCTGGATCATTGTGCTTCTAACCCTGCAGATTAAAAGAGATTTACTGGAAGTGGAGGTGCAAAGGAGGGTTAGAAGAATGGTCAGGGAAAAGCACCCTTCTCTAGGAGAGGTACAGCACAGCTGGTTTGGCTGAACTGAGGCTGAGCAGGTTTCAGCAGTAAACTGAAAAACTCACGGGAGGACAGACCGGAACGGACTTTATACCGGGTGAGAGAAATGCTCTTTAAACTGAAGTCAAAGACCTTGCAGAATGTGAGAGGTTCAGCTGCTCATGATACACATGATCTGAAATCTTTAACCATGCAGAGGAACAGAAAAACAGAGGCAAGCTGATGGCGGGGGTAGCTTCAAGATGGAGTCCAGTGTCTCTGCATGTTAAGTTGAAGAGTGCAACACAGCTGCCTGCGATAGAGAGGATCAGGCCCCACAGCAGAGCAGGTCTTCTCTAGCCCTGCCCACTTTGTCAAGGACAAAGCTGGCTATGAAAGCTCTGATTTTCAAAACACATATCAAATTTACCCATTTGTCACCGGCCAGATTATCACCACTCGCTATCTTATATTCAACAGTGTTACACAAGAGTGTAAATTAATGTGGAGTGCAATACTTCTAATTATTACAGTTGGGGAGCAAATGGGGCCATGCATATGCAAATATCTAATTAGTCACATTGTGGTTGTCTGTCTGTGGAAATACCCTGTGTGACTATGAAATCATACTGCCTGCTTTGGCTTATACAATGATGTGTGTTGCTGCGACTCTTGCATAAGGAGAATTAGTCCTTCTGTTTTAATAATACCGCACCATTCTGCTCAATTCTGAGCCCTTAATCTTGCATCACAGTGAAACACTGTAACAGCAACACATAATTGTCTATTTTTCCAATTTTCTATTTTGTAAAATGCTAGTTCCTGACCTCTGCTGAATGTGTACAGTGGCCTACCTTGACACAATATTAGATTAATCTTAACCGAAAAGAGTTCCAGTGCAGCTGTAATAGAAAAAAGAATATGACTTCACCTCCTCATGAATTTCAGGTTTCGGTCTTCTTTGCTCAGAAGAATGTTATCGTCTCACTATGACACATGTGCAGTTTCACAAGTTCTGTTTGTTTTAGCCTGAGATGACCTGGCTCCTTCCACCCTCTCCAGTTTTGGTGGGGTCCCAAGTGCCTCCTTAGTGGAATTCCAAAAGGAAATCCCCATAAACCACATAAATCCCAAAAAAAGCTGATGGCAAAACTGAGCAGATTTCTGTTCGGGCAGGCAGCGTCCTCCCCTTGCACAGCACTGCCACGGGTGTCGATTGCAGCCCTGCAAAGAGAGAGGACGGCACAGCAGCCCGCAGGTTCTGCTCGCTCTCTGTCACTGAAAGGACACCCTCACCCAGAACACTTTTTCTGTATTTGCTCAATATTTAAGGGACCTTATTGCTGGGATTTCCAGGGCAACATCACCACTGCGGTGTTTCTGTAGTTTACAGATAAAGAGTATGAAAGAGAAATGTGGTTTGGAGGACTGGGCACGATACGGGGCTGTGTTCACTAATTCTGGCAAGATACTTGCCCTTCTGCTCAATTTGTAGGGCTAACTTGTTTCTGAATTATCACTACTTCGTTTTGAGGCGCATCAGCAATGGATTGATAAAAAATGTGTTTCTGTGGTTTTAAAAATACCTCTACCTTTTCTCTGGAATATGATAATTCCTTATCTTATTGCTTATACACAGCAATTCAGATTCCTCCTTATTACTAGCTGATTTTGTGGTTAATTTCACCTCCTTCCCCCTCTCCCAAAATGCAGACACGTATATTCTTATGTACATACGCATACCTCATCAAAATTATTTCAGCATAAGCGTGAATACCACGAACGAAAAGTTTGGCATCCCTGCTACAGTGAAAGATGACTGCCACCTATGGGTAAGAGCTCATGTTAACATATTTAGATAAAATTTTAATATTATTCTTTTCAGTTAATTCAGCTTGTAATTATCTACCAGGACAGAGTTCTGATTCATTTGCTTATATTTTGTCAACAACAATCACTGAAAATCATCCTCTGAAAGTGAGGTATTAAACCAACTCCCTTACGAAGGAGCATCAGCTTTACGACGAATAAAAAAATGGGGTACGACGTTCTTATTTTTCTTATTCTGAATAAAGACTCCATAGAAGTACTCTAATTTTCTATGCAAAGAGAGGAGGCTCGTTGCTACACAGCTAGGTACAGCATATTAGATAAAGCTGTATTTAATGACTACTGTAATTTTAAAGTTTAGCCGTCTCGAGGTTTTAGTATTTTGCTTGCTGCTTTCTTTTACTAAGTACATACAAATAGCTTAGCTGTGCAGTTCCATGAAAATGTGTGTATAATCAGTATTTCATAGTAATTTTCTTCTCAAGATTTTTCATTTTTCATAGTAAAACGAAGGCTAAGTGGGGGAAGGGAGGCAGTAGAAAAATGTATGTCCCGATTACGTAAGCCTCAATTTTTCTGATAATCAATCTGCGCAGCGTTTACCTAGAAAACTCAAAAGAAAGTACAGACTGGAAAGCCAAACTTATCGTAGCAAAAATACTTTTTTCTGATTCAGTTTTCAGGTACTTAAAAGCAAACAGCCTGACAATTCTGTATATCTGACTACCAAAGAGAAAAACGCTTGATTACGGCTGCTATATTGTGGTAAGCTGCATTAAAATGGACACTACGATCTCTTTCTCAGAAATACCATACGTAAAAATAACTGGAAGTCTAGCAAATTCAGGCATGTATTTCATTTTGGGAAAAAATCATTTTGCTCCAGTAAACACAAGCTAATTGTAGCCATTTTATTTCTCCCTTTCGGGGCTGGGACAGAGTATTTCTGAAGGAAGAAAGACAGAACTTAACAAAAGAGGAAATTATATTAAAAGAGAGAGCAACTAATACAAACTAAGAATAAGTCCAATGCTGGTTTTAAAAAAAAATCTCCCCTTTAAAGTAATCTTAGTCCTGGGCCTTCTCATTCCTATTGTACTTTCCTAAATATGATAACTGGCTTATCAAAAAAATCCAAAATCAATATTACCCTAGTGCTTACCTCCTCCATTTTCACTAAATAAAACTAATACTTAAACTTATGTTATAAACTTGCAAAATACTGTAAAAGTGGTCAGGAAATGTCGCTCAAATATCTGAGGTTCACACACCACCATTTCATGCTTGCTTTCCAACGGCATCGGTACCCTTTATAATCTACATAATTCAGACGCCTGCGGTAAAATCTTGGTGCTTCATAGATAAAACCATATTCAGGTAAAGGCACTGCTCCACAGCAATATATTAGTGATGCATTTTCCTGACATATTTTAGGCCAAAAATAGCATTCTTCAATTTACTTCCCTGTGTCCACTTTGGCTACCGAATCAAACTGTCACCGGTCCAGTAACATTTCCCTGTATTTTCAAACCACAGTTTAAACTTAAACCACTTAGTCTCCTTTGATGGGAACTTCATATCAGACAGAAATTACTCCTTAGCACGTTTGATGAATCCAGCTTAAAATAAAACACCAGAACTGCATGAACATCTGTGACAAATGACTTGTCTCAGTCATCCTGCTCTTTCTTATTTAATCTCCCACTGGAGTACAATTTCGTAGGTACACTATTTTACAGTGCAGACCTCCTCCTACCAGCCTACTGCTTGCAAAAGGAATAAAAAAAAATTTCCATGTATCATACCGAAATCTGAAGATTATAGTTGAATCTTTTAAAATAACTGGAAGTAGGAAAATGAAAATAAACAAATAAGCTAGTACCTTAAATTTACAAAAGCAACGAGAAGGTAAAAAAAAATGTAGAAATGCAATAAAGGATTGTTAAACTAATAGATCTACTAATGGAATATGAAACAAACCCTCCTTTCCCGGTGACACATTGCTGAGTTGCTACTTGCATATTCTGCAAGTAAAAAGGAAGAGAAACATTTTTTTAAGCACAGTCAGTATGACGAATTTTGAGATATTCCTATTTCAGTCTCTTTAAAACCAAGGCCATCATAAAACACAGGGTATCAAAAAGATCTACATGATATTGGAAAACGCAGACAGGTTTTTCCTGATTTTTTGCCGCCAATGATCTCTGTGTTTTACAGAGGGGAAAAAAAATCCCACAAATCAGGCAGTGTTCCTAATTCTCTGAAGTGCTTGTTAATTTTATACCTTTACAAAGCGACGAGTAAAATTCCACTTTCCAAGTAAGGAAATGCAGAACATTGTGTCATAGCTTTAAAAAATTATTCTTTCTGTTCTATATAGATATCTCATCAATTTCACTTGAATGCTGCTTATACTGAATAACACAGATTTTACTTTAGATAATAGTATTTAATGTCCACATGGATTTTTTGTTACCTAATAGCTTTGCTAGACTGGTCACGGATTTTTTACTGTGCTATGTATCTTTTCAGTACTTAGTTAGATGCCTGCATTCTCCAACAGACATTCAAAATATTACTGCATTCTGGTCTATTCCACTGTTTTGACACTGAAGTGCATTCAGATACTCATAATGTGCTTATAGAGGCAACTCAACAAAAAAACGGGTTACCTTCTGATGTACTGGAAGGAATGGGACTTTATTCTAATGGGGGAAAACCTGTTTGTTCATAATAATCTAGTTTATAGCTGAGAAAGAGAGCAACACACCTGGAACCACCTCACTGAAAATTCCAGAAATGCAAGGAGCTTCACAAAAAGTCTGCAGTTACCTTGTTTTTTAAGTAACCATGCAGAGCTGACAGCTATTAGCAGTAGCAAAGACTTGCATAACGAGGACTTGAAGGAAGGCTTAGTACTCTCCATGCCGGAGTGATTTAAAGAGAATGAAGGCACGTATTTCTTTATGATGCATTATGTAACAACAGACAGGGCAATGTAAGGCATCCAAAAAACTACAGGACCCACATTTGATCTCATTCTTGTTATTTATCACACAAATATTTAATAGTGTTTCTAGCAAAAGGCTTATGAAACACCAAGCGTAGGAATGTTATCTGGTACAAATTAATTTGAAAGGTTTCAGGTGACGTATTTGGTGTTTTGTACATCTTTAGGAAAATATAATAGGCCCTATAATTCATCTGCTTCAAACTTCTGCATTACATGCAATCTCAGATAAAATAAAATTGTCAAAATCAGTGATAGCTGGACCTTCTGGTTCACATTAGTGTGAAGAGAAAACTGCTGTTGAGCTGACACATTGATAGATTACGAGTTCTGCTGAAGAATAGCTAAAAATGGTGATTCAATCTTGTCGCTACTATATAAGAATAATAACAGAAGTGGAGATGATACTCATGATATCATGTCTTTTAGCAAAACCCTAAAGGGTATTGGTGCATCGAACACATTCTCTTCCTGAGAGCTTCTAGTTCTAAAAAAATACCTGTGAAAGTAAATGAAACTAAATAGGCCTTTTAAAAAACCAGGATCGGTTTGTACCCTAAATTTATTTAAATATTGATAAAAATAGCAGAATGGAAAAAGACTTTTTTTTTCCCTGGGGGGTGGTCCTCTCTCTTTCTCTCTCTCTCTTTTTTTTTTTTTTACAGTAGAGATGCTGGTCTTGTAATGACGAAATGGAGAGCTAGGAGGATTATGAAACACAAGTAACATGAAGGACAAATCTGACTGAAAGAGAGGGAGAATATTATTCCGATTATTTAAAACTTCACTGGGTTTCTTTACTAACTTAAATCAGTAAGCTCCCCTGAAATCTTTAAGGTGATGCATCTGAAGATGTACAGAAGATAATGTGGATCATCACCTTCTGCTAGTTGTACAATCATCTCTTCTAAACAGCTCCCTAATCTTCAGATATGCAAAAGAGAACTTTTAAAAGAGGCACCTTAAGTACTTCGGCTAATCTACCCCTGGTCCTCTGTTATCTGAAACTTGCATGGTCGTTTATGCTGAAGTGAAGTCAGGTTTAAACACTGACTTGTGTCCCTCAGTGCTTCATACTTCCCTGTGCTGCTGTAAATCACCATGGAAGGCTCAAGATGGAGGGAACGGGGCCTGGGTGGCTTGTGCCTTCCTCCCACAAAGATCACCGAATGCTCCCGGCGCTTACTTCCGATGCATCCAAGGAGTTCTGCAACAACAGAAGGGGAAACAAGGCTTCACAGTCCTCATCTTTCACTGAGAGCAATAACAGGTAAGGAGAAGGAGGAAACAGAAACATGGGGGAGGATGGGGGGGACGATTTCTTTTTAGAGGCTCCCCTTTTCCAAAGGGAAAGAAACCGTGACACAAACTTCATCACATCACAGAGATGTAGACAGGTAGGCACCTCAGATTTCTAATAACTCGGTGGGTTTGTTTCAGGGAAAGATGAAGCATTCATTTGATTTTTAGTTTTACTTTTACCGGGGCCTCTACAGCAAGAATTTGCAGCTGCTCCTGCAATAATTAATGTTTCATGTTGCATAGGAATTTCTGATTTTATAAAAAAAACCTCTCTACAGCAAAACTGTGACTTAAGCTGTGTTCTTAATTTGATGATGAATGGGGAAGAAAAGCAGCAAGGCAGAAAGTTTATCACCCTACTCTAAAATGTAGGGAGAAGCAGAAACCGAAATCAAATCTAAAAAAAAAAAAATGTCTCAGCCCTGTTCTGTGTTTTGCCTACAGTTCTTACACATGCATTTGCCTTTTGAGTATGCAGACCGACATCTTTAGGATATTCAGGCAACGTATTAACACACTGTAGACACGGGAAAGAAACAAGTCAGAAATATTTGTAGGGTGCGAAGCAGTAAACAGTAACCAAGCAGAAATGCTTTACGTAATGCTATTATGGCTTGACAGCAAAGTAGATTTATACAATGTCCTTTCAAGCTTGTAAGCTTGGTAACAAGTGAAATGGGTTAAATTTTCTGACTTTGGAAGGCAATTGATTTATGTTTGTTCCACAATGCTACGCAGCTCTTAAACGTAGGAGCTCCTGCGGCTGGAAGTCTGCTTTTAGGACAGGCCCCGCAGTGACAGGCTGCGGCACGGCAGGGAAAGCCCAGGTAATTTTGGCGGGGCAGCGGCTGGCGATGCAGGACCCAGCAGGTACCCAGCCAGCCAGCCAGCCAGCCAGCCCGCCTTACGTAAGGGCTTCATTTTCGCTAGGCTACATCTCGCCGCCGCGCCAGCCACGGGAGAGGAGCCTATTCCACCTCCCCGTGCAGCCCCAGTCCCCTGTGCCAGGCCCAATGACCGCATCCTCGCATGTTTTCATTTTTTTTTTAATTTTTTTTTTTCCTCCTCTCCAAACAGCACATCTACACAGTGGCGTTTACCTATTCGCTCGCGCCGTGGCTGCCACGCAACCTATGTGGGCGGCCGGCTGGCACAGCCCGCGGTCACCGGAGCGATGCCGAAGAGGAAAGCCCCGGTCCCTCTCCGGGTGAGGGGCGCGTTGCGGGCCGGCTCCGGGCGGGCAGCTCTCCCTCCTCGGCGGCGGCGGGGATGCTCCGCTCTGCGGCCAGCGGCGGGCAGAGTCCATTGCAGCTCGGCGGGTCCGCGTCCGGAGTCCAGGGGCTCCGGCAGCCAGCGGGGGCACCCGGCCCCCGCTCCCCTAAACACCGCTGGCCAGGTGCGTTTATTTCTCATCCCGTCCTCTTCCCACAGATCCGCCGTCTGCGGCCGCCGAGCCCCAGAGCAGCCCGGCCAGCCCCCGAGTCACCCCCGATCGCTCTCCCCTCTCGCTCTCGCTCTCTCTCTCTCTCTTTCTCTCTCGTTTCAAGCTCTCCCCGAGGAGGAGGAAACAGCACGGCGGGGCCGCTCGTCCTGCATTTCACCGCCCGGGAAACGCGGCCGCCGGAGCGCTTAAAACAAAGCGGAGAACAGTCACTTTCAACACTGTTCCCTTCCCTCCC
>VZRX01010756.1:264709-294724 GCA_013398075.1 Notiomystis cincta
GGCAGCGCCCCGCTCCCTCCCCGCTAACTTGTCCCGGTGTCGCTCCTGCGGGGTGCGGGTTAATCCCGGCGTGCGGGGTGCGCTCAGCCCTCACTCGCTGAGAAAGCAGCAGGGCAGCTCTCCGCGTTAAAAACATTTGTGCCCAGTGTTCAGGGGGAGAGGTACCCTCAGCGCACTTTATTTGCCTCCCTCCGGCCTCGGTGACGCTGAGCCCGCCAATTCAGGAAGGACACTGAGGGCTGGAGTGTGTCCAGGGAAGGGCAGGGAAGCTGGTGAAGGGTCTGGAGCGTCAGTCCTGTGAGGAGCAGCTGAGGGAGCTGGGCTTGGCTGTTCAGCCTGGAGAAAAGGAAGCTCGGAGAGACTTTAGCCACCTGAAAGGAGGGTGTACCCAGGTGGGTCCCTCTCTTCTCCCTGGCAACCAGTGGCAGGACAAGAGGACATGGCCTCAAGCTGTGCCGGGGAGGTTCAGACAACACGAGGAATTTCTTCACAGAAAGGGTGATTAGGCATTGGAATGGCCTGCCGAGGGACATGGTGGAATCACTGCCCCTGGAATTGTGGTCCAAACTTCTCCACGATGTGAGCAAAGTGCAGGCATCTTACTTTACACAAAGGTGCATCACCCATGATGGGAACACACAACTGCAAGATTTTCTCAGTTTGCAGATGGATGTGTGCTGCGATCATTTTTGGCCTATATAACTGCAGGCATTTTGGTTGCCCAAAAATGTGTGTTCAGCTGTGTGGCTGCAGAAGGACTCATGGTGTGGTGACATTGGAAGTGCTTCCCTGAAAGCAATTCTGTGGTATGGTTAGGATGAACGCAGAGGATGTCACCGAGCTGAATGTTGTTGGTGCCAAAGAAGATTTATCAGGAGGAAATTGGGACCAAAAGCCACTGAAAGCATGTTTGTTTCTTTGCCAAAGTGGGGAATGGCAGCAGAGGTAGGGGATAGCAGAAGAAGGCTGATCATGGAGGTGGCCTCTGTGAGGAGAGGGCATGTCAGAACTTGGGGTCCTCAAGATAAATCTGATTTTCTTTTAAGAACATTCTTCACTGAGAGATGGAAGAATATGAGAGCCCCTTTCAGGAGCTGGCTCCATGTGCCTTTTCAGTCCCATTGGCATTTCCTTGTTTTCCCTATTTGGGAAGCTGTTTGGAATAAAGATTGAATCAGTGTGTTGTTTATGTAATGTATTTGTCCATCAATGCCACCGTACTCCAGATTTCCTGTGAGTTACCAACAAGGCTCAGGAATAATATTTTTTTGTTTTTTGACTGAACTTTTTCCCTATGGTTCCCAGCTCTGTTACTTCCAGGGTGACTTGGGAAACTGTTACCTTCTCTAAAATATCAAATCAGCATTAGCAGGAAATGAAAAACTGAGCAGAGGTGTTCATGGTGGCCCTGCTCCTGACTGGTGCATCTTGCTCAAATGCTTAGAACTGATGATCAGATCTGACTTGAAAGAAATTTTTCTCTAATATGAGCTGTTGCATTTGGGGTAAAAAAAAAAAGGAAGGGGAAAGTATTCACTCCACTCAGCAAGATGGAATATGGTTCATTTTGTAAAAGGAACTTGGGTATTTTGGGGACAAAAACTGCTGAAATGGATAGAGCCCTCACCCTGGAGCAGTATAAACCTTAAATCTGTTGGCAGGGGCGTGGAGGGGAAGAGGTTAATATATGTAAGTGGAAAACAAATGGATCTGTCTGGACTTCACAGCTATGGCATAAACTTAGAGGTGCAGAAAGGAATGTGAGGAGTTCATTGCATCCATCCCATGATTTTACTACCAAAAAGCAGGATCCAATCTCCCCATCTCTTTCCTGGTAAATACCCAAATTATGCAAATATCTTTAGGGATGAAACTCAATAACCTCCTCATGCATCTCTTTTGATTGCTCTGCTTTCCTTAGCTTAGGACAGTCCAGTTATCTTTTTATGACCCTGAGAGACTGCAATCCCAGACTCTTCCTCACTTAGTCCTACACATCTTCTTAAGAAAAGTCTGGAGGAACAAGGCCAGCAATTGTGTCAACATTTCCTCATGGTTTTATCTTTTTTCCTCCTAAAAAAGTGTGGTGAATTAACAAAATTAATGGCAGGTGAAATTTGCAGCCCTGGGAAAGGAGCACACACTGCAGGGGAAGAAGGATGGGTGGTGATGAAATGATGATGTCAGCTCTAAAGAGAAATATAGGGACAGCTGGGTGCAGCTCCATGGAAAAAAAAAAAACCCAAATTTTAGGATGCTTAAGGAAAGGGGGGCTGAATGATGAGCAGTAAAATACTCCTGTAAATGATACTCACTGGACATTAGGGTGTGTTGCAGCACCTCAGCCTCAGAGTTTTGCAGGGTGTACAAAGATCGCTGCTAAAGCTGGATAAACAGAGACATGGAGAAACTAGGAGGCATGTGAGTANCTGGGTGCAGCTCCATGGAAAAAAAAAAAAACCCAAATTTTAGGATGCTTAAGGAAAGGGGTGCTGAATGATGAGCAGTAAAATACTCCTGTAAATGATACTCACTGGACATTAGGGTGTGTTGCAGCACCTCAGCCTCAGAGTTTTGCAGGGTGTACAAAGATCGCTGCTAAAGCTGGATAAACAGAGACATGGAGAAACTAGGAGGCATGTGAGTAACTGCAGCTCAGGCAAGGCAGAACTCATCTGGAAATCCTTTCCCAGGCTCGACACTGCTTCTTCCTGGCCAATCTTCAGAAATCATTCCTGCTCCAGACTAGTGATACATAATACTGTCATTTTTCCTGTTAAGAACGCATTTCACAGAAGGGTCCATAACACTGTGTAGGATTCAGCTGAATTCAGGCTACAAGATGGGGTCACTGCAGTCCTCTGCTTTAAAACATCACTGATAAAAATCTTATTTTACATGTTCTGGTCAGGACTAGGGAAGCTTTTCAAATTTAAATGTGTTTTGTGTGGAAAATCCCTCTGTTAAATAATTAGCAAGTGCTCTGAGCATTACTGCATATTTTATATTTCATCTGCCTGGAAGAAATGGACAGTTCTGTTGCTGTAGATTAACTGCAATTTATTTTGTAGTACTCTGACTGCTGGAAGAAAGAGACTTCTTAGTTTATTTCTTTTACATCCAATTACTCAACGAATGGGGCTGGACAGAAGAAGGGTTTAGCTATACCTTTTCTTCTATTCCCAGTCCCAGCAAACATTTGAATTTCCAAAAAAATAATCTGCACAAGCTGAAAATGTGAAAAACAGAGACCAAGTGGTTCAGTAGTACAAAGAATTCCAGTGCTGGATCTTATTTTCTTGGCAGGCATTGGCTAGGATGGCTTGTTTATTTTACCTTTTACATAGCCTTATTCCAGATTTTAGTGTAAATTTTCCTCAGGCAGAAAAAAATAAATCATTGCTGTTGCATGAATTAGTTTTAGGTACCAATGGACACTAATTGTGTTTAAAATTAAGAACTTGGCATAAAAAACTTTTCAGATTTAACCTTTTTCCTCTCAGAAGTGGAGTTACAAAGGATTCTTTTAATGGAATGAATAATAAGATCACCTTTTAAGTAGTTTCAATAATCCAATCTGTGTGCCTGAGGCTTTTTGAACAGGAGGTTGTATCACAAGTGTGGCCCTGGCTCTGCTGTGGGCACTTCTGTGCATTTCACTGCTGTTAGGCTACACCAGCAGGCCTTGGTGTGACTGTGGTAACTTTCACATTGGTTTTCCTAGAAAGTTGTTCTGTTCTATCTTCAAGACAAACTTTGAATTCTGAGATAGTTTTATATCCCTAGCACTGCAATGGGCAGCTCCATTCCCAAAGGAAAAAAATGCTGCAATCCTCATGTGTGTTGGACCTAATTACCCTCCTGGCAGTCAGTGGGAACCTTTAGTCTGCCAGAAGATGCAGATGTGGGTTCCTCAGCCTGAAGAAATTGCTCTAGGTCACAGAATACAGGCAAACATTGACCAACCAAATGTGCTTACCACACACAAAAGTTCTTTCAGAGTATAAGTTAACTTATTGGTGTAGCACCAATAGCAGACCTCTGCTTAATTTCACAGCCACTGCTTAGGTGGCTGCTCCAGTTTGTTTTGTAAGCTGTGTTACACAGGAAGCTGTCACCTGTGCATGCTGTCTCTGCATGCACTGAGGCTCAATCACATATTTTGCCCACATCAGTTTCTTTCACAGTCTCACCTGGTTAGCACTTGCATCCTGTGAAGCCTTTAGAAAAGCCTCATCCAGCTTGCTGGAGCACACAGGATGCTGACGACCATCATGGAGTATAAATAGGATGGTTGCAGTGGTACTCGTGGTCTGTTAAGGACCAGCTCCCTCGTCAGGCCAGTGAGGACTGCAGGGAAGAATCAAGGGCTTGAATAAAACCAGTTCTCCATTCTGGCAATCAGACTGGGGAGATGGGTGTTTCCTTGCAGACCTGCCGCGGCTTGCGCAATCTCTTCCATCTCCAAAACGCTGCCGAGACTGATGCCAATGAAAATAACAGGCAGAAACATTTGGAACATTTGTGCCGCTCATTTGCAATTCAAGTACGGTGAACTCCTGTGTGCTGAAAAGCAGGGAGCAGAATAGAACAGACCAATCTGTTTATGAAGACTGCAGGGGTTATTTGCCATCACTGAGATTTAGAGGATTGTTTTGATGTTATTGATCAACATTTCTAAAATGCTGTTGAACTTGAGCTTTCCTGTTGTGATGAAGCTGAATGACTACTGTCTTGATACTTTCTTTGTTAGGAGGTTTGCTCCACATGTCAAAAGGCATGGGACACCAAAAAAGGCTGTAAGAATCTGTTCAAAGCAGCATAAGGAGGAATTCTATGTAGTATTTCCTAGGTACAACACTCCTAAAGAAGTGAAAAATTTTACTTTATTATTTCACATAACTTACTTATATGTGTATAAAAAAATCTGGGTTTAAGTTTTGGCTTGTTTGAACAACAATTCTTAGATTTGGGATGAAGCATAATGTGAAGTGATATCATGTCAGTGGGCAGTATTAGTCTCTGCATAATTTTCCATAAAGAGTGGGGAACTTGAGAGAATATCCTTTTACAATTCTCTATAATGAAGGGGGAAGCTTGTCAGCTGAATTGGCCAATATGTGGATTATTTTTGTTTTTAAAAGTTAGGTGTTAGATTTCACTGTTGTCTTTCATCTCCTCGCAATCCTGAAAAACAAATTATTCAATCGCTAGCATAAAATTTAAGTCCAGAAATGACTCTTACAGTAAATACCAGTGTGACATTTAATATAAATTCTTGCCTAAAAATATCTGTGATAAATCTTAGATCCTATAGGTATGCATATGTATGTATTGGTACTAGAGAGGGATCTAGATGGGGGTTGAGCACCAGGTTCCAAAAAAGCAAAGCCATGTAAACTACTCATCACCTCTTCATCATCTGAGCATATGCAGACACCTACCATTTTTGTGACACTGTTTTAATCCTATGTGGAATGTCTTCATGAAGGCAGCTGCATTTTTAGCATACATGGAAGCTGACTGAGCTCAGCACAGAGCTATTTCCAGTCAAGAATGCAAAACAGCAGAGATAGTTATTGTTCACCTCGTTCCTAATGGTCATATATTTAGAGGAGAGAGGACTTGGTGAGAAAATCGGACTTTCAGCACCCTCAGACAACAATTCCCACTTAACTAGACGACAGATTTCACCTTAGTGGCATGAGTGGAATCATGACACATCCTCTTCCATGGTTCTCAGAGTTGATTTATAGTCTCTACCATGCCTGCACGGGACTGTTTTCCTTTCTATAACCACTTAAAATGTCATTCTCCTCTAGTTTCTGTGGAATTTGAGATTTCTAGTAAGGAAAGGGATAATTTTAACACAAGAACTGAAATTGTGTCTGACTCCCGAACAGATAGAGGAGAATATCTCTAGTTCTAGTTCCATAGGTCTTTAATTTCTAAGATAAAAAACATAAATCTATTCTCTGGTCCCAACTTCTCTTGCATCCTTTGAATAATTATTCTGTTAGGAGTTTTAAGTCATACAGTGCTTTTCAATTCATTCAACTCAGCAGGAGAAGTGCATATCAAATTTAAGGACCAAAATGAAATCATCAACAACTCACAAGGCAACACTGGCAAAAAAGCATTTACAGCTTCTTGTCCTGAGCAATACAGAACACTGAGAAGCTACTGGGTTAACTTGTCCCAACACAGAGCAGAAGGCCCTGGAGTGAATCCAGCACTACTTATCTAGGAGCTGTGTCCATGTGTTTGATTGGTGTCTTGTTTTGGTTTTGTTTTTCCACAGGAATCATAACTCATTTGCACAAACAATCCCTTGTCCATAATGAATACACATACCAGGATTTATAACAGATCAATTAAATGAGATGTGCTCATGAGACAGCAAAGCATGCAGTAGTAGAAGGGATAAGGAGTACCCTTTTCATTCTGCCTGATAAGAATGATCACTCAGAGCAGGATATAATTTTAATTTCTAAGTTATCCAAATACCCACATCAAAAAAGGAAAACAAAGAGAAAACAGGCCATTATGGGCACAGTGGCATCACAAGTGCTTTGGTATCTTGCTTTTTTGTGTTGCATTCAATATCTGATCATACAGCACACAGCACCAAAGCACACAGCATTTATAAAGATGTCATTAAAGAATGTGACAGTCTAGGCTGCAGGAGAAAGAAAAAACCTGGTTCCACTTAATCATTTGCCTGGATCTTACATGACTTTTTTCAGGGCAAGAAAAACAAGGACTGTAAAACAAGTGGCAAGTGACGTGTTGCTCAAAGAAAGGGGTGCAATTCTATATGGCACCATTAAAAAATGAGAGCCAAGAAGTTGTGATCTGCTGCAGAGACTTGAGAGTGCATGTTACTCTTCAAATTAATTTAGGTAAATTTAATTTATCAGTAAATCATCTATGATAAGATGCTGGAGAGGGATAACCAGGTTATAGGTGTGGGTGGGAATAATAAGCACAGCTGGTTGGGTGTGTGGAGAAGTGTGCTGCTGGAAGATCCTGTGAGACACTTCATAGTGGCTGAAATATCGTATATAAACTTGTGTCACATGCTGTTGGTCAGGCAGAATTCAAATGTTGAAAAGTCTGAGCTATGGCAGAATCTCTGGCTTTCTGTGATTGCCAAAAAACCCCAGTGTGGAACACTTGGTAGCACTTGGAGCACTTAACCTCTACTTTCTGCTCACTATGACTACATTGTGCTGTTCATGACAATTCTGAGGTTATCTGGAGGACTCTGGAGAAGGGAGCCTGAATGGCATACAGCATTGGAATTGACCTAGCAACTGCTGGAAGATGCAAAAGGATTCCCAGGGGAGGAGAAGTGCAGAGGGCAATGGAGAGAAACCAGAGTAAACAAGCATGGAGTGCAAAGAATGAACAGAGGTGTACCATCATGGTATAGTTTAAGATGCTACCTTGGGCTGCTTGGACCTGTGGGAAGCTGAAGAGCAGCTTGTCTAATGGTCATGGCAGACCTGCTTGTCTAATGATTTTATCTGTGGTATTTCTAGAAGACAAGTAATGCGAAAGCTGTACTGCAATGTGGAGACAAGCAATAAAGGCAGCTCATCTGCTGGGATCTGCAGATGATGATGCCTGAGGTCCCTCATAATCTGGTATGTGCCTGGCAGGAGAGGAGGAAGCGTAGTAAAGAAGAGTCATAGTGCACTTTGGTTCCATGGTTCAAACAGCTACAGCTGTCAAACAATAGTGCTTCTTGTTTTGGAGTTAGCTTGGGTTAAAACTCTTCATGCCTACTTGCCTGGGGCAAGCCTCCAGGCTACAATGCTGTTAGGAATTTGTAGCTTAAATCTCCTTGGCAGCAGTTGCCATTTTGCAGCTTTTGTGGCAGTGGAGCAGGTTCCTGGGAAAGGTAAGGGAAATCTCAGAAGGTATTTGTGAGACACCTGGGAGATACCTGTACGGATGGGCAGGAAATCTGGGAGAAGCCAGCAGGATGTCATGGCCCTGTGGAAGACCTGCAACGACAGGGAGGCTGTACTCAGTTTCTTTCCCTTCTCTCAATATGTTCTCATCTTTTCCTCCCCAGGGGTGGCTCCTCATGTTCTTGGGAGATTGGAGCTTTTTTCTGAAGCTCACAACTGTCTCCTTCCCACCTTATAGCTGTCTTCCTCTATCAAGTCAATTGTACCTAGAAAAAACCTCATGGCTTTGCTGTAGCCTCTAATTATTCTCTGCTGAAAAGAAGAGGATGCTGCTGTGGCTCCTGTTACAGAGCAAAGAGGAGGCAGAAGGTGAGTGGGGATTATTTAGGCCAGAACAGCAGGTTCTGTATCCTAAGGCATTGGCAAAGTCCCTTACAGTCTTCAGCAGCCCATACTGGGCTGACCACACTCAGGTAGTCCCAGTGATGTCAGAGGCTCACAGTTCAATCTTCATTATGTTGCTCTGTAGTTGTCAGGGATTAACTTTTGTTAGGTAAAGCATGCTCAGGCAAGTCTTACTAAGAAAACATGGTTGGTAGCAGTAGCAGAACTAACCTAATACAAGAATACTCACCCAGTGACTCAGTGTACCCATCATCAAGCAACACTTTAGAATGAACCAGTAAAAATCAGCCAACCTGGATGTTGCTCTCCACCTCATGAAACTCATCTACCTCAACCTGAAGGGCAGTAACAGAGCCCTACCTTCAGGGACCAAGCCTGTGTAGCTGGAACCAGCACGATTAATGCTGCTCCTCCCAGCTATTGACAGTCGCTGGTCCTGTCAGCAAGGAGAGGGGAAGTAGAGATAGCCACTCTTCTGTAACTTTATAGTGTCCTTTGCATTATTAATCACACTTTCATAGAGGTAATAAATGGTCACACTCCTTCCCACATATCCAATTGTTGCACAATAATTAATGTGCACAATAATTAATGTGCAATTTAGCCCATCCTGACCTAAACCACAAGATGCCAAAGTCTCTTGAGTCCGTTCAAGACTGTCTTTTAGGTTTCTAAACCAGGATCAATTAATGGTAGGTTTTTTCTGCATATTCTCTGCAAGCTCCTGTCCCAGTTCCTGCCCTTTGTCTATTTTCCAGCGCAGTGGTGGTCAGGCAGCAGTGGCTATTGGATACATCAGGATCACAGCTCAGTGGAAAGAGCCTTGATGGACACATTAGTCTCTTCTGGCTCTACACCTTTGTGTGTAAGTAGAGGTTACATTTATATCCTTTTGCATCTACTTTAAATGTGCAACATTCACTTTGTAACCAAGTGTGCATGGATGGAATAAAACATTTTCTTCTTCATTCCGGATCTGTTTTCCAGCCAAACTAGAATCTTGGCTAGTTGGCCTATCCACCTCAAGTATAATGTTCTCTATCTCCTAGCATAAATAAGCCACAGCTGTATGTGTTTCTTGCTAGTTACCTTGACTTAAATGACTAATCATCTCTTCATTCATGTATTGCCTTTGGTCTTCTCAGGGTCCTCATAATCATGCAGAGTGTAAAACTGCATGTTTTTTCCACTAAGTTATCCCTAAAATAGTTCAGTCTTCTTCAACAATGGAAAGTTACCTGGACTTATCTCAAAGCTTTATTAATGACAGATGAGTTTCTGTGGTTGGAGAAGCTGTTTGTTCTCTGTCCTGGTTTTCAAGGAAGCTGGTTCCTATCTTTGCTCTTAATGCTTCCATAGTGCTTTGTCTATCTGAGTTTCAACTCATGCTTCGAAATGTTTTCTTCCTCACTAGTCTTGAAGTCTGAATAGTCCTTTACAAACAGGTAATGTAGGACATTTTAAATGTTATCCTTCCAGTCACTCTCCAAAGCTATCTGTCATGACAGGCCTATCATGACCAGAGTTTAATTGCAGATATTCCAGGATTTACACTCATCATAGTAGCTACTTCATAAATACTATCTCCTTTTTCCTCTGCCTCTACCTCTCCTTTTCCCAACAATTAAATTGCGAAATCTTTGTGACTGAGAATGCTGTCATATTGCTCTGTATTTAGAGAGATGTCTATTACAACTGGCTTATTATTCATGACTGGAACTCCTAGGCATTGCAGAAATACAGATTTTGAAAAAAAATTTTAATCATGTATTCATTCAAAAATACCACATGTTTTAAGAGAGTATTTTAGGATATTTTAGTGGAATATTCCTGAAAATACAAAATGTCAGTGATTCAGGATTCTATCCATAAAATGGTTTCTTCATCACTCAAATTGCCATGGAGTCCTTCATTTTACCTTGTTTGTAAAGCCAATATTAAACACGTTTAGTGTTTATCTGGACCCTCACCACAAGACCATAAACTGGATCAACCTTCACTGTGGGAATGCAGTGATATTAGAACAGAGCAGTTTCAAAACCTCAGCAACTGTGTATTCTTTTAGATCCTTAAAGTAATAGATTTTCTAAGCTGTATAATCTCACCAGATTCTTAAAGGACACCATCTGTCTGTACCATTACAAAAGTCCAAGTATGCCCTCCCCCTCCCAAAAAATGCAAGATGTTTTTTAATCATAACTGTTGAATGTATTTTCACAATTCAAGAAATTTAACAATGTTTTTGACGATGAAAGGCATCAACAAAACTGGGAAAGCAGATTGTTGGACTTTCCTCCCTAGACCTGATGGGAATGTGGCATTTGAACAATGTTTGTCCTTTGTTCCCCCAACTCAGGAACACCATTCTTCCTGTACTAAGGACAAAATTCATAACACAGATCTCCCAATGTACTGTGGGAATAACAGGGCAGGATACAAAAGTTAAATATTTACAACTGACCAAGTCCTACTCTGTTTGTTTCCCAAATTAAGAACACTACTAGCAGTAGATCTGATGAGCTTTCTTGTAAATCTTTCCACTGAACTATGGCTTTCCAGTATCCTGCAAGCCCAAAGGACACAGCCCAAGTGTGGGTGCCCGTGTTCCATCAGGGGCTGGTTTAGATTGATATCTCTAATAGATGAGAAAAGAGCTCAGTGTGTAGAGGAGTCTGAGGCTCCATTAAAAACCTTATTGTGTGTTACTGTACTTTTAAAGTGATCTACAACACTCCATCATCTGGTTGAGATATGCTACAGCCCACCTGTGGATGACTTGTTTTGCCAAGGATGACCCTTTTTATTCTTGTGTACCCCCAGCATTGTCCATCAAAGACTAGTTAGTATAATCAAAAGTGTTCCCTCTCTTCAAGCACCTCTCACATTTCTATGTACATAATATAAAAATATAAATGTTTGCATACTTGATTTAAAAGGAAATATATGTATATGTATATATATACACTTATAAAAGGAAATTAGAGATGAAGTGATATTTACAGATAGTCCTAATGCAGAGCCCCTGTGTAGGCAGAAGAAGAGTAGTGTTTCTTTTCATAACTGAAATCACAGAAACATTTACAAAGTAGAAAGAGACTTCTGCTTGAATGCCTATTCTTTATTCATGCAACCCTGAAAGTTCTGCTAAGGTAAATTTCATTTCTCATTCTGGATTTCAGGAGGGTACAGAGAAAAAAAAATCCCAGCCAAAATGTCTCATCTGATCCTGCTTGAACTGCTAGCTGAATGGGCAGAGTTCCCACTTTTCTCATCTCTTGGACAGGTGTATTTCTTTTGTACCCATGACAGCAAAGGAGTCATTCTCTGAACATCGTGTTGCTGGTCAGAGAGGCTTCCTACACTCTCCAACACCATCACTCCATCTCTTTTCCCAACAGCACCATTAAATTGTGTGCTGGCATGGGTTTCTGTGGAAATCCCTCATGCACATAAATGAGTATAATGATAATGACAGCGAAGTGCCTCGAGCTGAAGTATCAGGATGCGGTTTCACAATTAGCCTACCCTCCTCTCAGTCCGTTTTGCCATATCCTTCTCCTGTGCCCTATACCTGCCAGCAGCAAAAGTGGTCCTGCAGTCACATACAGACTGATCAGCCACCCTATTTGGCAAAGGCAGCTGATTTTGGAGAGGGGATAGTGTCTGGTTTCTGCTTAGGCAGGCCCCTTCCCCCCTACACAGCCCTGTGAGAGCCAGCACCAACACACAGCAAGGGGGCAGGAGCAGGACATAAGGGCATGTGCCATGTGGGGCAGGACACAAGGCTGTCCATATCTTTAGCAGCAATGCAGATAACTTAAGCTGGTAAAATCTCCCACTAGAAAAGGCATTAGAACAGACTGAAAAAAATGAATTTAGAAATTGCCAGGACTTGACAGTATCTATTCTTCATTTCCAGCATGATTAAAATATGAAATTGCTCTACTTCTTTTTGTGGTGTACCACTTTAATTGGGTGCAGGAATTGAAGGTAGAGGGTTTGGGATGGTTTTGGTAAGCATAAGCCAGTATGTCTGATTTCTGTACCAAGAAAATAAACTAAAACTGTAACCAAAGCTAGAACTAGTGTATACAGCAGGTGGATAGAATATGAAGAGTCAATATGGCTTTATCACAGGGAAGTTGTACTTCAAAAATCTATTAGAGTCCTTTATGCTGAGTGTATGAAAGTAAACAAGGAACTGAGAGGGGATCCATTTAGGCTTTCAAAATACTTTTGACGAGGTCCCTCAATAAAGGCTCCTAAAAAAATAAGTTTCTGATGAAGCAAGAAACAAAATCGGTTGGTTAGTAACTGTTAAAAAGCTGTTCAGCAATGGATAAAAATACAAGTGTTTTCACAATAAAGATTTGTTACAATTTCACTGTTACTGGTCTTTCATCATTCAGAGAAAAATGGAAGAGTACAATATAGTAATGAGGTTTACAGATGATACTAAGTTCTTTAGGATACTAAAATCAAAAGCCAACTATAAGGTGTTGCAGGAGGACACCACAAATTGCTGAATGAGAAAAGAGCTAACAAAATTAGGTAAACTTAAGCAAATCTTAACTTTTCAATACAGACTAATGGTTTATAAACATTCACGAAAGAGACCACGGAATCATTTTGACCAGTTTGATTAAATAGTCACAGTTCAAAGGTAAACCACAAGAAAGAAACTGAGATTAAGCAGGAAAACATTGTTAAAGCACTCTACTTTTCTCTATCTCATGTTTTTCTAGGTTACAAGGAAGATCAAGAGGAATGATCAAAGGTGTGGAACTTTTCCATCTGAGGGGATAGTAAATGAAAGGTAAACAGACCAAGATGTTTCTGTTTGGAGAAAGGGTAATTGAGGGGATACTATGAAGGAAATCTATGAAATGGTGGCTGGTATTAGGGTAGATAGAGAGCAGTCACATACAACTTCTCACAGTAAGAGAACTGAATGGGAGTGTATAAAATTGTCCTTTGGCAGGTTCAAAATACAAGGAAGTAATTTTTTTCCATAAAATAGAATTGAATGTAGAATACAGTTGTTGTTATGGTAATAAAAATGGAAATGGGTTAAAAAAGGAATCAGAGCCATCTTGGAGGCAAGTTTATTGAAGACAGTCGTGCAGTGGTCTGAAAGAAATCTCCAGCTTGGAATTATTGGGAGTTACAGGATATGCCCTGGAAAGAACAGATTTACATGTCTAATGAGCTTTTCATAAGCACTCACAATTGGCCACTGTGGGGAAGAGGGAACTGAGCTACAAACACCTTTGGTCTGTCCAAGTACAGACACTTAAACTTCTGCTTTCCAAACAGAGTAAATTACTTTAATGAGGCTTCTAATAGCAGCCACATAATGTGAGGTTAGCACAGGTAGGGAATATTTTAGATACTACATCTAACTCCATGTTGCCTTGATTAACAGCTATGAAATATTCAGAGGGCATTACTGGGCATCATTCAAGTGGCACTGGAATTATGCCATGAATGCAACAAGCCTCTATATGAGACCAGAGCTCTTTCTCCTGCTAAACACTGTGCCATATGTTTTTATCAGGTACTAATTTGGGGGATCATTGATCTTAATAAAGTTGTTATGTTAGAGTGTCCTAGTTATGTCAAAGTATAGAGCTGGGGGCTTCTTCATTTATACTAATATTGCTAAACTTTTAATTTCAGATTTTCAGTCTGGAGGATAATAAAAAATGACTACCCACCAAACTTGTAGCATTAAATGGAGACTGTATTTTTGGCAGCTCATTGTAGAGGGATTAATATTACTGGAATAGCTTTGTTTCTCAGCAATGCCTCCTTAAAAACAGCTTCCTCTGAACACATATTTCTATTTTATTAAGAAAAGGAAATACAGTATTAGAAATCAATGTTTTTAAAGGGTAATTTAAAGAAATGTATCTTGGCAGATGCTGAAATATTTTCAATTTAGAACAAATAGTATTTCTGTCATCCAGTTGGATTTTTTAAATTAGACCATTACTCCTTGATAAGTTAATTACAAAACAGAAAGAGACTCAACCAATCTAAGAAAGCGTATTGATGAAAGTATAGAGCACATGTCTAAAAGCTGCTTTTACTGATTTATGGGTGAAATCTTACTTTTTATATGAAAAAACCTTGTCTCCAATGTCTTAAATCATAAGGAAAAATGCTCAATTTTTCACCCTATCACAACTAATTTTTTACATTGGTACACTGATGGACTATTGTTTTCCTGTGCTACCATCCATTATAAAAAACGACAGTATCATAATTGAAATTATTTAAAATATGGTGCATTTAGATAATTCTTTACTTCAGTATAAATATGAATACACAACAAATGCTGCTACTGGAAATTGCTAGGATGAGCTACCAAAATGGAATTATTGCTCAGAAGGCCATATTCCTCTGGGGGAGGAAATGAAAAATACCAGAACTTCCTTTGAAATGCAGAAAGGTTAGAGGAATGGAAGGAACATTTCTTGTGTCTGAGATGCAGACAAGGGAAGCACGGAGTATGTTGCAACTATGGGTTGAAGTGTCTCCAGGTCCATCAGCTAAATCCTGGTCTCACCAAAATCCCTGACAAGTCTTTCAGCTGAGTGAAAGCCCAAGGATTTTGGGTAAAAGGAAGTAAAACTCACCAAAAAAAAATTGCACTGAGTGATTAGCTTCATAATCTCTGCCCATGGATGTCCCTGTAACTGTGCTGCATGGTTGCATTTTGTGCTTCATACAGTAAGAACTTGCAAAGATGCCCAGTGGGAATCCTTCCTGCTTGGTTCTGGGTCTGAGCCAAAGTCATGGCAGGTATCAGTCTAACAGTTTAACAAAATGAATAGTGGCAAGCCAGAACCCAAACTAACCCCACCCTGTCTCTGGGTAGTTTACCAGTATAGACACTGTCCCACAGAGCCAACAGATGTTGCTGTCCTAAAGTGACCAGGCAGATTAAGCCTTTTCAGATACTGTAAAATTTTAAAGAATTTCACAGAACTGGCCAACTGATGAAAAAGAACCTGGCCAACTGCAGAAAAATGGCAGAAATAACAAATCTGGGTTATGGAGGGTGTTGTTTCTGTGAAACTGTACAGCAACTGAAAAGGCTAAATCTGCTTGTCCACTTCAGGGCAGCAACATCTTGGGGTAAGAAATATTTATCATATTATTTATTCAACAGAACTGGCCCTAGAATTGAACCTGGAGGAATACTGCTGGTGACTGGTCACCAGCCAGTTTTAAGTATGCCCCTTTAACAACAACCCTTACACTGTTCAATACCAGGTGAAATCATAAGAAATTTTAACAACAAAGTGTTTGCAGAAGACTTCTATGCTTCAAATACAGGAAAGAAAAAAAAGAAAAAAAAAGAATAGGAGACAATAGAAGACAATAGGAGATAACAGCCACCCTTAAGTTGCAATATTGTTCACCTTCCTAAATGTGGAGCAAACTTTAGGCAGACATTAGGCCTTGGCTATACACCTCCATCCCCTCCTTTTGATAAACAGCAAAGTGCCACTGTAAAGTTTGTAACTTTATGCTGTTACATGAGAATAATCCAGGGACACAATTATCTCCATTATCAGAAAGTATCCAGCTGTGTCCAGCATCATCTCCAGATGCTTAGCTGCATCTCAGTGGACACTGTAATAGGAGACCTGAGACTGAGCAGTCTGACCATTTCTTTCAAACTTGTATAGCAGGTGAACATCTTTTACCATGTATACCTGAAATTTTGAAAGTAATTAAGTAGCACAGGTGAGCCCAAGAAGCCCCTCAAATTAAATCCTTGAGACTCACAATGTTATTGTAATTACCTGTCTGCCTTAGTAGGTTGTCTGTTTGTTTATTGCATCTGTCCTGTTTGCTGGGGATGACAACCCATAATTTGACAAACAATATTTTAAATGGTTTCTTACTGAGATGAGGACTTATTTTCATTTTTCCCAGACTACATGTTCTTTCTTTCCATTGCTTTTAATTACAAATATTCATGGCAGTGAGAGACAAAGTAATGATCTTCACTCCTTCTGTTTAGAGAGAAAATCTGTCTGGTGATGTTTCTTTTATCTTTATCTTACAAAATGACATAGTCTAAGGACCCTGAAGGACAGGCATGTTAGCTCTGCAGTTTTGGATTGGGATTGTTCCAGGTTAGATGATTTTTCAAATACCTCTGATTACTGCTGTGGAACAGTTTGCATTTTGATATAAATTAAATCCCTGTCTGTAAGTGTGAACTTGTAGTTTCCGCAGAGGAAAAATGGAAGCCAGAAGTTCTGTATGAAACATAAACATAAGCTGCATTGAAAATTGGACTTTGGATCATTATTCATTGGTTCACATTAACATGCATTAGAGAAGTTACTGTGAGCATGGCAGCAGCATTATGAGTCCAGGTTCCAGTTCTGTCACTTGCTTGTGGCTTTTCAGCAGGAGTTTCTTAAGTTGCTCCATGGTGGAGCAGTGTGCAAGGTCAAGTGGGGAGTGTCATTTAAAATATGTGTTAGGGACTGTGCCTGGCCTAGGACAATGTGGCTAAGTCCACTATCAAGGCTTTGACTCTTTTATTCATCATAGTTATTAATGTACCTCTCAAAAGGTCAAATGACCACATGAGAATCTCAGTTTCATTTGAAGAAAATTGTGTCCCTAGCCTTGTGCTTATGGAGAAAAGATAAAAATGTAAATGTGCAAAGGCTTAAGAAGTAGAATGATGCTTTAAAAATCATTAAAAGACACACTAAACATGAAGAGTTTTTGATCTGATGTTATGATCTGGGGGATGAATTCATGACTTTTGAGTCAGGGATAGAAAAGATCAGGATGGACAACAGAAAAAGGAGTGGAGCAATCCTCCAAAATACAAATTATTTAAAGAGCTGTTCCCACGTGTTTAAAACTTGAGATAATATTTTACTGTCTGCTGCTGTGGACTATGATCTTTCTGGCTGTTATCTCACTTCAGTCAGTTGGAATTTTACTGACCAATAACTTGATATTTGTTGTTTTAAAGTCGATCCACAGAAGCCGCATCTGTCCCACGCAGCACAGAATTGCTCTTCCACAAGGGCCTCAAGACCTGCTTCAGGGCTGGTACATCTCATCAGTCAATTAAATATTTATTTTTATTTCAAAAATGAACCCAGATTTTACATGAAATATAGGAGAGTACTGCTGGCTATGGTTTGCTGTGTGATGTCTATCAATGTTTTGTTTAGTTTGTTCTGAATAGTGAAATGCTGGAACAAAACATGAGGTAGTTTTGCAAGCTTTCAACTACTACAAAGAAAATCTAGTAGAAAGACAAGAGGTTGAAGAACTTGACTGAGTGTGAGAACTCCTTGGGTAAAATTTTCACACTTGCCCCAACTCCAGCTTTTTTCAAGTGCTGAGTCTCTTGGCACATGTCTCTAACTAGTCTGTTGCTGTAAGCATTCCTGTTCCATCTCTGAGTATCCTGTCAAGGGCTTCCCACAGGCTTGGTGATGGAAGTGTGGGGTACAAATCATGGTATCTTGCACAGTGAAGTGTTTTCTTATTAGCACTTGACATTGCTGGCCATGTATGAAGAGAGAACTTCTCTATGAAACTTGATGACTCCAAAATTCCCTTTTGATCAGCCAGTGGTTGATTTTGAAGGGAATGGCACAGATGTTTCAGAAGTGAAATCTAGCAGTTCTTGATAGATGCCTTTCCTTTCACATCCTTTGATGTCATGTGAAACCTCAATATCTCAGAATTTTCCAACAGAATTCCAACAGAAGTTTCTGTTTTCTAAAAGTCACAGAAATAGAAAAATTTCTTTTAGTGACCATACATCTTTACTTTTCACTTTGAACCCGTTCTCTGTGGTTCAGCTTCATTTGTTTGGTTCATCTATCACTTGCAGACTGATAACACCCTCGTGTTCAGTCATGGCCAGCTGGGTCTTTGTAATGTGAGATGATGTATAAACACACTAGCAAAACTGTGTTCTATCCCAGAGACAGTTGTTGTAGAAAACAATCTTGAAGATTATTTGAAACCTGAGAAAGGAAGAGGATTATTGGTCAATACACTACCATAAAACACAACAGGCTGTCTTTAGCTGGGCAGTGAGTTATCTTTTGTCACATATTTGAAGCCTTAGGGTTACAGCTATACAATAAGAGGTCCTTATTTGCTTCTTACATTTATTAATATTACGTTGTTCTACTTGCATCACAGCTGGAGAATGTCAGAAAGTATTTGGGAGCCTACTGAAGAAAACTTCTTGTGTTTTTCCCTTGTGTGGGCTTGATCCAGAGCAGTAAGTGGAGAGCTGAGTGGTAGAAAAGAAGTGTCTGAAAAAGTGGTGTGATAAAAGAAGACAGCTAAAAGAAATACTGGAGCTTTTGAACCCCTCCCACTTAGCTGTGCTGTTTCTTGTACCTTTGATTTCATTTGCTTCTCTATCTATCCTACCAAATATGCCTACCTTTGAAAATTACTCCAGCTTTGGACTGGAGGTATCAGCAGCTGCAAGACTCCATAGGGTGTGATTATCTTTCTCCTGTCAATTACCTTTAAACATATGCTAAACCGTAAAGGTCATTCTTCTAGCGTGACTCTGGAGTACACTTAATGATAGTCTTGTTACCAACTGACCTCTTGTACCTGACAGAGATTAAGCATCTTGGGGAAATTTTCATTGCTTGAATCTGTGCCAAATCCTTTTAATGCGTGAAGGACTTGATCACTTTTAAATCAGTGATGTAGTACAAACAAGGTTCAGTTGTTTGATGCCAAGATGCCTGCTTGATTTTTGCAGTAAAGGAATAGAAATTCATAACCATCATGAGAAGAGCAAAAGAAAATGTATCTGTGCAGATCTTTGTTGATAGCCTAATCTGGTTCGTCAGTACATCTTGCCTGGACAAGGTTGAGGGATGCTGCAGCAGCCAGCAATACTACAGCCATGCTGCTTCACGTGATGAAAACACATTATCTGTGTCCATGGCTTATCATCAGAAGCATAGCCTCAGCTTTCACAGTAAGGGATATACTTTTTGAGTATTCATATTGTGGAAATTAAAGTAAATTAGATCATGTTGTAGTGTTGGTTTTAGCAACTTGTACTTATTCTGCTTCCAGCATGTTTAGACTTAAACATACCTGAAACATCTCACTAAATCTACACTGGGGCTATTTTCAGGGGGTTTTTTATGCTCCATTGGCTATTACCATTTCACAGCCATGTCACAACTGGCCATTCTGATTCTACTGAGCCTTGCTGAATTGGAATTTTTGTATCATTTAAGAGCAATTCATTGCACTGCCTGTATTCTATATAATCTCCTCAGAAATAGGGATGATGACAGGTGATGTCTCAAAAGATAAGTAATCTTCCACTACATACCCTCTGTCTACAGTGAGTTCTCTAGATGTTGTACATGAGGTTCACCAGGAAAATTCATCATGGCATGTTACCTACTTTATTTATCCATTCAACTTGATACACCTACTAAAAATAGCTGTTCTTAGATGAGTGAGTCTTGCCCTCTCACATGTGTCAGTCTGCAGGATCTAATTCTGTAGCTAATTTTACAAAACTGAGGAGTCATAAGATAAATAGGCTGCATTCACCTACTAACAAGATGGGAAATTGTATCCTTCAGGGATATTTTGATAATTTAAAAATTCCTTAAGATACATATCAATTAAAAGGAAAATGAAGAGGAAGGATTCCATACACCCATTCATGCTTATTTCCTCTTCTTCACTGTTGTTTCCCTTTTATTGTATCCATCCTCAGATAAACTTTCTGTCACCAAATTAATTTTTCCATGTTGTATATATTTTTTTTCCTCTTCTTTACTTTTGCATATTTGTTGTGGTTTAACCTGTCAGGCAGCTAAACATCACACAGCCACTCACTCACTCACTCACTCACTCACTCACTCACTCACTCACTCACTCACTCACTCACTCTTCCCCACCCGAATGTGATGGTGGAAGGAATTGCATAAGAAAAATAAAATTCATGGGCTGAGATAAAGATGGTTTCATAGGAGAGAAAAAGAAAAAAAAATAAAAATAGAATATAAAAAACAAGTGTTGCAATTGCTCACTACCCACTGGGTGAGGCCCATCCAGTTCCTGAGCTGCAGCCCCTGGCCACCTTTCCCCCTAGTTTATATACTGAGCATGACACTGTGTGGTACAGAATGTCCCCTTTGCCAGTTTAGGTCACCTTGAGCAGTTGTGTCTTCTCCCAACCTCTTGTGCCCTCTGGCCTGCTTGCTGGTAGGGTGGTGTGAGAAGCAGAAAAGGCCTTCCTTGACTTTGTGTAGCAACAACTAAAACATCCCTGTGTTATCCACATTATTTTCATCCTAATTCGAAACCACTGCACTGTGCCAGGAAGAAAATCAACTCTATCCCAGCACAAACCAGGACAATGTTCTAGGTTACATTACTACTATGTGAGATAATATTTCTACTTACTTCCAGGCATTCCCTGTATTTTTATTATTAAAGACAATGAGACTGGGACCAAGTTCAGCATCAACCAGTGGCTGATTAGTGGTCTTAGTATTTCTGATAAAAATGAGCAGATAACAGTCATATTTTGAAGAAAAGAGTAGTGATTATAAAATTTTGCTCACATTTTTGTTGATACTTTAAGTAGAGAAAGTAGATGACTGAATTTAACAGCTTTTTACCACTAGAATGGTTTTCTTTGCACCATGACTGAAAACTGCACTGAGAAGAGAAAAAGTTGCAAAACCTTAGCTTTAGGTTTAACATTGGCTTAACATTTAAACCTGGTTTAACATTGACAGTAAATGTCCTGTACACTAAGACAGAAAAGATGGGACAAGTTATGATTTGCTGGGCATAGGAACAAGGACAGAAGGAAAAATTAGGTCTTTTACCCTGTCTTTCCTTTCTGTGCTCAGAGGCAGGCTGTAGAATACAAGAACTGATGAAAAACAGCAGCTGCAAAAATAATGAGCAGGCCAGCCTTTCTTCACAGGTGGTGCTGAGCAGGTCAGCAAGGTTGCAAATTGAGGTGGGTTTAGGACAAGTATGAAAAGAGTACATCTGGAACAGTCACAAGGTCATGCAAATATCACTCAAGTATCCATGAATATTTGAGCTGCAACTGCTGCCAGAAATAAAAATGTTTTTTCTTCCAATGTAATTCTACAGGTAAAAATATATTTTTGTACATAAGATCAATCAATCCCCACAGGAAAGTTTATATTCCAAAATAACAAAGAATGCCTTTTCCCTTAGTTTATTTATCATGGAATAGACATGTCCACACAGGCAGCTTTACATTCATAATTATACTGTAAGATTTTTAGTGGTTCATTTTTTCACTGAGTCAAGTCTTAAAACTATTACTTGATGGAAAACCTTTCAACCTTTGAGGAAGAACAAGAACAATATTGATATTGTTGTGTTCTGGAGATGGTACCCTTGTAAGCAAAATCCACTGCCCTCTTTGGACAAATCTGGACCATCACACAAAGCACTGTCAGCAATGCAGCACTGTGATTAGCAATTCAGGAAAAAAAATATGATGCAATCAGAAAGGAACCCAAAGAAGCAACAAAGATGGTAGCCAGAAAATTATAAATCAGCAGTACTATTTCTAAAAATAATGGTTTCCAAACTTTTCCACGAGGCATTAACAGCTCTTTAAGGGATAATCTTTATTGCTTTGTAATGTACAAAGCAATAAACAGCTGCTGAGATTGATTAATAGCCAAAGCAAAGTTGAGGCATGTAATCAATCTAAAAAGCCATTTATTGTGAGTATACTACAAAGCAATAGAGATTATTGCTGTTGCACAACAAACCATAACAGAAAACACACAGACACACACACACACAAAAAGAGTTGTTTTCTTTTCAAGGCTTGCAGTGCTATGCTGCCTTTTCCCTGAGCATTTCTCTTTAATGAAGGCAGGCAACTGGCCTTACAGCAAGCAACCTACTGGGAAAAGTAATGCTCTAAGAACTTCAGTGTTATCTAAAGGAGAAATAATACTTAGTTTTTTAGTTCTGTAGCTAGAAATACAAAATTCCATGGGTATTCATCTTGTTCTTGGTAGTGGTACTGCTATTCATATTACCAAGAAAACCAAAAAATTGGCTCACCAGTCAAAAAAATCATCGAATTCATCCTAATGCAGATCTCAGTTAGAAACAAAGGCTGTTTACTTTTGTGGGGTATTTTTATGAATGGCTACTAAATCACTTCACATTTTTTCAGAGTAATACTGAATGAAACAACTGGGTTTCAGCTCCAGTTATTTGCAGCAATACCCCACTTCATTCTTTTAATACAACTTTAATACAGCTCTTAATATAGTTTGGTTTTTGACTCCTCCAGTCTTCCTGGGAAGCTGTTTCGGAATCTGGCCTCTCTACTAGTTTTAAACCTTTTAAAAAATTTGCATTCTGATTTCTCCAAGTCAGATAATGCTCATTTGTTGCTGAACATAAATAAAGCATAAATTGCTTTTTATCTTGCTTTTTATCTTCTTTAAGGAGATTATATGAACAGAGTCTCTCACCCTTCCCTCTGGCAGAATAAACAAGCTGTGCCACTGTAGCCTTATGGCATGATGGGCTTGTCCCTGGATCAGTCTCTCACCACCCTTCTCTACACTCATGCCAGTCTCAGTCTCTCTCTCCTGAATGCTGGTGCTCTGGATGGCACTGAGCTACAGAGGGGTTCCCAACACTGCCTCCTCCTGACACACACTTGCAATGTCTGCTGGAAATATCTCACCCAGTAGACCCAAGGATCAAAGGTGCCTTGTCCACATCCCCTTAACATTTGAATCCAGTGGTTAACTTGCACTTCCAGGCACAACTCGCATTTTTCTGTTTCTGAACCGATGACCTTGCAGCTTATGACAGAAATTTGTGTTAGTACAGAAGGGCACAAGCTTGCAATTTACACTATTAAGTTTCACTCCATTTTTATTACTCTAGTTCTCAAGGTTATTCAAGTCTTCCTGTATCATATTGCCATCCCTTTCCTTATTAATGATGTCTCCCACTTCCGTGTCATCAGCAAATTTTATTAACAAACTGCATCTTCCTATTTTAAGGTAATGAATAAAAATATGATGAAGATGTATCCTTGAAGAACTCTTGGTAAAATACCAAAGTCAGGTATCACAACAACAGGAACTGAATTCTCCAATTTCACATTTTCAGGAAATACAATTCAGCTCAATGAAAAGTAATTTTAAGATCCTAGTTGATTTAAACTTTCCAAACTGTTATCTTCAAAAATCTGAAACTATTTCATATCTGCAATTACCAAAAATTTAATAGCATCTACTTAAAATAACAAAATAAGGATTTTCATAAACCCATGTACATACCTCTTCACGGCTATAAAAGTTTGTAGTATAAGAATGTACTCACAATGTAGTGGTCCCCTTGATTGTTTCTAAGCATTTGATTCTAGTAATAAAAATATTTTTTTACTGTAATTTTTGCCTTAGCAGCAAATTTTACCATTTGGGCAGCCTTATATTTAATTTCTTATCACTTTTATACTATTCCTGCAAGTCACAACTTCCCTGGAGAAGAGGATCTCCAGGCTTGAGATGACATTTTCCATGAATTCCTTTTCCCTGTGGGTCTGAAATTTCAAATTTCATCATGTTTCCATTTTTGGCAGTCATACCATTCTTCTTTGAGGAATCACTGGGCCTACATTCATGACCTTCTTAGTCCTTCTCTACTTTTCATCTTTTTTTTTTTCTAGCTGCAGAGTTTAGTGTCAGCAAAATCAATGAAAATCTTTCAATAATTATCAGTGATATTTCTTTTGTTCCTGCTGGTATTTATTTGCAAAGGGATTGTCACTGAAGTACATAACCTTTTGTCAAAAAATTTAAAGAAAATTCCCACTTAGAGCAGCCAAACTGAAGCTTGTACCTATCTCAGCTGTGTCTAACCCTACACTTGAGCTCATGAGGCATCCTGGGGCTGTGCACACCACTGCTGCTGCTGCTGCTGCTGGCCCTGTTTGAACTAGAAAGTTCTACTGGCAGAAGTTCTGCTGGCATGTGCTACTGACATAGCTGTTTTGGCAGGATGTGTTCACATTTGGCTGTTTTTGAAAGATGCAGTATGTCCTCAGATCATCAGGTTTTTATCAGCAGGAGGAATCTGGCACTATGGGAGGATAACCCAGAGAACCTTGTGCCACATTTGGTAGATTGCTTTCTGGTAATTCTTTGCAACATGCTGTGGAGCTGCACTGTATACTGTGAGGTACAATGTCCCATCCTAAAATCTGGGTAAATATTGGGTCAGATTTAGAAATGCTTTTCTATCTTGTACAATAACCTATTTTTATATGTGTTGTTTCTCCATATTGCAGGTCTCTCACTGCCAGAAACCCAGACTGTATCCAACAGCAGAGCACTCTTGTTCATTTAAGGCAGATGAAAGGATTCTTTCATACCCAAAGATAAGCTTAAAATATTGGGTACTGTGGGCAAGCAGGACATAGAGACAATGAATGGCAGCTAACTATCTGCAGTAAGTATTTGCTAAACTACAAGAACAAACTGTAGTTTTGAGACATACTGTAAACACTGGATGAGGGAAAATTTCAGGGTTGGATGTCAAGTTTGTGTTATTCTCACAGCACATTCACTCTGAGTTAAGAGCTGCATAAAGAGAAGACAGTGGGGAAATAGGTGGTGCCAGCATTCTGGAAAGCTGTGCCAATCTGGGCATTTTGGAATTATTTGAGGTGCTCAGACTCCAGTAAGGTACACGAAATTAAGTATTTCCTGCTGCACAGTCTTTTCATGCTGGGTAATGTACTGGAAATCAGAGATGAACCTGATACAATGAGCTTTGCTGATTGTGGCAGAACAGTAAATAAGGTTTATGTCCAATTCGGTCCCATCTTGTTTTGAACACACAGAATGAAAAAAGTGAAGTGCTTCTCTGTGGTGATCTTTAGAGAGTATTTTATATCAGTGTTGTTTGTAAGAAAACCCATACTTTCCTTCCCATCTATAATTGACATTAATAGAGCTACAAAGCCAACCCCAGCAGCAAGACAAGGCAGATCTGGTTGGAAAGGTGTTTATGAAAACAAAACCACTGCAACTGGACAAAAATAACACCAAGCCACAAAACTTTAATTTAGCAATCTCCTGCAAAACACATGACATGTCTCACAGAGTCCCTTCATTTGAGTAGGGTTTTATCCTGTTTCCTGAGTCTAACACAGAGGCAGTGGCAGTGCTTTGTATTTTTCCATGACATTTCCAGATATTAGAGACAAGTGGATTCCTTAGATAGCTATCATATATGTAGAATATACAGATGGATGGAAAACACACAGAGCTTAGAGACCACATGTAGGCATGGAACCTGCTGGACTTGTGCATAACCACATGTGTAAGGCAAGTTCCAAACAATGAGTCTGACCTGTTATGGACCTGCAGCACCTGTGGTCTGCAGGCAGCCTCTGTGTACATGAAAACGGGCTGAGAGAGCTGGGGTTGTCCAGCCAGTGGAAGAGAAGGCTCTGGGGAGACCTTATAGCACTTTCCAGTACCTAAAGAGAGCTACAAGAGATCTGGAGAGGGACTTTTTACAAGGACATGTAGTGGCAGGATAAGGGGGAATGGCTTTAAACTGGAAGATGACAGGTTTAGCTTAGATATTAGGAAGAAATTCCTTACTGTGAGGGTGGTGAGACACTGAAACAGGTTGCTCAGAGAAGTTGTGGTTGCCCTATGCCTGCAAGTGTTCAAGGCCAGATTGGATGAGGCTTAGAGCAACCTGATCTAGTGGAAGGGGCCCCTGCCCCACCAGGGGGTTGAACTATATGATGTTTAAGGTCCCTTCCAATTTGAACCGTTCTATGATCCTATGACTTTTGGAACTTTGGCTGAAAACTAACATTTTAGTACTCTTAATATTCCCTCCCACCAGATAAAGGCAAGGAATGCTGATGTAGATACCTTGAGAAAGCAAGTAAAGATCACCATGTTGATGCACCAGCTCTATTCAGTGAATTCCCTTACTCAATTAGCCGTGTGTGTTCAGTGAGCTCCCTAATGGGTTCTGTGTCTCAGCAGTTTTGACTTTATCCATATCTCTGTGCCCAAAAATCCCTTCCAATTTAGTCAGTTCTTGGTATTCTTCACCACAGGCTTCTGTGAATTTTAAGTGCAGTGTCTGAGCTCAATATGCTCCATAATGAATGCACAGCCATTGTAAGTTGTGCACAACAAAATGCTCATAAAAGAAACACCTTGGACCACTAAACTGAAGGTTGTGTCTTTTGAGAAAAAAAAAAGCCCTTTCTTTTTCACCCTTTATTGGTTCTTAACTCGGTTTTTAGGCTCTACATTGGATTGCAACCTTCAATGACCTTCACATTTTTCTTCCAAATCTATTTATTCTTCAAAAATAGGCTCTTTCTCCAATATTTCTTCCTGCCTGGCTGGAAGAAATTTGGGTCTTAAACTGAGAAGCAGCACCAAAGCCATGTGGAGTTCTGCATCTAGCTGTGTCAAAAGGCAGAGCAGAGGAAAAGCAGGCATTTCACTAACATGCCAGGCATTTCCAGCCACTGGCAGAGGCAGCAGAAATATCAGGAAATCAATGAAAGCAATCATTGATGTAGGGACAATTGCATAGTGGGTGTGCAGCTGGTAGATTGCTCACAATACTTAGTTAGTTGGTACAAGAAGTCTTTGCACGCTGTGTGTCAGCACAAACATTCCAACTGAAGGGTATTTCAGTTGGGAAGCTAGCATAACTTCGCTGGGAAATCTCAGCTTTTGGCCAGGGGATTGAGCACTGAGCATGGAGGAAATCAATTGCTGGTTAGAGAGAGGGTAAGGGGCAGAGTTTGCAGGATGCAGTGGTCAAACTACACCAAGCAAGCTAAAGACTGATCATGGCAATTTCCAAAATCTAAAATTTCAGCCAAATCTGAATAAGATTTTAAGAAATTTTTTTTAAATTACATCTATCACAGAATATTTAAGGTTTGAAAAAACCTCTGGAGATCACCTAGTCCTACCCCCTTGCTCAAAGCAGTGAAATAGAGCAGGTTGTTTGGGGACTTTTTCAATGCCAAATATGCATGCCATACAAGATCTATAAACAACCTGTTTTAGTGTTGGATCACTGTCATCACAGAAATTTGGGTTTATGTTTAAATGGACTTTCCTATATTTCAGTTTGTGCCTTCTTTCTCTTGTTCTTTCACTGAGCACCACCAAGAAGTCTGTCTCCTTTGCACCCTTCCTTCAGATATTTATACAAGACAAGTTCCCACCAGAGCCTTCTCTTCTCCGGGCTGACCAGTCCCAGCTCTCTCAGCCTTTCCTCATACCAAAGATGCTCCAGTCCCTTAGAACCTTAGTGGCCCTTCTCTAGACTCCAGCATGTCCCTGTTGTACTGGGACACCAGGGCTGGACCCAGCACTGCAGTTGGGCCTCATTGGTGCTGTGCAGAAGGAAAGGATCACTTTTGTCTACCTGCTGGCAATGCTTTTCCTAATGCAGCCCAAGAGGCTGTTGAGCACCTCTGTAGCAAGGGTTCAGCTTATGTCAGCTGGGATCCCCAGGTTCTTTTCTGCCAAGCTCCTTTCCAGCCAGTTGGTCCCCAGAATGTACTGGTGCACGGGGTTATTCCTCTCTAGGTGCAGGACTTCACACTTCCCTTTGTTGTGCTTCTTGAGATCCCTCTTGGCCCAGTTCTCCAGCCTGTTCTGAATCTCAGCACAACCATCTGATGTACCAGGCAATCCACCCAGTTTTACATCATCTGTAAACTTGCTGAGGGCACACCCTGATGAGTGGACCCCAGCTGCATTTTGTGCATTCAATCTCAACCCCTTGAATTCTGCACTTCTGCTAAATTTCAGTGCAGCTCCATATCCATCCTAATAGCCCATGCTTCATCAGTTTGTCTGTCAGGGTGTAATGGGAGGCAGTCAAAAGCCTTACTTAAGATAAACAGCTTACACCACTCTCCCTTTATCCACCAACTAGTCATCTCATCACACACCCTGCACTCTTCTCCTGTGATGGATTTCCCTGCTGCATGTAATGGAGATCTTCATAAACTTGTTTTATTAAAACTTATTAGGCCACTTGGTGTAGGGGTTGCTTCTAACTGCTGTAGAATGAACTGCTCCACCTGCCTTTGTAATGATCTGCAAGTGATAAAAAACACTGAGCTTATTTAACAGCACATACCAGATGGTTTATGCAAGGTTGAATATGACAGGAAGATTTTTTGTCCAGATTGGGGGTGGGACTGTTCTTTTGATAAAGAGGAAAGAAATATGGACAAATGGGGGCTGCATTGCCACTTGTGTTGCTCAAATTGCACTGGAGGCTGCTTTTACAGGTCAGCAACTAGAAGCAGCAAATGTGCTCAATGAACACTCGGTGGGCAAAGTGCTCAAGACTCTTAACTAATTCTGAATTGCATTGAAATATAGACCTGGTATGTTTGGATATTCAGGTAAGCTTCATCTCTAGACAGATTTAAGTTAGCCAGACCAAAACCTGAGACTGGATACCAACACAAAATCCCTTTCATGATTTTCAATTCAAACAAAAATTTTTTAAAAAATTGAATGAATATTACATAATTGAATATTTTGTCTTTTTCATTAGTTAGGCAGAAATGTTCAGAACACACTGCTTTTACCTTAGCAATCACTTCAGCAAATACTAGCTTACCTAGACCAAGTCAGTTTATGAGTTTTGATATTTCCATCCTAAAGCACTGTTATTGCAAACAAGATTTAATTATGTACCTGCATCTAAAAGAGGTGCTGAGAGAGTTCCTTCAATAAAAAGCACAGGAGAGAAAGGATTTAAGTGAGAAAGTTGTAACAGTTGAGACATAGCAGAGAGATCACAAAAGAAATATTTGCTATAATTTCCAAAGCTCAGAAAATGAATAAAATTTAACTCTTCAATTTGATGACTAGAAAATACAGAGGAGAAATAATGTGCATATGAAAAGGATTAAAGAAGAAGCCAAGAAAGGAGGCTTAGTGGGTTTAACTTGCTGGATTTAAAAATGTTTAAAGAATGATGAGATAACAGTAAAAAGAAATTCAAACTGGCTTTACCTGGAAACAGATCTACACATTTTTCTGTGAAACTTCCCTTGTATTATTTCAATAAAAGAAAGGTTCAGAAGAAGGTAACAGAAAATGAGCTAACTGTGAATGATCTGAAAATAGCATACATGCATGTGCACACACACATTCTTTTGGCTTTTAAAGAAGAATATACAAAGAAAAGAGGGTACAATAATAACAAGGTTTTCATTACTTCTGCGCTATTGAACTTGACTGCAAAAGAAAGAGGACTAGATGTCTCATAATTAGAGATAAAGTAGAAGCTAGCAGAGATAATGGCATGTGTTATGTAAACCAGGTAGCGTTACACACGGAGATCTTTTTACTGCTATCATAAAGCCTGTCAGAATCAAAAAAAAGAACTGGAAGAGGGTATTTTTCTAGAAGAGACGGGCATAAGAAAGCTTACAATAAAAATCAGAAAGACAAACTAAATTTAAAATATCTACAGGGTTCTTGTCTAGCAAACAAAAAAAGTAAAAGTTATGTTAGCAAGCTATTGGTGAAAGGAACTTCAAGCTAATAATATATATATATATATTTAC
>VZRX01010757.1:0-59606 GCA_013398075.1 Notiomystis cincta
CCAGCCTCAGGGATCCTGGGATTAATTTCTCCCCTAACAACCAGGATCTTGGAGTTCTTACTAAACAGAGAGGGGACATCACACCTCCTTCAGGTGCTTCAGCAACCAGATTCATCATAATGAAAGCAGGAATTCCATTCTCCCTGCCCCCTGAAATCCTCCCTGGGTGGTTTTTGCACTGACATTAAATTCTGCCTCTTGTTGCACGTTTAACCTCTCACAAGGGCCACGTTTCTCCTGATTCAGGGGATTGTAAGGTACTTATACCTGGAGATTCTGATTCCACAGAATGTGCTGGGCAGGCTCCAAAGCAGCACAGAGGTGAATATATAGATATAAAAATATGTAAAGAGAGCAAGGGAGCAGATTCCAGCAGCTTTCTTTATGTGCTCGCAGCTCCCTGGAATTCCACACATTTGTTGGCCTGTGGATCAAATCCTAAAACCAAAATAATGCAGAATTGACTGAATGAGGCCTTTAAGGAGGAATAATTTGTTCTCTGCAAATCTGCCAGCTCTGACACGAAGGACGAAATCAGACTGAGACGAGACACAGCCAGAGCAGCAGCAACAATCCCCAAATCAACTGGTTTTCCATAGTTATTCCTTCCCAGGCTTTTATTAGGATAAGGTGGGTGCCTATTGGGCCTCGGTGATTTTGGCCAGGGAGAATTTCATCCTTAATGCTGATTTTTATCACTTTAAAACTTTGATTTCGTGCTCTTCGGAGAGAAGCTGGAAGACTTATTAAACATGGATCCTCTGTAGGAATTCTGGTGGGAATTCCAGCAGAACTGGCTGATTTTAATCGAGTTTTAATAGCACAGAGTTGAAGGCAGCTCCAGTTCATTTACTGAGGCCTGTGAGTTTTGAGAAGTTGCTTTTAATTTGGAGCTTGAATTGTATTTTCCCCTCACTTTCCCTTCCATAAAAAAGTAAGATTTTGTCTTACAGATTTCTACAACAAAGAACAAGGACAGCTCACCAGAGTGGAAAAATGTATTCAGAACTAAATATTCCAAGGAATGAGGGGTTTGAAAACTCCATTACCTTAAAAAGACAGGAAAAGCAGCCAATAATGAACCAGCATTTAAAGGAAGCTGCTTTTCAGTCAATCACACAAAGATGGGGAGCAGAACCAGGACCAACTGCAGGCACAAGTGCTGGAAAATCCATAAATTAAGATATCTATAATTTGAAAGGTCTTATTTTAAGCTGAAAGTTCTTGGCGAAATTCACTGAAAAGGACAAAGGACAAAACACATGGGAAACTGCCAAGTCAGAATTACTTTTTTACCCACAAAGTGTCTCATCCTTAAAGCAGCCTTGATCCCAAATAACAATTGCCCAAATAACTGCTTCAGATCTGCTTTCTGCTGAAAATTTAGTCCCCATAAAAGTGCAGATTTCGAACCTCTACCCCATGGTCAGCCTTAAAGATAAAACAAATTAAGGCAGAAATGAAGAAACTTGAAAGGAAATAAAAAAGAGCAGAGAAAAGAAAAGTTAGTGGTGACATTAAAAGCATCTCATTGCATCCCTGAGAATTTGGGAGGAAATATAAACCAGATATCCCCCAAATGGCATTAAATGGAGCAATAAAGAAGCTGCAGAAAAGTGTGAGAAGGAGAAAGATAATCTTTTTTGGATGAGGGAAAAAACAGGGACAAACCCATGGGGAGGGACCCAGTGGAGATTTCTGAGGAGCATCAGGCAGAAGGTTGAGAGTAAAATCTTTCCCAAGGGAACCTGCAGGATTTGGGAGGCCAAGTTTCCAAACAAGGAGGCAAAGGAGAGGAAATGAGGGCAGAAGGGCTGGGTCAGGAGCAGACCCCATGCCCAGCCCTGAGGAGCTCCCTGACCATCCTGCTTCCAGCTGGGAGAAAAAGGAACCAAAGAGGGAGCAGGAAGGACTTCCAGAGAATACCTGGGATAAGGGATTGCCCACGTGGACTTGTGCTGGCTTTGATGCACCTGAACTCGGGGCTGCTCACAGGGCTTTAGCTCAGCACATGCCCCTCACTGTGCCATAAAGATAAAAACAGAGCTGGGAAATGCTGGAAAACCACTCCCAGAGGCTTCCAGAGAATTGCCCACTGCTCAGGCTGATGTCTGGAATCACACAACCCAGTAAGAGTTAGGTATGGATGCATCAAAGGGGTCCCTGCTCCTCTTGCTGAGTGTGGGAGTAGGAAATGAGGCCCTTGGCCCCCCAAAACTCAGACTGGGGAAGGGCTGGAATGGCTCCTGTGAGAATTTTGGGGGGTTTGACATGGTCTCTCCACAGGGTTAAAGACACACAGCAGCTAAGAATCCAGGGATGTGCAGGGGGATTCCTGCTGTCCAACCTGCTCTGGAAAAGAAGGGGAAGGGGAGGATGAGGGATCAAATTTGATGATGCTGTAAAACCTGCTGGAGGTAAAAGCCAAAGAGGAGCTGCTGCTGGACACCATAGAGCCCACAAATCCAAAGGGATTTGGTGCTGAGGGATGGGAAATGCTGCAGGAGGGGAGAGCTGACCTCTCCAACAGACACAAGGGCGTTGTGGCCGGGCAGGAGCCACCACACCACGGCTCCTCAGTCACCAGCTCCGTGTTCAGCACGGTCAGGAAGACAAAGGGCTGGGAAAAGAAAGGAGAAAATCCTGCTGTGGGCCCTCCCTCCAATCCCACACTTTGCCAGGAGGCTGAAGGAGAGAACAGAGGAGCACAGAAAAGGGGAGGGGAGGAGGATTAGGGGCGTCTGGCTCCGGAGGGAGGGATCTGGTCCAGGTCTTGTGGCGGCTCCAAGGAAGCTACAACCTCCTTCTGATGGGCTTGGAAAAGGCAAAACCAAACCCTTAAAAATCAGCTGGGATTTGCTTTTGCTGCCTGTTCCCTGACAAAGCTGCATTTGGAAACATTTCTGCACTGGGTGCAGGACAGAGCCTTAGTATTAAATCACCAACCTCATTCCCACCTTAAATATTTAATCCCAAATTTATTCCCTGCCCTGCACTCCTGGAGCCAAGCTACACAAACAGGAGACAGGGATCAAAGTTGAGACACCTACATCAGGTTACAGATTTTTCCTGGTTCCTCTCCAAGTTCTAAATGCAAGGGAAGAGTAAGAACATGAAATATTTCTGGGTTTTGCACATTTCTGAGCAGCTCAGAAACACGGCTTGCTGGAGATGTCCTATGGCGTGGCTACAAAATTATCCAAAACTATCCAAAGTTATCCAGAACTATCCAAAATTATCCAAAATCTCTGTCTCCTTCTGCCTATAAAACATCACCACAATCTCCATTATCATCATCATGGAATGGTTTGGGTGGGAAGGGACCTTAGCTCATCCCACTCCATCCCCCTTGCCCTGGGCAGGGACACCTCCCACTGTCCCAGGCTGCTCCCAGCCCCATCCAGCCTGGCCTTGGACACTTCCAGGGATCCAAGGGCAGCCACAATTATATTCCAATGTATATTTTAAATATTAAAAAAAAAAAAAATTAAAAAGCAGCTGTGGGGGCTGGGAGTGATGAAGATGCTCCAAGAAGGACAATGTCCAAAAGAAAAAACTCCATCACCTAAAGGCCAAGCTCCATTTGCACAAACCCACCCCTACTTGTCAGCAGCTGAACTGGTTCTTCCTGAGCTCATGTGAATTCAGCCAAATATGCAAATCTCATGAAAAATACCAAGGAAATGGACTTGAGGCCATGTCACTGCTTTTTGCCACTGCAGCATCCAATGACCTAATCTGGGAATCAACCAAAAGTCACTCCAAAGTCTTAAAATTCCCCGTGGTGCCAGGAGTCTGGGTTTGGATTGAGCCAGGTGTAACCTGAAATCCCAAATCTCTACAACCTTGTGCCTGAGCTCCCCAAGGCTTTTCCAACCCAAACCTTTCTGGGATTCTGGGATTCTTATCCAAATATCACACACTGGCATAGCTGGAAAACCTCTGTAATCCACACATCAGCCCTTCCTTGGCTCTCTTCAGAAAGCTGCATCCTTCTCTATCAATTTCCCAGGAATGCAAATCCTCCCAGCGAGCTGTGTGGTGTAATTAAGCCATAATGTTGATTACATACTCAGCCTCCCAATAGATTGTTTATTCCTCATTATTAGCATACAAATATCCAAGGTACTCATTCTCTGCCTCCAAACTCGTCCAGGTTGTTCTGATTTCAAGGCAAAGCACAGGCCCAGCCCATTGAATCCCAGGATCCCAGAAAGCTTTGGGTTGGAAGGGACTTTAACCCCATCCCATTCCACCCCTTGCCATGGGCAGGGACACTTTCCACTCCCCCAGGCTGATCCAAGCCCTGTCCAGCCTGGCCTTGGACACTGCCAGGGATCCAGGGGCAGCCACAGCTTCTCTGGGCACCCTGTGCCAGGGCCTGCCCACCCTCCCAGGGAACAATTCCTTCCCAAGATCCCATCCAGCCCTGCCCTCTGGCACTGGGAAGCCACTCCAGGCCCTTGTCCCAAGTCCCTCTCCAGCTGTCCTGTCAGCCCTCATGGCAGAGGGTGGAACTGCATGAATTCTATGATTCCATGGCAAGTAAATCCCCAGGATGAGTTTGGAAAAGGTGGTCATTCCAAGAGTAAAATCCTATGTTACTCCAACACCTCTCGATGCCCTCTGGAGTCAGCAGAGGTGGAGGATGCTCAGCCCCAACCCTAAAGATCCAAATCCTTCCTGGATTATGAAGATCTCCAGCCTATCCAACACCTTGGCACTGTTTATCCTGCTGGAAATGCTACAAGAAGTGAAAATAAACACAATTTCCAGCTAACACACAAGGATTTTAATCTATCGCAAAGTCAGTGATTAATATCCTAAAGATCACTTCTTGGGTACCTCCAGGGGGTTGATTTTATGATTAAAAATGCTGCTGCTCAGGTTTTTTCTAAAGGAAAAAAGTTACAGGTGTCAGGAGTGAACCCTAAATTCCATCAGACCTCATAGCTTCATTTTGAATTCTATAGGGTTTCAGAGAGAGGAAGCCAGGAGCACATGAGATTTAAGGTGGCACAAAAAATTAGGTACTAATTAAATGGATTGGAATGAGGGACAACTTCAATTCAGCAAAGTTCTCTTTCCTTCTGGGTGGAAGGCCCTGTCCCCCTGGTGGGGGATTTAATTATGGGATTTGGGATCTGGTAAAAGATAGGCTAAAAGATTTCCATCACTGCACACTTCCAACCCCATCACAACCTCACCCCCAGCTAAGAAATACTGAGCTCAAGCACCTTTAAATTTGATCTGTGAAGTATTAAAGGTGGTTCATGTCATATTTGGGATCTATCAATCCAAATCTTTTCCTGCTGAGTGTATTTTACCCGAGGAGTGAGATCAGGGTAACAACAGAGGCCGTGAGGATGTGGCACATCTGGGAAAAACAGAACACCACCATCCATTTCCAATCCCTGCCTGGACAGAGATTCCACCAGAACCAGGGTGCTCAGAGCCCCATCCAACCTTGCTTTGAAGCAGAAATTCATATTTAATTTATACATCCAACTAGTTATACATTTATGTATGTACATGAGGAAAACATGGATATATTTCCATGAAATCTGGGCATTTTGAGCAGCTCCCCGTGGCAGCTCAGCTCAGGGCTCATCTCCTCCTCCAGGAATTGTGCTTTTCCTGGTAAGGCAGACCCACCAATTCCAATAATCACCTTAATTCAGCATTTCCATGGTTTTATTAACTTAAATGAGTCCCATAATCCAATTGCAGCACAGACTCCTTTAAATCAGAGCAAGGGCTCTGCCTCTGTCCTGAAATATCCATGACAAATCCAGGCTGGATCCCTCAGGCAGCCTTCCCACACCTCAGGGCTGAAGGTTCAAACTTCAACCCAGCCCAACAAAAGACAGCATTTATTATAAAGTATTAACAAAAAAATTATTAAAAATCAATAACCTAGAACTCCTTGTTTTAAAGGTGAAATTTGTGTTCAACAGCCAATTAAATCAGGAAACAGAAAGTAATTGATTTTTTATGCTTTCCTCTGCTCTGCAGGTGGAGGTGTGACCAAAATGATGAATGAATTTTTACACCTTGTTAAATCTACTCTATTTTTCAGTCAGTCTCTCCCCTACTCCTGTGTCTATATTTCAATCCTTTTTAAGAGGTTTTTTAATGAGTGTCTACAGATGATGCCAAAATCTTTGCCTCACTCTTTCCTGATGATCTGATTGTAATGCCAAGCCTCTCACTGGTCCCAGCTTCCAAGAAGAGGTCACACCAGGCTGTAAATCCAGTCACAGTGAGTCCAAAATTCCCTCACACAAAATTCTCAGGACTGACATTTTCCTGCCTCCAAACAGTAAAAGATTTTGTCCATCCCTGTCCCCTTCCTGGGACTTGTGAAGATCATAAAGAGATTTTTGAGCACCTTCTGGCTATCAATTCCCAGGCCTTCTATAATCACAAAGATTTTCTCCCCAAGGAATCACATTTGTTTTCATCCAAGGAATGTCCATCCCAATATTGTCAGGACTCAGATTTTCCTGCCTCCAAACATGAAATATTTTCTCCATCCCTGTCCCCTTCCTGGCACTTGTGCAGATCATAAAGAGATTTTTGAGCACCGTGCCTTTGCAGCCTATCTGCCCCACAGACAGCAGAAAATGTGGAATATTTAGGGCAGGGAAAGTGTTGGAGCAACGTTTTCCCACCTTGAGGCAGAAAGAAGAGCTTGGTATCAATCATAGCTCAATTCTGCCACTCATTTAACACTGTGCCCATATTCCCAAACCTGGACAGGGCTTGGAGCCACCTGGGAGAGGGGAAGGTGTCCCTGCCCACAGCAGGGGGTAGAATGGGATGGGATTTAAGGTCCCTCCAACCCAAACCACTCTGGGATTTTATGGCTCCTAAGTCGACTTATTAAAACCCTGCACTGGAAATAACGAATTTCTGAAGGTTCAGGATTAGTCAGAATCTTTCTTGCAAAACCACCCAAATCCATTAAAGTCCTGGAAAGATTAAAGGTAAATATGATTAGCACTGACTCTAAACAGTTGGTTTGTTGTCCTAGTTCTTTATTTCCAGTTTTCAGTCCACGGAGCCCCTCCCTGTCCAAACACAACTGAATTTACACAGAATTTCCTGACCCTGTCACTGCCAGGTGCTCCCCCCTGCCCTGGCACTGCTTTGGTACTGGGGTTTACACTCACTGCAGGAAATCAATTTTGAGCTGAGAGGTCTAAAGGCAAGGATTCCATGTCAGAAATTCTAAATAATTCAACTCCAGCTGGAGATAAAAGGAACTTCAGAATTATGCACATTCCTACTCTGCATCTTAAACCCATCAAAAACTGGGATATAAAATTCCGGGACAGCACTTGATGCTTGAGCTCTCAGGGCATCTTTGCCTTGGAAAATGCTGGATTTTGTCTTGGATTTGGGATGGAAAAAACCTCAAAGCTCATCTCATTCCACCCCCTGCCATGGATAGAGGAATTTCCACTGCCCCAGGTTGCTCCAAGCCCTGTCCAACCTGGCCTGGGACACTTCCAGGGACCCAGGGGCAGCCACAGCTTCTCTGGGAAATCCATGCCAGAGCCTCACCATTCCCACAAGGAAGAGAAGCAAAGGGCATTAAGGTCCTCTCTGGGTCATTAATTTCCACCCAATTAAGCAGTATTTGAGGTTCTGGCTCAAATTAACTGAAAATAAAATGTTCCACTACTGAATCCCAGAGAGAAAAGAGGAAGAAGGAGAAGGGAAGGAAGTCAAGCAGGGGAATATAGGAATTATTTTCTATCCATTCAATATGGGATTTGGTACATTTTTGGCAACAGAGAGGGCTTAATAAGATTTGCTTCATGTCATGAAATGAATAAATAAATAAAAAAAGGTAAAATTTTGAAATTTGCTCTCACCCCTGAAAGTGCTCCAGCACAGTTAAAAACTCTACAAATCTGCCTTGATTTTCACCTTGCATTAGTTCTGTTTCAAAACTCCTCTTACTCACAGAACCAGATTTCTACATAAAATATCTGCCGTGAAAAGCAAAACAGCTTGAGGCCAAATGGAACAATCTGACCCTTTCTGAGTGATTTACTGGTTTTTTGTAATCAAATCTAAATGCAATTAAAATCAACATATTCCTGTACAGAACTCTTGGCGTGATAGAGAATTAAACAACCCCAAGCACCTTCTAATGAGCATTAAATGTCACTCTAAGTGTTGATAGAGAAGCACCAAAGTAGATGTTACTCAATTATTAAATATAATTTGGGTTCTTTTTCAAGAGCGATGACTCCAGAGTCACCAGGGAGCTGCAAGGAACTGTAACTGGAGTTTTGACATCTGAAATGATTTTTAAATAATTCATGGGACCTAGCAAGGCTTTACTTCAGAGTTTTTTTCTATTGTTTAGATGAAAATGGATCATTGTGGGGGGAAAAAAGAACATCTGCCGACAAGCTGCCAGCAGAGGGGGGGATGTTGACAAGCATCTGCTCCCAGCAGCATGGGAAGGGCCTGTGAGAAACTCCCAGCAAGAAATAATCCACAATTCCCACACGGGGCAGGGATTTGTCACTACTGGAGTGGTGGGAGTGGGGATGCTCTGCAAGGGAGCTGCCCTGCTCCTTACCTGTGTTTAACCCCAAAGAGTTCCACTAAAATGTCTCTAAAGCCTTGCATGCCTTTGGTCTCAGATTATTACACCCTTTTTGAGGGAAAAAACCCTTTCTTAATTTGAGCTCCTGTGTTTTCTTCGATTACAGGATTTTTTTCCTTGGAAAAGGAAGGCCTTAGGACCATCAAGTCCAACTGTTCCCCCAGCACTGCCAAGCCAGCCCTAATCCCTGTCCCCAAGTGCCACAGTCCTTGGACCCCTCCAGCCATGGGCACTGCAAAGCTCCCTGGGCAGCCCCTGCCAAGGCCTGAGCAGCCTTTCCAGGGAGAAATTCCTGCTGCTGGCCAAGCTGAGCCTCCCCTGGCCCAGCTCGAGGCCGTTTCCCCTTGTCCTGTCCCTGTTCCCTGGGAGCAGAGCCCGACCCCCCCTGGCTGCCCCCTCCTGTCAGGGACTTGTGCAGAGCCACAAGGTCCCCCCTGAGCCTCCTTTGCTCCAGGCTCAGCCCCTTTCCCAGCTCCCTCAGCCTCTCCTGGAGCTCAGCCCCTCGATGCCTTGGCGAATTTGTGTGGAATTTTTTCCCACTGCAAAGAAAATTGACCATTTCCACTTCCACAGAATCCAGAGGGAAGAATTCAGCAGAACATCCTGAGGTGGAGAAAGGGATTTCACTCAGATTTCACTCAGATTGGCCTTTTCAGGAAGCCACAAGTTCCGTGCATCAAACAGCAGCTGCAGGGCAAGGGGTTTATCCACAACACGAGACCTGAGGGGGTTTTGGTACCGAGCTTATCATGGAAAACCATTCCCGGCAGGAATGACCTTTGAGTCAACGCTGGAGCTACCGAGATTATCTCAAGCCCAGAGAGAACAAATTGCACCTCTGGGCAGAACTCCTGCTCTCCAACATGAATCCCAGCCCTCCTGGCTGCATCCCTGTTCTCCAGCTCCTCCAGGAACACCGATGTGCTGACACCCAGGGAATCCCCAGCTGGAATTTATCCAGGCTGAAGCACAGCCAGGTAATCCTAAACGAGCTTGGTCAGTGATTCCCAGAAGGCTTTCTGAATCTTCTGCAGGTCATTCCCTAAATCCCACTGGCTGTCCCAAAACATCCCTCCTCCATCAACAATGGGTCCAACAGCAAATCAGGATGACCAGGAAGGAGAGAGAAAATGAAGGTTCTCATTATGGAATGCCTTGTTTACACCTCAGTTAATGGACTGATTAATGCAAACATGGAGCAGGGACAGTGAGTTTGTTGGTTGGGAGTTGGGTGAAAAGAATAATTCCTAAACTCCCTAATTTAAACAAACTACAGGGAAAAAAAATGGTCACAAACGAACTTTTCCTCCCCTGGAAATTTTCTTGGATCAATCTGTGAAGCTGCCAGGTTGAATTCAACAAGATCTACATATGGAGGTAAAACATTTCACTAGCATTTGCTTGTAAACAGGCTGGAGAGGAAATACTAAAGAAAGAAATGCCTAAAATAATTTCTACTATGGATTAAAAAACAGACTCTGCAGCATAGCTGAACATAACTTTATGATGGCAAAAAAAAACAAACTCAAGCCCAGCTGTAAATAGAGTTCTGCTATTTTGGGGTTTAATTTATAACAGAAAATGCTGTAAAAAACTCCACACCTGAGCAGGAGAGGAGATGGGGGCAGACACCTGGACCCTCTGCTTCCTGCTCCACAGTGGTACATTTTGGGAAAGGTGGGGCTGGGACTTCAGCAACTGAATTTCAGGAGAAATTCTGGTTTGGTTTTGGGCAACTCAGATGTGCTCATCCTCTCTCATCTCTCTGTTCCCCTCGGTGCTTTGATAAAACAAAGCAATATTCTAAATTACCAGGAAATCAGATGGAAAAGGGGAAAAAGAGGGAGAAGTCTGAGGGAATTAAGTGCAGGTAATAAGCACTAATCACAGATGCTGAGCTAATGAGCAGAGAGTTCTTAAACTGCAGCGTGAATTAAACAGATTCATTCCAAACTGGGTTCATTTCCCAGCTGCCACCGCCCTGTGCTGCAGGAGAGGCTGGGAAGGGGGGCTGGAGAGCTGCTCCAGGAGCTCTCCTCCCTGAGCACATCTCAGATAATCACACCTGGAGTAGGAGATAGAGCTGGATGCTGCTCAGGCCCCGGAGCTCCGTGATGTTCCTGCACTGCTGGAATCACTCAGGAACAACTCAGAGTCCTTATCTGTGCCCTGCAGGATCTCCCCCTGGAGCTGACATGGAATAATGGGCAGCTCTTTGTCTTCCTTGGGATCTCTGCTCCAAGTGCTCCCCACTGGCTCAAAACAGCCCCCGTGGCCTTGCTGCAGAAAGCTCCTTTCATCCTTCCCTCATCCACACATCCCAAAAAAAATCTCTTTTGTGGCTTCTGGGCTTCACTATTGGAGGTTTGCTTTGGCAAAATCCTGTTCCTAGCAGGGAGAGCAGGGATGGGGCTCTCCAAAATTTGGGGCAAATCAGGAACAGCAGCAAGGACAGTTCAGGACTGGGGTTTTTAATCCAGATGCTGCTTTGCAAATGAACACTGGAGCAGGGCAAAGGGCAATTCCTGCTATTTTCACCTCTGTCCACTAATTCTTTCATTTATTCCAAATGCACAACCTGGCCTTGGACACTTCCAGGGATCCAGGGGCAGCCACAGCTTCTCTGGGCACCCTTCACAGGGAACAATTCCTTCCCAATATCCCATCTCTCCCTGCTCTCTGGCACTGGAAAGCCATTCCCTGTGTCCTGGCACTCCAAAATCTTCTCTCTATTTATACACATTTATACACATTTATATTTCTTTATTATTATAACATTAAAATGTTGTATCTACTACTTTAGACACATATAAAGTGATCTGTATTTCCTTACACCATTTTTGGGGTGAATATCCCTCTCTCAGTAACTGGTTTCTAATTCCAGCTGCTTTCCCCTCGCCATGAGAAGGCTGAAATTCCAGGACAAACAAGCCCTCCCTGGGAACACCCCCCAGCCCCAGGGCTCATCCCAAACCTTCCCTGTATTTCCCAACTAACAGTGATGAGGGATGACAGCCCATTAAGGGAAAAGCCTGAGCATCCTTCCCTGGGTGCCACAGCAATCCCAGAGCCTGGCGTGATCCGGTGGCTGGAAAACAAGAATTGGCAGAGAGAGGGGATGGGGGCAATGTGATGGGAAAATCCAGCCAGGCCCAGGATGCAGCAGTGGCTCCGTGTGGGGATTTAACAAAACCAATTGGAAAAGGTGATTTGCTTGGCCTTATTCATTTATTTGCTGTGGGATTCTTGGGATTGGCTGGAAAAAGCTGTCCCACACTGGCACGAAGCATTTTCCCGGGATCTGCTTTTCCCTTTTTCTCCCTCTGAACTAAATATCTCATCCCTGCCATGGGCAGGGACACTTCCCACTGTCTCAGGATGATCCAAGCCCCAAAGTCCAACCTGGCCTTGGACACTGCCAGGGATCCAGGGGCAGCCACAGCTTCTCTGGGCACCCTGTGCCAGGGCCTGCCCACCCTCCCAGGGAACAATTCCTTCCCAATATCCCATCCAGCCCTGGCATTTTAAAGAATGCCTCTAGGGATCAAAGCCTGTCTCTTCCAAGACTCCCAGAAGTTTCCCTATTCCCAGCAGCTCTTAAAACCCAAATTTAAAATACGAGGGAAAGCACAGGATCCATCCTTTTGTAGTCCACTTCCTACTTCCTACTTGTGTGTGTTAAATATTTCACACTCCAAAACTCCAACCCGGGCTGCTGCTCCAAAAACAGAGGGAAAAAAGTCCCTGGAAATAAAAACTGCATTCTGTTGTCGTGGCAACGAAACTTTTTAACAACATTAAGGATGTGATGGCTCATCAAGAGCTGCCTCTCGTCGTTATAGCAACAAAAATGTCCCCAGTAATTGCTTTTAAAGCTTTCTCTGTCTCCTTTGCATTTTTATAAACACCCCAATATAATAACAAGCTCTCATTAAAAGGAAGGAGCGTTTTGCCTTTTGGCAAAGCAGGCAACCCTGGCAGGGACTCACCTGTGGGCTGAGTGTGGATCCCAGGGAAAGGGGTGCTCGTGTCACCTGGGTCAAAACACTGCTGGAGAACTCCTAAGCAATCACCAGATTGGGAAAACTTTGCAGCCAGAGCCACACTTTGGATGGAGAGCAGTCAGTTGTAATCAGGATTTTACAGGAAGGCTGCATCATGAAGATCACAGCAGTGCCCCAAAGTCCTGCATATTCTGGTTTGAAGAGTGCTGGGAACAACCTTTCCTCCCTTGGCAGCATCATCCTCTCCAGTAACAATCACTGTCCAGCCCAGGAATACATCAGGAATCAGGAACACAAACAAACTCTGCCCGATGAAGGTGGGCAAGGGAATGCAATGGCAGGGATTTACTGCTGCTGCTGCTGCCTCAGTAACACTGCCAGGATATTTGCAACTTCACTCTTCCCCTCCCAAAAATCCACCTGAATCTGTATTAAAGCTCAAGCCTTGACTCAGGAGGTTCCCAGGTGAGTGATGCAGGGGGTTCATTTGAGGATGGCTCTGGAATAAGGAAGGTTTTACACAGTGGTTCCTTCTTTTTTCTCTCTCCACAAATTCCAATCATTTTCCCATCTTTATTTGGACTAAGCATCAGCAGATTCCCCAAAACTGCCACTGTGCTTGTCTGTATGCGAGGACAAAAAAAAAAGCCATTTAACTCCATGAACTGATGGATATTTAAAAATATTTAAAATTAGCACTGGAACTGTTTGAAATGTAAATTCTATTTCTGGTCCCTTTTCCAAAGNCAGGTGCTTGTCTGTATGGGAGGAAAAAAAAAAAAGCCATTTAACTCCATGAACTGATGGATATTTAAAAATATTTAAAATTAGCACTGGAACTGTTTGAAATGTAAATTCTATTTCTGGTCCCTTTTCCAAAGGAATCACAGCCAAGCAGGCTCAGGGCCTGCCTGCATCCCTCCCAAATAGCCAGGGATCCCAAATAGCCCATTTTGTAGGGAATAATGAGAGTATAATTAAACAATGCTCAAAAGCAATGAATCAGCCCAGCCTTCTGCCAACAGGTAAAGATGAGATCAGGTGATTTGGGAGCACCAGAAAACAGCTGAAATATTGGTAGGGCCTGTGGAAATGCCAAAAAGGAGAGAGGCTTTAGTCTGGAAATATGAGTTCCTAGAAATAAATTTTCCAAGTATGGAAAATCAGGAGAAACTGAGATAGTGCAACTTCACACTTGTAAAAATACAGTAATTTTCCACAGAATCATGGAATGGTTTGGGTTGGAAAGGATCTGAAATTGTTCCAACCCCCTGCCCTGGGCAGGGACACCTTCCACTGTCCCAGGGTGCTCCAAGCCCCAAAGTCCAGCCTGGCCTTGGACACTGCCAGGGATCCAGGGGCAGCCACAGCTTCTCTGGGCACCCTGTGCCAGGGCCTGCCCAGCCTCACAGCCAGGAATTCCTTCTCCATATCCCATCTAACCCTAAATCTCTTTCAGTCTGAAGCTGTTCCCCCTTGTCCTGGCACTTGAGGCTTTGCAAATGGTCTCTCCCCATCTTTCTCCAGCCCCTGGAGTGCCACAGCTGGGTCCAGCCCCTGCAGAGCCAGGAAATGAGCGACTGCACACACAGACATTGCCCCAGAAATGGGAGGAGAGCTCAAAATCCCTCTGGTAAATTATAAACCCCAAGGAGTTTTGGGGAAGATTTTTAAGGAATGTGGATGTGCTGGCCAGAGAGCAGGCTGTGCTCCCCCAGTTCTCCCAGGGAATGAGGGAAAGGACAAGAGGAACAGCCTCAGTTGTGTCAGGGCAAGTTGAGGGTGGACATAAAGGAAATTTCTCCTGGAAAGGGCTGTCCAGCCCTGGCACAGTTGCCCAGGGCAGTGCTGGAGTCCCCATCCCTGCAGGGGTTTAAAAGCCATGTGGATGTGGCAGTAGGGAACACGGTCAGTGGTGGCCTTGGCAGTGCTGGGGAATGGTTGGACTCAATGATCTTAAGTCTTTTCCAGCCTAAAACTCTTTGATTCTCTGTATTTTTTGAATTAAAAAAAAAAAAAAAGGAAAAAATAAAGAAGTCACAAGGAGCACTCAGGTCCAGGAGGTCACATCCTGCACCTAAGCCATCATTCCACTCTGTCCTGTCCCTCCATCCCTTGTCCCCAGTCCCTCTCCAGCTCTCCTGGAGCCCCCTGAGGCACTGGAAGGGGCTCTGAGCTCTCCCTGGAGCTTCCCTTCCCCGAGTGCACAACCCCAGTTCTCCCCTGTTTGGGGATCATTTAATAAAACCCTTTCTATTGCATTTTCCACGAGCCAAAAGGTAAATGTTGCATTCCAGTCTCTATTTCTAAACCCACTTTCCCCTGAATTTCAGACTCCTCAAGAGGGTTTGGCTACAGAGAGCACAAAAGCAAGGGCTGAAGCAGTCTCATTATTCCCCTGAAAATATCACCAAATAAAAGAAATGTCTATCTGGGGAGAATTGTGCAGGAGAGGAGCTGGATATTCCTGCAGAAAACGTCTGCCCAAGTCACAGGATCCCATCCATGCCTCTGGCTTCACTTCAGGCAGGGAAATGGATTTTTCCTGAATTTATTACAATTCCAAATTTTCTTCTGGGAGCCCACATATGGAGTTTTTTGTACACATCAGAAGCCAGCTCTTTAACCATCACACTGCACCAAGTATCAAACCATTCCTTTGGTAATGACCTGGAGTTGAGTGGGTTGTTCAATTAATTAATTTTTACATGAATTTTAGGGCACATGCGAATTTAAAAGGCCCAGGGACCTGCAGGTATTTTGTTTCCAAACCAGCACATGTTTGGAGGAACAAAAAGCCTTTTCTGGTGCTCCCAAATCTTCCAGGACCAGAAAAGGCACCAGTACCACTCTGACCCCTTTGCTGCTGGCCTGGATCTGTGTCCTGCAGAAGTCCCTTGGTTTATCTGCTTTTCATTACTCTGCTAAAACCACCGTTATTGGCACATTTCAGGATTGCTGCAGGCACCCTCAGAGTGGGAGCAAAGCACTTGATGAAACAGAAAAGCATCATGTAAATGAAAAACCCTTCATGCACTGCAGAACTTGTTAAGATAAAGCAACTTGGGAGGAAAAAAAAGCTCCTGAATTAAATTTGTCTCACGGTCCAAATCATTTAAAGCTCTAATTTAGAGCAAATATTGTTAAAGCATTTCTAAAGATGCTTGAAAGGACAAGAAACACTGCAAGGCAGCGTGTTCCCATTATTCCAGGCTGGGTTTTAGGATGGGGAGTCTCAGCCAGCTCCATTTGCTGCTTGTTACTGCTCAAATGAGAGGGGTTGTAGGAATTCAACACCACATTCACAGAACCCCAGTATGCCAGATTTGGGTGGAAAGGGACCTCAAAGCCCATCCAGTGCCACCCCTGCCATGGGCAGGGACACCTTCCACTGTCCTAGGGTGTTCCAAGCCCTGTCCAACCTGGCCTTGGACACTTCCAGGGATCCAGGGGCAGCCACAGCTTCTCTGGGCACCCTGTGCCAGGGCCTGCCCACCTTTTATTTCTACTGATCTCCTTCAGGAATCACCACCCTGGCACTCGTGGGAAACCCACAAACATCCTCTAATTTTGGTCTTGGTCCCTCCAAGAGGGAAAGGCACTGCATCCCAAAACCATGGAAAAAACAGGGATAATGCCCCATCCAAACTGAGATGCATTAATAATTACTACAACAAGAACAGCATCAACACATTTTCCTGCTGAAACTCCTCCTTGAGTTTGCTTCCAGGGAGAAGCAATCCTTATTTATTGCTGTTTGTGGATAAACAGCATCCAGAGGGGAAATAACCCGTTCCTCTCCTGGCGAGGAGACAACCCCAGAACAGATGGGCTCCTGAGCATTCCCAGCAGGCTGCAGCTTCCCACGGGAGCCCTGCCCTTTAATTGCTCATCAGTCCTGGCAGCTGTGGCCAGAGCTGCTGTTTAATGGATTCACAAGGTCCCATTAGTCTCCCAGCCGGTGGCATTCGGAATGCAAACGATGTCCCGGGGTAAAGGACATCACAGGAGGGGTGAGGTTTGGTTGAGTCACCTCACCTGACAGATCAGCTCATCTCAGAGTCACCCCGCGGTGACAAACGGCTCCTGCTGCTCAGCTGCCTTCCCAGAGGGAGGAGCTCACACTGGGAAAGGGAAAATGCTGGAGGGATCCATGCGTGGTGCTCGGTTCAACCCAGGCAGTGGCAGGAGCCGGGCAGGTGAGCAGAGCTCCACCACAGCCACCCCAGAATCCAAGGATCACGGAACTGCTGAGGCTGGAAAAGCTCTCCAAGGTCACCAACAACTGACCCAGCACTGCCAAGGCCACCACTGTCCTCAAGGGCCACATCCACATGGCTTTGAACCCCTCCAGCCATGGGCCCTCCAAAGCTCCCTGGGCAGCCCCTGCCAAGGCCTGAGCAGCCTTTCCATGGAGAAATTCCTGCTGCTGTCCAAGCTGAGCCTCCCCTGGCCCAGCTCGAGGCCGTTGCCCCTTGTCCTGTCCCTGTTCCCTGGGAGCAGAGCCCGACCCCCCCTGGCTGCCCCCTCCTGTCAGGGACTTGTGCAGAGCCACAAGGTCCCCCCTGAGCCTCCTTTGCTCCAGGCTCAGCCCCTTTCCCAGCTCCTCTGTATCCAAATAACCCCAGAGCAGTGGCTTAGGGTTGGTTTCCTTGCCATTCCAAATCCAAGAAAATCAGTTTTACCACCCCAGACTGATTTATAAACCGAAGCTGTTTTCTCCTTCTCTAACTGCTCAAGCTCTCCTGTGACCCCACCTGGGGTTGCACCCCTTGGTCTCAAATGTCAAGGTCCTGGTACAGCAAAATAACCATGGCCACCTCTGCCCCTAAGTCTAGCTCCAAGGGTTTTCATCCAAGCATTCCAAGAGCCTTCCCATCTTCCTGCTTCTTCCATCTGCCTCCTGAATATCACACCTCAAAGTGCAGGGCTTAACTGATGGATTGAGAAGAGGGAAGAACTCCAGGCAGCCAGGCCTAGGGAGAAAATCTCTTTGACAGAGAAACTTGTGCCAGACCAGAATATCAAAAATGAGATGAGGAGGTCTCTCTGCAAAGCCTGCAAGGAGCAGGGTGCTCATCCAGGGTTAAGCCAAGGGTATTTTGAGCCCTGCCCTATCCACCTGTGGCAGCTCTTCCCTGGGAGTTCAATTCCTTCGGGTCCCCTGGAATGTAATCCTCTCCAGGATTAAGGCCACTTCACCCCTGAAGGAGAGCTCCACATGGAGCTGGAGCAGTGCTTGAATTCCTGGGGAGGGCGAGGGGAAGGGGAACCTGGAATGGGATCTCCTGAGTGCTCCCATGGATGGGCAGCACAGCCCAGCAGGGACAAGGACAGGGAGACACCGAGGTGGGAAACTCCTGGCCCAGTCCTTTCACACTCCACCAGCCCAAAAGAATCCAGCAGGGCAGCTCATGAGCAGGGATTGACATTGGCCATTCCCAGCTGTAGTTGAAGAGAGCTGACATCACTTTTTAACAAAAATTCAGGGCTGGAGGGGGGAAATCTCATTTAGAGCTGGCCAAGAGAAGGAGGATCTCCAGCAGCTCCCATTCCCAGCTCCCACAGGGGAGAAAAAATTGCATTGGAGTTATCATTTCCTCTGCTTTTGTCCAAGCTGGAATTAAAATGCACTTTCCATGACCTGTAAAGCTGAGAACAGGAGCACAGAGGGTGCCTGTCCACGGATGCTGAATCCCAAGGAAGAGATAACAGGAGAAAGGATCCCACTGTTCACCCTTAGGTTCTTGTGGAGATAATGGGAAAAGCCTGTTCCTGGGTTATCCCACTCCTGCCCTAAAAGGACACATCTTCCCACGGCTAAAAGGATTCACAGGCTTCTCTTTCATGTAATCCTCACTTTCTTCTCTGACAAATCAAAATCCTGACCCAAAATGCAGCCCGGGATGTGAGACAGGAACTACGAGCATGGAAAGCAGGGATGGGCCTGCCTGATAAGGCACTCAAGGAAGAGGCTTTGTACTCCAACCCAACCCCACAAGGTACAAACCACCTGTGTTTGCCAAAAAGAGAAAGGTAAATAACAGGGAAAAGCTCTGCCACGGGGAGAAGAGATGGACAACCTGAAATGGAACAGCAATTTTACCATAAAGGAGTGTATTTCTAATTTTAGCATTTATCTCATTTTCATTTTATATTCCAATCCACTCCTAGTTAAGTTATAAATATTTAGTTAAGCTATAAATATTAGCATTGAATCAGGTGTAGCTGTTCTTCCACAAGAATAATGAAATATTATTTTGCCAATTTTTACAATTCATACCTTTAACCTCTCATTTAACTGACAGCTACAAAGCTGGGCCATTATTTGTAATTACATCACAAAAGACTCATGAATATTCAAATGTCTTCACCTGCATCACACTCCTTTAATCAATTAAACAGGGAATTTCATGTGGTGCTCAGCTAAAAAACTGCCCCCAGGCCCTAAAAATCTTACCAAATCCCTGGAAAACCCAAAGCAGCAAATGGCAGAAAATTAAAAGTTCCACTGGCAGGTCGTGCTTTCCCAGTGAATGGCAAGGAATCTTTAGTATTGCACAAGGAAGGTTTTATTGCTACTGGCCCTAAAAAGCAGGAAAACCCTGCAATATCATTTTCCAGGAACAAAGATGTTGAAATAGTGACAGGATGTGCACTTAACAGCTAAAATAGTTCGTCAGCTTGGCTTGCAATGCTCCTGGTTAATCAGATCCAGAGGAATTAAGTTTGGACAAGGTTCCCAGGCTGGGATTGTTGGGGTCTCTGTGAAGGGCCAAGAGTTGGACTGGATGATCCCTGTGGGTCCCTCCCACCTCAGGATATTCCATGAATTACTTTGGAGATGGAAGGGCTTTGGGAGGCTGTAGGTGATATAGGGAGTTTGGCCACTCTACTTTTTCCTTTGACTACAGAAATTCCTCCCCATCTTATTCCCAGGAGCAGCACTAAGGACTGACCATAAAAATCTGGATTGCTAATTAAATCTAGTTATTGAACCCCAAAGGTGGGACCTACCTGAGCCATGGGCTGGCTTTGCTTTGGAATGTAACCAAGTGCTGGCATTGGCTCAAATGCCAGACTTCCCACACTCCCTGCATGGATGCAGCATTCCCTCGTTTTTCCCAAATCCTTTGTTCATTTAGCATACTCTGTTGAGCCCACAGTTTGTTTCGTGCCAGGTTCAGCTGGGAATTAAATAAAATAACCACTATTTTAGCCAGGAATTGTCCCCAAGCCTTAAGCAACACCATCTGCCACACATCTTCCTCCAGATGTGCAGGAATTTCTGAGCATCATCCAAGTGCCCCCACAAAGGTCTCGCCAGCTGTTGCAGCTTATTTGCATATTTAGTCCAGATTTGTTTTAATTTCAAGCAGCCACTTTCATCTGAAGCTGTTGTTAATTCTGCAAACCAGTTCAGGGAATGCTGACAGATCTCTGAGTGCTGGGTAATTCATCCAGATCCTGGCAACCTCACCTGACACCTCCTTTCCATCCTTTCCAGAAATTCAGTCATTCATCAATTCATTTCCATGCCAGGTGCATTCCCTCTCTCCTTCTCCTAAATATTAACACCCATCCAAGCCAGGTGAGATTTTCACCTGGGGTTGGCTTTGGATTTACAGCAGTAGAAAGGAGAATCCTGCAGGAGCATGGGAAATCCTGGTATTAATGAAAATATATAATAGATATTATAATAATATATTTCTGATGGGGGTTTGTTAGTAAAAGGTCTGGCATAGATGACAGTTCTAGATGAGTTCAGTTAGAGGATCCCAGAATGGTTTGGGGTGAGGGACCTTAAAAACCATCCTGTTCCCACCCAAGCTCTCATGGTCACTCCTGGCTCTGTCAGACATGGACATCCCCACCTGCTCCACTGGCATAAATAAAAACCTGAGTTTTTACATCTTTCTTTTTTCTAATGTTGGATAGTTGGTCCTCACGCCTCCAGCTGTGAAAGATCTCCTGGAATTAACATCCCCACTGGGAGTGTCAAAAGCCTGGATAAGCTGCCAGACTCAGCCTGGAGATGGGGTTTGGGATGCTGGCTCCTCAGGACATGTGAAGTTGTGCTGATGTAATTAGAGCAGAAGCATAATTAGGTTTCTCCACTAATTTAGCATTTGACACAGACCACACCAGAGACCAAGGATGATTTCGAGGCAATTTTCTCTACTGATACAAACTCACCAACTTGCAGCAGAGAGGAAAAAAAAAGGAGTTATTAAGATTTATGGCAATTATGTGAGTTGGAAATATTTACAAATGGAATTTTCTCAACAAAATCCTACAATTTACAGATCTGGAAAACCTCTCAGAGGGTGCTGCTTCCACATTTTTTGGTAACAGGTCACCCAAGGTGTGAAGTATCTGAGTGCACAGAATCAACTGTGGTTGCACCGTTTCCTGTGGCAGAAATGGATCCCCTAAAATTCCCCACAGGTTTCAAAGGCAGCAAAAATCTACCTCTGTTTAAAGAATTTATAAATGGCATTAAAAACTAGACATTTATGGAAAGATGAAGCTGAGGGGTTTCTTGCTGCATCAGAGGGGTGGCTGTGTTATTCCTGCCTTGGAAATCCAGCATGAAAACGGAGGGTTCAGGGATTAATCTGGTGTTCATTCAAAAAATAATGGTGTTAATTTGCTTTTTCCCCCTTTGCTTTTTCCTTTGAGCTTCCCAGCTTTTTTCAGCCACTGAACCAACAGCAGCCCCAGAGGATCCTGTAGAAGTTGCAGCACAAACTATCCATGGAACATCACACCCTCTTATAAGCCCATCTATTTGAGGCTGATACACACAAAAACATCATTTTCAGCCTTTAATCTGTTATTTTCTTCCTGGTTTGTTTGGTTTCCCCCTTATCCCAAGGAATAAATTGCTGCTTCCATTTAGGAGGAAGCACAAATCATGTTGTCATTACAACAGTGCTAAATCCTATAAATTTTTATGCTGTGATGAAGTATCCAGGCACTCAGTGAAGGCCCTGGGAATTGAAAACCAGGAGTTGAACATCATCTCACTCCTCTGGATTTTTAATAAAGATTTCTTATTTACCCCATCCTCCCTTCATGGGAATTATCTGGGATCCAGCTATAGAAATTCACTCCCTAAAAATAGCACATTTTCAGGAGCAAAAACAGTCCCAGGATTTTCTTCAGCTCTTCAAAATTCATCCAGGTGGATGCTGAGATTGGAGAATCGCCCTCAGCATGTCATGGAATCACAGAATCCTTTAGGATGGAACAGCCCTCTGAGTTCAGAGTCCAACCAGCACTGCTAAGGCCACCTCTAATCCATGTCCCCAGGTGCCACATCCCACATGGCTTTTGAACAATTCCAGGGATGGGGACTCCATCACCTGCCTGGGCAGCCCCTGCCAATGTCTGACCATGTTTTCCATGAAGAAATATTTCCTAATATCTGATTTAACACCCCACAACTCCTTCTGGAAAGCCCAACATCCCTTAAAACCTCCTGTGGGATGATGCCCAAGGAGCCAGGCGAGGGTTAAGGCTAATCTTGTGTTCTCCTTGGGGATGGAGACCTCCAGAGGTGGCCTCAAGAGAGGCTGAGGTGGCCCCAGGAGCTCCTGTGGGGGAAGGATGGTCCTGTTTGGGTGATGAACAACCAAACCAAGTCTTATGACCAGAATTTTGAAGGGCACCACGGCCCTGAAGGAACTTTTTGTTCTCTTGCTCGGGGAAGATCAAATCCTGTCCTTAACCCCAGACTCTGCAGCCCCACGGTTGTGTAACTTTATTGTAGGGTCTGGTGACAGAAGGGTTTGAGATGAGCACTGAGATACCCAAAATAACAACAACCTCCCTGGAGCAGGAGTGGAAAATCAACGAGTTCTGGACATGTACCTTGGATTCATGCTTGCTCAAGCGTGACAAGGCTTTGATGACAGCATAATTACCAACACAATAACCACATTTCTGCAGATAATCCCTTTTATCACCCATAGGAGCCTTTTATGTAGGGCCACAATCGTTTCAAAGTAGCAGCAATTGGGAACAAAATCAAGGCAGAGGCTTTAAAGGTATTTCAAACCCAAAATATCGGGTTCTGACTCTGACAAACTGTTCATGGATTAAAAATGAAAACATCGAAAAACAAACCAAAATAAACCCACTGAGAAAAAAAAACCAACCAAACTTTAGAGATCTCTTTGCCTCATTTATGGAAAATCACCTTTTTCCCACTAAGCTCCACCACCATCATCTTTTTAAGGAATGTTTTAGCCAATGGGACTCTCGTGGCTAATGAAAAATTTAATTATTTAAAATGCACTCAAACTTTATCAGAAGGACTTGGCATCATTAGTCTCAGGTTTCCTCTCTGGGATACCTCCCAAGGTCTGCTTCAAAAACAGGGATAGGCTCTTGTACACCTAAAAAAATTCAATTTCATCTGCCTTGGGGGGAAGGAAGGAGGATTCCCTGGGACAGAAACAGCTGGGAAGGTTCATGGTTTGGAACAGTAGTGGCTGCTCCGTGAAGAACCAGGGAAGGGTATTATGTGGGGAAGAGGAAGGATTTCTCCCAGAAACCATGAAGAAACCAGCATTAAAAGGAGGAAAAGTATCATTTCCAAAGCAATTATTGCCCTGCACTGGTGACGAGATAAAGCTGCAGTTGCCAGCATCATTTTTGGGAAAACAAGAGAAAGGCTGGGCTTAATGAGACAAATTTAGTTTAATACTCCTCAGATAAACTCACTTTTGACTGAAGTCACCTCGGCAAGTTGCTGAAGCATGAAAATTGAAGTCCCTGAAGCGCTGCACAAACACTGACAAATTATCTCATTTTATCAAAACAGCCCAGGAAGGAGGGGGTTTGCCAAAGGCAACCACAGTGAGAGCCAGGAGAGGAGCTTAAGAAGCTGACATCCAGTCCAAGGGATCATCCTTCGTCACTTTGTAAGGAATCACTGCTCAGAAAGCTGCTCCCAACTAAAACACAACCATGCAAAGTCCTCCTGCCAGCAGCATTCCAAGCCTGGATGCATACAGGAAGAGATCCACTAAAGGCTACCACATTCCTGGGTAAATTCCTGCCACGTGCTCCATAAAAATATCCCCAGGTCTGTGGTTTGGCACTAAAACTGACAGGGAGAGAAGGAGTAGGGACACAGTCACTGTCTTACATTCGGAATTCTTCCAAGATAAACCGATCATGGAATCCCAGAAGGGTTTGGGTTAAAAAGGACCTTAAAATCTCATCTTTTCCCAACATTCCAACATGGGACACCTTCCACTGTCCCAGGCTGATCCAAGCCCTGTCCAGCCTGGCCTTGGACACTGCCAGGCATCCAGGGGCAGCCACAGCTTCTCTGAGCAACCACAGAGCCAGGAGATAAGGAACGAGCCCTGTGCTGGCTTCAAGGCACAGTGGGGCTGCACCTCTGTCCTGCTCATCCCCCAGGCACTGCCAGAGGTGCTCCTGCTGCACCAGGGACACTGGGAGCCTTCTTAGGATAACCTATCCCAGCTTATTCCATACACAAAAAATCTTTGGAGTGCCAAAAGAGCTCTTACTGAGCTCCCTGGAGCAGAGGAAGACTCAGGGGAGACTCACTGGGATCTGCAGCTCCTCCCGAGGGCAGCTCCGAACTCTCCTCTCTGTGCCATGGATGGGACCCAGGGAATGCTGGAGCTGTGCCAGGAGGGTTTAGGTAGGGGATCAGGAAAGGTTCTTCCCCCAGAGGGTGCTGGCACTGCCCAGGCTCCCCAGGGAATGGGCACAGCCCCGAGGCTGCCAGAGCTCCAGGAGCCTTTGGACAGCACTGCCAGGGATGCACAGGGTGGGGCTGTTGGGGGTCTGGGCAGGGCCAGGGGTTGGATCCATGATCCCTGGGGGTCCCTTCCAGCTCAGCACATTCCATGATTCCAATAACGTTGGTCTGCAGCTGGTGACTGAGAAAAGCCAGGAATGGCACTGAAAATGCTGCAAAGCTGCAGACCAAAAGCTGCTCTCTGCCCCCAGCCATGCCCGGAGGAAACGGCAGCAACCAGAAGCGCTTTGGAGAGCAGGAACGCTCCCAGTGACAGTGATTTATGAGCTCCCACTACTCCAGCGTGAGGCAGAGGAGGAGACAAGTGGAAGCAGCCCCGGAGAGAGCACGGCTGTGGTTTGTGGGTCACCCCCAGACAGAGCAGCGCGACCCGCGGCTGCACCACGGCGGGACCCGGCAGACACAGCTCCGGGCAGCTGGGACACGGCAAGGACCACACTCAGCACCTCGTCCCCTTGCAGGCAGAGGAGGGACAGGCTGCTGATTCCATCTTCACACCCGGGAGAAATCACAAATGGCCTTCGGAAACAGCTCCCCTCCGGAGATGAGTATGAAAAAATACCGAAATCATCACACCTCAGGCGGGTTTCTGTCCCGTGTCAGTCACAGGCACCCAGCCACGATGCCCTGACTGCTCCGGTAAAATGAGTCCCACTCCAGCCCCAGCCACACCTCCAGAGGCAGCTCCCTGGCATCTCACTTGCCTGGCTAAAAGATGGTGAAATAACCCATCAGTGCCGGGACCCACGTGGATTTCAGGTATAAAACACGGGTTTACAGCACAAGAGCTGAGTCAGTCACTGCCACTGAGCAAAGCATGGCTATCCCCAAATCCTTCCCTCCTGCTCCAGCACCTTCAGCAAGATGGGGAGCTCAACCAGCTGTCACTACACCCTTGAGCTCTTTGAAAATGTTCAGAAATTGGTGTTTCTTTGGTTTTTTCTGAGTTACAGCCAGTAAAAATTTGAGATAACCCAGGAACAGTCGGGGAATTCATTTAGGGATGCAGGAGAAAAGGTCTAAGGGGGATTTCCCTTGTCTAAGCAAAGACCTTTTCATTCCAGCCCAAGTGATGCAGGGCAGGGCCAGGGAGCCAAGCACTTCCTGGGAGTCCCTGTAAAGGCCACTCCAGGCAAACCATCAGAGAAACCTTGGACTGTAATTCCCAACCCTCTTTCCAAACACTTCCACCACCAGCAGTACTATCAAAGTCCTGGCCCCCATGTAATCAATTACCCCTTCTCGTTAGAAAAGGGAAAATACAAAATTATTTTATATGTCAGAGCTTCACCCATGAAGTCACAGAGTGGAAAGAGAAGAGGAAGCCTTTTCTGCAATACTTTAAAAAATGGGACTTTAATGGAAAAGAAAATATTATGTTCTGGAGTTTTTAATTTTACTGGAGGGGTTTTTGGTTTATTTTCAACTCCTTAAGTTGTGGATTTCCTCCCCACTGTTCTTTCTGCAAAACTTAATAATACCAGAAATGTGTGTGGCAGCAATAGAGCAGTGAGGAGCAACAACAGCAAAATTACTGGAATTAATCAAAAAAAAAAAGCCATCTGGTGTGCAAAGCAGTGGCTAAACCTCAATAATCCTTCTAAAAGAGGAAAAATCCAGAAAGGCAACTTGAAGGAGCAAAGAAGTAAATACAGAGGGGACTGGAGGAGGTTGGGGGTTTGGGGGAGCTCCAGACTATCCAGCTCCTGGTTTAAGCACCTTGGCAGAGAAGTGCCTGGATTTGTAATTCCCTGTTTCCTCCAACAGACCTGATCAAACCAGCCCCAGAGCTCCTGAGAATGGTCCTGCAGCAGCACAGGAGGGAACTGCAGGGAATCCACCAAAAGCAGCGTGGGCAGCAGGGGAGGGGGGGATTCTGCCCCTGTGCCCCTGTGCTCAGGTGAGACCCCACCTGCAGAGCTGCCCCAGCCCTGGGGCCCAGCACAGCAGGGACCTGGAGCTGCTGCAGAGAGCCCAGAGGAGGCTCCAGGGGGATCAGAGGGATGGAGCAGCTCTGCTGGGAGGAAGGGCTGGGACAGCTGGGATTGTCCAGCCTGGAGAGGGGAAGGCTCCAGGGACACCTCAGAGCCCCTTCCAGGGCCTAAAGGGGCTCCAGGAGAGTTGGAGAGAGACTCTTTACCAGGGGTGGAGGGCCTGGACACAGGGAATGGCTTCCCAGTGCCAGAGGGCAGGGCTGGATGGGATTTTGGGAAGGAATTGTTCCCTGGGAGGGTGGGCAGGCCCTGGCACAGGGTGCCCAGAGAAGCTGTGGCTGCCCCTGGATCCCTGGAAGTGTCCAAGGCCAGGCTGGATGAGGCTTGGAGCCACCTGGGACAGTGGAAGTGTCCCTGCCCATGGCAGGGGTGGGGCTGGATGGGCTTTAAGGTCCTTTCTGACTCAGACTATTCTGGGATTCTGTGATCCCAAAGACGGAAATGAGGATTCCTTCAGAGATGACACTGAGGGATCAGCAGACTTCACCCTTCCCTGTTGCTTTTCTCTCTCCCTCTCTGAGTGGAAAATGAAGGATGCTCTCCCAGGAGTGGGAGCTCTCACATGGATGCTGTGTCTGTGCCCACCTGCACAGAAGGGCTGCAGGCTCCCCCCCTGTGGCTCCCTGCCAGCAGAGCTGACTGATCCCAGCCCAGGGTAACATCTCCCTTGGACTGTGCACAGCCCAGCTGTTTCCCATGCACACACAGAGCAGGAGCTTCCAAATATCCCCAGGTTTCCTGGGGAGATCCAAGCGCTGTCCCACTGAGAGAGAACAAACCCTGTTATCTCGGAGCAGGTTCGCGCTTTCCTCACAGGCACCGGACAAATATTTAATTAAACACTGGGGAAATATTTAATTAACAGCCTCTGTTTCTAATTAGGAGTGGAGATAATGTGAAGGCAGCACAAGAGAAAAGTCACCAAAGCTGCTGCTGCAGCAGTGATGCCCCGATGCAGGGGAGAGCCCTGATGTGGTGTTAGCAGATAATTTGGGTTAATATCCCATTATATTAAGCAAATTAAATAATAAAGCACATCACACGTGTCCCACCCTAATGTCACAGGGCACACAGAGCATCACGTGCAGGATGCTCTTCAAAGAGGGCAGGACTGGGGGGACACACCAGGAGGGTGTGAGGGGAAAGAAAACCCGACAACACCAAGAAAATATCACCTTAACCCACCCCGAAATGCTGCACGTCCCGTTTGTGCTGCAGCTGACTCCTGGAGCCATGGGCTCTGGGAAACCCAAAAGCAGCCTGGGAAATCCCTCTTTCCAGGAGAAAAGTATCAGTTTATGGATTAATGGTGCTGAAATTTAATAGGCAACCCCACAGAGATGTCAGTGATTTAGGCATTCAATGAAATCCTGATTTCTTTCACTCCTGAAGTATGAGCAGCTGACAGACAAACTGTTTTCCAGTGATATTCCCTTTTTTCCTCCAAGAGCAAAGTGTAAGAATGGGGATTACAAAAGCACCTGTTTAACAGCCCCAAACCAATCCAGGTTTTCACGAGGCCAGGACACTGGATGTTTTCAAAGCCCTATTTAACCCTTCAGCTCCTAATAAACCCATGAGATTCCTGCTCCTCCATCTCAATATTTTGACCTGCTGTAGATTTGGGCTGATTTTCTATAAAAATGAGTTAACACTTGGCAGGAAGGATCATGCAAAGCCATCTGGGAATGTGTTAGGGGAGGGGATATCCCTCTCCAATTATCAGGTATGTAGGGAATTCGCCTGGGGAGTGAGTTCATCCATTTAAGCCACATGTGCCACCAGGCAGGGAAATAATTACCCACTTAATTTACTCATTTCTCACGGGCTCCAGAGGGCAATGATTGCAGCCAGGAGCAGGAGGGGAGGCCAGGCCAGGGGTGGGAGTGGCAGCACAGAGGATGAGGTAGGGGCTGGTGCAGAGGGATGCGGAGGAGATGCTGGAGCACAGGGCAGGAAAGGAGGAAGCAGATCTCAGTCAAACCTCAAATTCCACCCCTCTGATGGGGAGGGGAAATCCCAGAATTCCAGAATGTTTTGGGATGGGAAGAACCTTAAAGCACATCCTATTCCACCCCTGCCATGGGCAGGGACACCTTCCACTGTCCCAGGCTGATCCAAGCCCTGTCCATCCTGGCCTTGGACACTTCCAGGGATCCAGGGGCAGCCACAGCTTCTCTGGGCACCCTGTGCCAGGGCCTGCCCACCCTCCCAGGGAACAATTCCTACCCAATATCCCATCCAATCCTACTCTCAGTCAGTTTGAAGCCATTCTCCCTTGTCCTGGCACTCCATCCCTTGCAAATAGTTTCTCTCCATCTCTCCTGTAGCTCCTTCAGGCACTGGAAGACCACAGCTATTTCACCCCAGAGCTTCTCCAGGCTGAACAATCCCAATTCTCAGCCTTCCCACCCAGTTATTTTATCCTCCTGATGTTTTACTCTGGAGAAAACCATTCCAGTGGTGCTGCAGCACTGTGGGTTTGGGGTGGGTTGTTCAGCAGCAAAGGGAGAGGAAAAGCAGCTCCTATTTTGGGCAGCACAGGACCACTCCTCTCTGAAAATCAAATATATTTTCAACAGGGATCAATGTGTTATGGAGGCCTCTTTATGTCTGTGAATTATTCTCCTGCTGGGCACAAAACACCATACTATTCTTCCTTTTGCTGTGCTTTCTTTTAAAAAATAAAATTCTTTTATGGGAAAAGCAGGCTCCTAAAAATGAGATATCTGGCAACTCTACTAAATGTATTTTTTCTGACTGTGCCTCCAGTAATAATTTCTATGTTTCTGAGGTGAAAGCCTTCATTTCTTCTGGAAAACTCCAATTATTCCCATCCTCAGGATTTGGTGCTAATCCAGTAATCTCTCATGCACCCTTGCTCATTTCCTTTGCTGCTAGAGTGAGGCTGGGACAGCTGGAACCAGAGGCTGGGTCTTGCCCAGGGGTGTGAGCATCACTCTTAGGGCTCACAAGAATTAGGTGACAACAGTGTCAAATGGGGAAATGACAGCACACAGGAACTGCTGTAGAAACTCCAAAGCCAGCTGGAAATAAATGAAGACTTTATCAGGATAAAAGGTGGAGGCATTTAGAGCAGCATCTGTCCCTTGCACAAGCTCCCTTCCTTCCCATCAGCTTGGGGAATGCACAATTCCTGAGTGGCACTGGTACCTCATTATCCAATTAAAATGGCTCGGTTTTGACAAAGAAATAACGTTGGAATAAAAATGATTAGGTTAATGATTAATTTGAGCTGCTCATATATGAAATAGCTTTGCAATTAATTTGGGGAGGTTTGCATGTTTTAAGCTCTTCAGCATAATTGTGACAAGTGGCATCGCTGTGGCTCCTCTAATTAATTTGTTAATATGAGCACAGGGGACTCACCCCTGTGCCAGAAGTAACAGGGGAAATTACATTTTTTTGAAGGAAAACAAACCACTTGGGAATAGTTTCCTGACATCTCTTCTGTAGCCAAGGAGAGGCTTTTTCCCTCTTTTTCCAGCAGCAGAGCTGCCTCCTGCTTCTGTGGGAAGAGGATCTGATCAGGTAATGAAGTGGTTTGATTTGATAGTGACATCAACATTCCAGTTCAGAAGCAGCCAGCACACAATTCCCAAGGGCTTCACCTCTGGAAACTGCACATTTAGGTCAAGGATGGATTGTTTAATGGGCTCAGTGCGAGATCCTCCAGAAGTGCTTGGAGGGAAAGGTGTGGATCATTCCCAGCAGACCACAGAGGTGCCATACTCCTCATGAAATCAGGGAGGTTGGAAAAGCCCCCCAAGATCATCAAGTACAACAATTAATGCCATCATTGCCAAGCCCACAACTAAGCCATGTCCTCAAGGGCCACATCCACATGGCTTTGAACACCTGCAGGGATGGGCACTCCAAAGCTCCCTGGGCAGCCCCTGCCAAGGCCTGAGCAGCCTTTCCAGGGAGAAATTCCTGCTGCTGGCCAAGCTGAGCCTCCCCTGGCCCAGCTCGAGGCCGTTGCCCCTTGTCCTGTCCCTGTTCCCTGGGAGCAGAGCCCGACCCCCCCTGGCTGCCCCCTCCTGTCAGGGACTTGTGCAGAGCCACAAGGTCCCCCCTGAGCCTCCTTTGCTCCAGGCTCAGCCCCTTTCCCAGCTCCCTCAGCCTCTCCTGGTGCTGCTGGCATCCCTGGCATCCCTCATGGATCTCACACTCCCAGAGCCTGCTCGAGGATGGAAAGCAGAATTGTTTTGCATTCCCCCTGCATCTGCGATCCCAGCTGTCAAACCCTCGGTGCCTGAGCTCTGCCTCTTTCCAGAGGTAACCAATTAATTTTATTATGCCACTTGAGAGGGCTGGAAATGGAGTTACAGAGCATTTAATGATCAAAGAAAATAGTGAATAGTATAAATAGAGATGTCCTCCCATTCCCCTATTGATATGCTTTCTAACAAAGGGCTATTTCTAATAAAAGAGTCTCCAGATCTCCCTGGGAATGATCCCATTTTCATGTGATAGGCAAAATATTGCATTTATCATCAGTGGTGGCTGTAGACACACTCAGGGACAGGAGCTGCCTCTGTGCAAGAAAAACAGAAGAGGAGATGGGCTTCTCCTACTTTACATCCCACAATTTCCATCAGTTGCTTTTTTATTTAATGTTGTAGGGATAATATCACCAGGGAGAACCATGAATACGCCTGGGTGTGTTCAAGGTGTAACAGAGACTCCCAGACTGGTTTGAATTGGAGGGGAATTAAAGACCAGCAATTCCTGCTCCTGCCATGTGCAGGGACAGCTCCCACTGTCTCAGGCTGCTCCAAGCCCTGTCCAGCCTGGCCTTGGACACTGCCAGGGATCCAGGGGCAGCCACAGCTTCTCTGGGCACCCTGTGCCAGGGCCTGCCCACCCTCCCAGGGAACAATTCCTTCCCAATATCCCATCCAGCCCTGCCCTCTGGCACTGGGAAGCCATTCCCTGTGTCCTGTCCCTCCATCCGTTGTCCAAAGCTGTGGGAAGAAGGAAGGCTGCTGCCATCATGGCAGAATGTGGGACAAGAGGTGGCACCTCTCCCTCCCACAGCAGCACAAATGAGCTGGGACGTGCAAGCCCCACCAGAGAATTCCATTTCTTCCCAAACGCCACTTGAACAAAGGCACGACTGCAAATAAAAACCCGACCTGAGCTTGGTGCTTCCTGCTGCAAATCCTGATTTATGGATATTGCTCTGCACCAGAATGGCCCAGGGGTGCATGTGCTCTGCTCTGGGCTTTTTAAATTTGGGATTCATTTGCTACAGGGAAAAGGAACGTTCCCTTTGAGGGTGATATTCCTGTGGCAAAGCTGCCTTTCCATTTTAAAGCCCATCTCTGACGTAAGGGATTGACTCATCCACACCTGTCCAGGGCATTTGAATGAATGGCAGCCAGGAGATACTTGCCCAAAAATATATGTATCATTTGCCCAAAAATACATGTTTCACCTTTCCTACTGCACCCCTTCCATTTCAAAAATGTCCATCTTTCAGATTTAGGAATTGTTTTACCCATCTGCTCCCTGGGAAAAAAGAAATCAAAAACCCATCCTCACCACTGCCTTCCAAGAGGATACAAGGAATTTTTTCCTAAAAATAAGTAACCTAAGTGGAAAAGTCCTTCCAAGTCCTTCCTTTCAGAACAGTGAGCTTGGAAAAGCTGGGAAATCCCCACAGTGTAGTTTTCCTGTAAAAACCATCATGTGCAGATGGAACAAGCCCATCCAATATAGGATAGCAAGTGATTCCTATTCCCTGAGCACTGCACTCAAATGGAAGCCCATCCATTTGATATGCATTAAAAAGACTGTGGAAGGGGAAAGCACATTGGGAGTGGGAATTGAAACCTGTATTAATCAAGAAAAGCTTTAGGAAGTTTCCCCCTTCCCTTTCATCTACTTTCCAACATAAAAAAGTTCAAGGCCAGGTTGGATGGGGCTTGGGGCAACCTGGGATAGTGGAAAATGTCCCTGTTCATGGCAGGGGGTGAGACTGGAAGAGATTCAAGGTCCTTTCCCACCCAAACAATTCCAAGATTCTGGGATAAACCAGAAATTACAATTGTTACTGGAGATGGGGGCCAAAGAAAGGAACCCAGGTGTGTATTTGGACTGCTTTAGGCTTTGGGTTTTGTCCTCTCCACAGCAGGACAGATTATGCAACACTTCATGTTCTATTCTGTGCAACTCCACTGATTTTACAGGACAACCCACTAAATATCCTAAGTGAGATTTCTGAAGCTTCCATGAGGGATTTGAACAGCCAGCTGCTGGGGAAGTTGCAATTCTTTGCAAATATTCAGCTTGTGAGGGACTTTAACAGTTGTTCCTAGTGAAACAACTCCACACAGCTCCACAAAACCCAAGCTGCAGGATCCTGACCTGCTCCCCTCCTGCCTCCTCCCCCAAATAATCTTAGGGTCCCTTAGGGACCAACACAGGGTTAAAGCTGCTCATTAATTGATAGTCCATGACTCATTTATCAACACATTTCCTCATCAGAAATCCCTCATCTGTTGTTACCTGCCTGCAATGGAAATACTTTGAGCAATATTAAGTCCCCACAGCAAAGGTTGTTGCATTCCCAAAGCCTTTTACTGCTGGAAGCAATGGTTTAAGGAGAATTCTCTTCTTCTAATAAAGATTTAGCTTTACTGAAAAAGCTCTAAATACAACCCTATTTCTCAGCAATATAGGGATGGGACATCCAAAATATTCCATAAATGTTTTATCTTCCCAAACTCCCTTCAAACCAAGCAAAACCCCTCCTATTCCAGCACCATTCTGTTTTCTACCACAACATTTATTTGCACTATTTGAAAAATATCTCCCTGGGATGAGCAATATTTTAGATCTCATGTCAACAGAAGAACAGTCTCAGTGTAATTATAGGAACTCTTTAAATTAATAGAAGCAAACAAGTCATTAGCATGGAATTTTATCCATCTAAAGGTAGGTTGTGCTGGGAAGTTAAATTCAATTATCTTTTTTTGATAACAGATTAACTGAGGGATCAGTGCAACTAATGAAATACTTAATGAACAGGATTAAAAGAGCTGAGGCAAAAAAGGAAAAGAAATCAGGTGAACCACGGCCACTGGAGATACAGTGAACAGGAATGGAAATTTTGCTTATTTTCCCCATGGAAATTTAATTCCCAGACTGACGTGACCATGGGAAGGTGGACAGAGCTTTCTCAACGGAGGAGATCCTGGATCTGCTGTTCTGTGTCCCCAAAACCTCATTCCTGTGCTGCACACCAAGATCAGGGCTTCCAAGGGCCACCACAGCTTGGATCACCATGGATCACCATGGATCACCATCAGGGGGTTCTGCCAGGAAGTGGCTGATTCTCAGTGCAAATCAAGTGTGCTCCAGGGTGGATCTTCCAGGGCCACAACCAGGTCCCATCGTCACCAGAGCCCAGTGGGACACCCAGCCACTCACCTCCAGCTTCAGCCAAGGAAACACCATGGAATCCTGGGATGGTTTGGGCTGGAAGGGATCTCAAAGTCCATCCAGGGCCACCTCTGCCACAGGCAGGGACCCCTCCCACTGTCCCAGGGTGCTCCAAGCCCTGTCCAACCTGGCCTTGGACACTGCCAGGGATCCAGGGGCAGCCACAGCTTCTCTGGGCACCCTGTGCCAGGGCTGCCCACCCTCCCAGGGAACAATTCCTTCCCAATATCCAATTTAAACCCATTCTCTTTTGGTTTGAATCCATTCCCCCTTACCATGAAATGCTGCTATGATACAGGAAGTTGGCACAGCCATAAAACCACCTTAGGAAAATTGTGGATTAATTTCTATGTGCTCTCAGAGAAATAAATTCTGGTCTGTGTTCTGATGATTTATCGTATTTTAAATATATGGGCTCATGCAGTGTAATTGGTCGTGGCATATTTTGCATGATGAACACAACAAATTGGCTTTTGTGGAGCTGTTCCAAGCAGTTGTTCAAGACAAAAAAAGTAATTAGTGAAAGCAGCGATTAGTGACAAACTAAATGGGGAAAAATGGTTTTAACCAAATATACTGTGAAATCTGCACCACACAATTTTACTGAAGCCTCCTGGATTCCAGTTCTTTCCCAGGACTTGTTGAATTTCCATTGCATATAAACATTCACAGACCATTGTGTGTAAATAACACTTTAAAGAACAAAATGAACCATTTGCATGGGAATTGAGATCATTGACTTTGTGACCAGACAATTTTGAGCCCATTTTAATATCCACTTTATAAACAGAGGCTTTGCAGAGAGTTTAGGAAATGCAATTCAGATTCAAAAATTGTTTTTAAAAAACAGAGCTGCACAGGCAAAAAGGTATGGGTTTATATTATATCTAAATCATTGCATCAGGGAAAGCCTGGAGTGGGAAGGGACCTTAAAGCCCATCTCATCCCTGCCAAGGGACACCTTCCACTATCCCAGGGTGCTCCAAGCCCTGTCCAGCCTGGCCTTGGGCACTTCCAGGGATCCAGGAGCAGCCCCAGAGCTTCTCTTCCCCAGGCTGAACAATCCCAACTCTCCCAGCACAAATCTAAATTTCTGAGCACAAAACATAAAATAATCTCCACACAACATCAATGCACAAGCTTTAAAACAGGACCATCACTCTCCCTGTTTGCCAAGATAAACCATCCATAGGATTTTATCAGCAAGGAATTCTTCCCACTGGAAGAATGCAGTCAGACTTGTGGATCCTTGTGGGTCCTTCCAGCTCAGGATATTCCAAGATTCCATGAATGATCCATGGCTCTGAGAGCATTAATTGCATGGACATGACAATCAGCTTTTAATGCTGATCAGAACAGTTCCCAAAGAGAGCAGAGAGAAGCTGAACAAGCCTTTCCTGATGGATCTATTCCCACAGCCTCACCTGGAAATCACTCCCTCCATTATTCAAGGCCTGAAAATTTGATAAGTGGCCAGGATTAACTCCAGCAGGGTGTAAATGCAAGAGGGGAAGCCCAGCCTACCCCAAGCCATTCAGAATTCCCTCGCTGGTGTCACGGCAGGAGGAGTTTCTACCTCCAGCTGTGCTGTTTGTCCCAGCTTGTGGAATCTCTACCATTCCCATACACATAAATCTCTCAGGCCATGGGAATAACTGCAGGATCATTGACGAGTTTGGATGTCTTCGGACTCAGAAAGAGTGAATTTACAGCAGTGATTCACAGAATGTTTTTCCATACAATGAGAAAAACTAATTATTACCACACTGAAATTCATCACTGTCATAAAAACTAATGGAGTTTGAGGAGCAGTGAAGTCACCCCGAGATGTTGCCTTAATTATCCCGTCAGTCTTCACGAGTTTCAGTCTCTGCAGTGGTTAATAAAGGTTAATGCCTCCACTATTCCAGAAATATTGCATGCAACTTGACAAATATTTGGGGAAAATAAGTTAGAGAAGCTGAAAAATAACTCCACATTACAACAACATTCATCCACAGAAGGTCTCCCAGACAGGCCATTCTCCTCAGGAGGGCTGGCAGAGGCTGACTTTTAATGTCCTTAACCTTTACAGCCTAAAATTCCAAACTTTAGGAAATGCGGAGTTGAGTGATTTTCAGACCCAGCTGGAGTTCCCAGGATTTCTGGGGTGTTTCCAATGGACTGTGGAATGTATCAGATGCTGGAATCCCTAAGTGGCACCGGGCAGCCAAAGTGAGTTTAGGGTATAACAAGACCAGCACATCCCTCGACTCTTAAATCCACAGCAGAACCTCTGGGATTAGGAATATTTCCCCCTCTTTCACTGAGCAAACCTTGTGGAGACAGAGATGCAAAGACAAATCACTCCTGTTGGCCTTGCCAGCAGGAAATGTGTGTCCTGCTGGTCCCTCACCACCAACACCCCTGGGACACACGGCTGTCCCCAGCACAGCAGGGACCTGGAGCTGCTGCAGAGAGCCCAGAGGAGGCTCCAGGAGGATCAGAGGGATGGAGCAGCTCTGCTGGGAGGAAGGGCTGGGACAGCTGGGATTGTCCAGCCTGGAGAGGAGAAGCTTTGGGGTGGCCAAACTGTGGCCTCCTGGTGCCTGAAGGAGCTACAGGAAAGATGGAGAAAGACTTTATACAAGGGAAATGGCTTCCCAGTGCCAGAGGATAGATGGGATACTGGGAAGGAATTGTTCCCTGGGAGGGTCCCTGGCACAGGGTGCCCAGAGAAGCTGTGGCTGCCCCTGGACCCCTGGAAGTGTCCAAGACCAGGCTGGACAGGGCTTGGATCAGCCTGGGATGGTGGAAGGTTTCCTGCCCATGGAATGAGATGAACTTCAAGGTCCCTTTCCACCCAAACTACTCTGGGATTCTCTGATATTTGTATGGATACAAAGTCAGCCTCAACCCTCAGCAGCTTGCAGAGAATAATTAATGTTTTATCAACATTAAATCTTCCTAGGTGGAGATGCAGCTCCCAAGTGCTTCCAACAGGAGGGCCTCACCCCATTCCCAGGCTGGAACACAAACACGAGCTCCCAAAGGCACCAACGCCTGCTCCTGGTCCCAGCATCAAAGCGCTGGGGACTCAAGCATTAGATCAACAAGGACATTTTATTTGGGGAGGGTTGTTTGTGCACATCCCCAACAGCCTGGAACATTTGGGTTTGGAGGAATTCACACAACTGTGTGTCAGCTCTCCTTTGGCAGCACACCCGAGAGCTGTAACACCCCACTGCAGCAGGAATTACAGCAGCGATTAAAACACATTAACGTTGTTCCAGTCCTGATGTGAGGGCTGAGAGCAGACACACAATGAATTCAGAGTGCTCATGGCCCACACAAACCCACAGCAGCTCATTAGCTACAATAGAACATTAGGAAAAGAGAGGAGGAATATGGAAATGAGTGTTCTTTTCCACAAGGAATCGTTTCGTTCCCGGGTTCTGCTCTTATGCTGTTGAAGGATAAACTTGATATCAGAGGACAAAGCTGGGAATGCTTTGCCTTTATCAGATTAAAGCAATTACAAATTTTCTAAAGATGCTCTTGTAACATTCATTTTGTTCTCAGAAAAGAAGACTTCATTTGCAAGCCGAGTTGGAAAATTAAGGTTGGTTCCTCCAGATTTACCATCCTCCAAAAAAACTCACTGCCTGAGAAACTGCTCAGTCTTCCTGGTTGATCTCAGCTGTAAACCTTCCCCAGAGGAATTTAAAAGTGCACATTTTCAATCTCTGCCACCTCTCCATCTTCCTAGCACAGAGAAGGGGAGGCCCCAGGGAATCCTTAAAGCACCTTCCAGTAGCAAAACGAGGCTTATAAGAAAGAGGAGAGGGATTATTTCCATGATCAGATAGGGATGGGACAAGGGGAAGGGTTCTGAATTAAAAGAGGTGAGATCTAGATGGGATATTGGGAAGGAACTGTTCCCTGGGAGGGTGGGCAGGCCCTGGCACAGGGTGCCCAGAGAAGCTGTGGCTGCCCCTGGATCCCTGGCAGTGTCCAAGGCCATGTGGACAGGGCTTGGAGCCACCTGGGATAGTGGAAGGTGTCCCTGCCCATGGCAGGGGTGGCACTGGATGGGAATTAATGTCCCTTCCAACCCAAACCAGTCTGGGATTTTATTAAAAAGAAAAAAAAAACCACAGCCATCACAAACCCCATTGAAGTCTGGGGGTTTACTGGGTCATAGATGGGCACCAGAGCATCCCTTTGATAAACACATCAGTGTGCCAGAGTTCCACCACTTTACTTGGGATGAGACCCCAGGAGAGCAGGATTCAGGAGCACCCACCACTAACTCAGCAAGAATGGAGTCACTATTTTCCAGACACTAATGACAAAGTCATTAAAATACACATTAAAGCAACCCCAAGGGGTGCTGTGCTAATGAGCCTGCTTGATTCCATGCCTGGTTTTACATCTATTTTTTTATCTATTCCTGTGGAAGAGATATATCATATATTCCCACTCCCACTGGAGACAGTGCAGCACATCCCTGCTTTTCTCCTGCCAAAATGCCATGCTCCAAAAGCAGCTCTGGATTACCAGGATGTGGGAGAAGCACCACAGCAGTGTATGATCGTCCCATGCAGTGTGTCCCATCCCAGACCTGCCTGCAAGCTCATTCCACATAAATATTCATGGCAATCCTGGAAGCAAATACATTTGCACGGGGTTAATTAGGGAAAAATACATTATCACTGATGTCTTGCCATGCTGTTGTTAATAACCAGGAGGAAATGAGGACACAGCAAAGCCTGGGAACATCCCAGTTTCTTGCAGGAGCTGATGGAATGATGAAGCATTTTATTTACCCATAATTGAGGGGGATTATTTTAGTAATGAAGCAGGAGTTGAATATTAGCTGTTAAATACAACCATCATCATCTTCCTCGACTTGGAAGGAGGATTTCTTTTAAACCCCAAAAAACTCTACACTAGCAGCAGACAAAACAAGATTATCTCCTTTCCCAGTGCTCCACAGAGCTAGGGAATTACTGAGTCTTTTTAGATATTACAATGTTTGTCAAGCAACAATTAAAAACGCACCAGCGATTAAGCAAACACCGTAAAGCTTTTACAATTCATTTGAAGCAGGCAAATATTTGTGCAGCCAAATAAAAAAATCCCAACCAACACTGAAGTATTTGGCTCTCTGAAGATTCAAAATCCTTCATTTTGAAAATGGATTTTTAGAAACTCCCTTTAAGACTCCAAGGCCATCCAACCTGGCCTTGGGTGCTTCCAGGGATGGGGCAGGCACAGATTTTTTGTTCAGTCACAAAGCTGTCATCAGCAATGGCACACAAATAATTATTACTTGCATTTACAGCCTAGAAACCCCATACAGTGCTGATTGTATGGGATAAACCAGCCCCTTCCCAGGAAGTTTCTGATCTCAAAATTCAAATTATCCCAGTTTTCCAGATGCCTGTGCTAAAGGGTAGGAGGGCTTCTCCAAAACCAAGCTTCCAGAACAAAGCACAAATCTCAACTCAATCTGAAACTGTGAGCTCCACTCCAGGTGTATTTTTCCATCCAAGAAAAGGAAATGCCATCCTCTGGGAAACGTGGGACAATGGGGATGAGCTCTGCAGTCCCCACCCAAACAGGGCCATGTCCAAACAGCTCCAAGTCTGAAGCAGAACACTTTAAAGCTGTTAAATAAAGATGATTTTAAACACTTCTCGGTTTTGTCACCACTACCTGCAACAGCCATCACCACTCTCTCCCTCTCCCACACTTCCCATTCCCATGCACTCCCCTCCCTCCTGCCAGCAAGTTTATCCAGCTGTAGGGGAAAGTGCACTCTGAGGCCAAAAATAACCCAAAGGGGGTGGAGGGTGGTTTGGCATTACTGTTTAACCCAGACTCCTTCCCAAAGCTGCTCCTGTGTCCCTGGACACAGAGGTGTGCACTGGAATAACGGGAGATGGACATTGCTGCATCTCCCTGGGAACAACAGGAGCAAAGTTGGGATCCCTGACCCCTCACACCTCCCAGGAGGGCACTTACAGAGCTGCTGTTGCCAAACTTCCCTCCTAAACTCGGGACAATACTCAGGAGGTGCAGTTTGAGGGATTTACATTGGACATGAAGGAAAACTTCTTTTCCAAGCAGGTGTCCCTCTGGTTCAGGGCACCTTCAGGATGCCAAGACCTGTTGGACAAAGCCACTGGCAGCCCCTCTCCCAGAAAAAGGTTGGAGAAGCTTTGCTGAAGCTTTCCAACCAACACAAGCTCAGGATCAAGGGAGGTGTCTGATTATCACAGGCAGAGCACCTGAGTTTCTCCTTCACACACAAAGCACCTCAGCCTTCATCTGCTTCCCTAAATGAGATAAATTCTCCTAAATTCCCCCCATTTCCCCAAAGAACAAAGCCAATTGGGCTGTTTTAGCAGAGAGTATATGCCAACAATAAATGTGTTTTGGGGATCTCTGGCAATGGAAGAATCACAACAGTGCTCAGAAATGATGGAGGATTCCAAAAGCACAGGCAGAAGAAATTCAAAGAACAAAAGGACTCTGAGGAGGTTCAAGAGACTCCTCAAACAGGAAATACAGGATTAATTAATGATTAACATTAATCAGATGTTAAACAGCCTTTAAGAGGAGAATGTGCCTTCCCAAGGATGGGGTGGGCCAGGAAAGCAGGACAGGCACATCCCAGAGGTGTCTCTGCTGTGGGTACCTGGGGGGATGTGGGCAAAGCCCTTCAAAAATGGGGCTGGTGACACTGGGAATGGGGCTGCTGGCATGGGCAAACCCCCCATGTGGCATTTTCACACCCACTCAGCCAATTCATCCCACTCCAGCCTGCTCCTGTGCCCCTCATCAGCTCCCCATCCACCAGTGCTCCTCCTCCCACCTCCCTTCCATCTCCTCTAGGGATGAGCCCAGCCATGAAGCTCTGGGCATCCTACAGCATTCCCAGCACAAGTCCTTGGAGAACTCACTGCCATTTGCTCCTTGCTCATTGGATTTTCTTTTTTTCTGGTGTCAGCTGTTAGGAACATGATCCTCTCCCAACACCCATCAAAAAGGTGTTTACTCTCCAGACCTCCTTGATGCTGCTCAGATTCCTCCAGGAAGACCCCTGGTTTCACAGCACCCTCCTCATGCTCACTCATCGGGCACAGGATTTCCAGTGGGCTTTGCCCAGGAGGCCATTTTAAAGGAAATGAAAGAAAAGGGGTTTTTCCTCCAAGTGCCTCCATGTCTGGCAGGGTTAAAAGCACCACAGTTCAATGGTCTGGCATGCCAGGAATGACCTCCCCTCAAATCACAAAATCCCAGGATCCCTGAGGCTGGAAAAGCCCTCCCAGACCAGGGAGTCCACCCTGTGCCCGATGCCCACCTTGTCCCCAGCCCAGAGCTCTGAGTGCCACCTCCAGCCCTTCCTTGGACACCTCCAGCCATGGGCACTCCAAAGCTCCCTGGGCAGCCCCTGCCAAGGCCTGAGCAGCCTTTCCATGGAGAAATTCCTGCTGCTGGCCAAGCTGAGCCTCCCCTGGCCCAGCTCGAGGCCGTTGCCCCTTGTCCTGTCCCTGTTCCCTGGGAGCAGAGCCCGACCCCCCCTGGCTGCCCCCTCCTGTCAGGGACTTGTGCAGAGCCACAAGGTCCCCCCTGAGCCTCCTTTGCTCCAGGCTCAGCCCCTTTCCCAGCTCCCTCAGCCTCTCCTGGGGCTCCAGCCCCTTCCCCAGCTCCGTTCCCTGCCCTGGACACGCTCCAGCCCCTCCAGGGCTCTCTGCCCGGCAGTGCCCAGAACTGGACACAGCCCTGGAGGTCCCTCAGCAGGGCCAGCCCAGAGGGACAATCACAATCCCCAAGTGGTGCTTTCCTCAACACTGACACTCTGCCACATAAACATCCTTCCCTTTGCCTTGCCCATGAAGAAAATCCAAGTGTAAAAGACAGGCTCCGAGTTGGGTGTGTTGGGTGAATTTAATCAGCCTCTGCTCCTGCCCTCTACCACAGATAAGTCAGGCAGAGTAACCTCAGAGCTGAAAAACAAACACAAGAAATAAAGACAATTCTATTTCTTCAAAGGCAGCCAGGATTTTGCCTTGTTCAGATCTCTGCACTTAGTTCCCAGTGCTGTCAGATTGCTTCAAATGTCTGGAGTTCAACACAAATGTCTGGCGTTCACCTCAATTCCCATCAAAAAACCAATCCAGGGTGTCCAGGACATGTCTGAGGTAAACGAGAAGACAGCTTTGGGGTGGCACCTGCACTTTGTGCTGTTTACAGAGGCTGTGGACTACCCTGAGAAAACAAAGAACCAATAAAATATAGCTGAGCCTCTTCCCACGCTCCTTATTTTTGCAGTTAATTAAAAAAGAGACACTGTTTAAATCTCATTTTCTCCAGCTGGGCGTCAGGCAGAGGCTGCAAAGGGCAGAGCTTCACCAACCCATTTCAAACACTACTGACTTTGATATTCTGGAGTAAAGGGGTTTGCAAATAACTTCAAAGGAGTGAATGCAGTTGTCAACATTTCTGTTGTCTGCATAGGTTTTATTGCAGCCTAAAGATAAATAAAAGTGCTCCCATTCCAAATCCATTCCCAGAGAAGATGCAATTCATGAAATATAATGAGTTTTTCAAACGTGCAATTCAGAGAACTTGTTTGGTGCCTTTTTTTTTCTAATTAAAAAGCCTATCTGCAGTTTTGTCAATTTATTTGGTATCCAAATGCTTTTAACACTGACACTTAAATAATATGAAATCCATCTTTGCCAGGGAACTTCAGAGCAGATAAATGCAAGTAAACTACAACCCTCTACAGCATCCCAAACTTGAACAAATACTGGCAGTCTTAGGGAGCTGGGGAAGGGGCTGGAGGCCCAGGAGAGGCTGAGGGAGCTGGGAAAGGGGCTGAGCCTGGAGCAAAGGAGGCTCAGGGGGGACCTTGTGGCTCTGCACAAGTCCCTGACAGGAGGGGGCAGCCGGGGGGGTCGGGCTCTGCTCCCAGGGAACAGGGACAGGACAAGGGGAAACGGCCTCGAGCTGGGCCAGGGGAGGCTCAGCTTGGCCAGCAGCAGGAATTTCTCCCTGGAAAGGCTGCTCAGGCCTTGGCAGGGGCTGCCCAGGGAGCTCTGGAGTGCCCATGGCTGGAGGTGTCCAAGGAAGGGCTGGAGGTGGCACTCAGAGCTCTGGGACAAGGTGGACATCAGGCACAACTTGGACTCGATGATCCTGAAGGTCTTTTCCAGCCTCAATGATTCCACCAGTGGAATTATTATTATTATTCCATCAATTTGATTATTACTGCACCATTGCCAGAAGCAAATGGATTTAAGGTCACAAGGTCAATACCATGGAGGACATGTTGGCTGTTTTGTCCTGGAGCATTTGCAGCTGCAAAGGCCAGGGAGTCTGATAAGGCACCACACAACCCCCAAAAATACTCTGAGATTTTCAGCTCCTCTCCAGAATTCTGCTTCTTTTAGGAAGCGTAATTGATGTGTAGCATTAATCAGTGTTTTAAACTGACATATCAAAGCAGTAACACAGAGCTGTGGCAGAGGAAGGCTCAAGCTGCCCTGCACAGCCTTCTCCTCACTTGAAACATCTCCCCACAACGCCTGGGCTGTGTAAAAAATCCCACTTCAAATGACATCCCTGAAATCGAGACACAGAAGGAAGGGCCCCACTATCAAAGGGAGAGGCAATCAAAGCATGGTGAGAGCACCAGCAATAAGGGTGGAATGCTGAATGCTGCATAATGAAGAGATTCCCTTTTATCAACACAGGAATAGTCTGCAAAACATCTACAACTTCAAGGCTGCTCCTTGTTCCCTCAGGCTGCAGTTTCACCCCTGGCAGCAGATGGGGTGAAGCTCTCATGTGCAAAGTCCTGTCTGTGCCCTTAAAAACCTTCTGGGGACCTTCACTCCCACAGAACACATCAGCAGGGAGATCAGAGGAGCTCAGCTTGGAAAGGCAGGAGCCTCCACAGTGGCTCTGTGTTTGGTTTGGCTCAGCTTCATGGCTGGAGGTGCAGCCCAGGCCTTTACTCTGCTGTCTTCCCACTCTGCTCTGCCCAGGTGAGACCCCACCTGCAGAGCTGCCTCCAGCTTGGGGGTCCCCAACAAAACAGGACCTGGAGCTGCTGAAGCAAATCCAGTGGAGGCCACAGGGATGCTCCAAGGGCTGGAGCCCTTCTGTTCTGGAACCAGGCTGGGAGAGCTGGGAGTGGTCACCTGGAGGAGAGAAGGCTCCAGGAAGACCTTAGAGCCCTTTCCAGGGCCTGAAGGGGCTCCCGGAGAGCTGGAGAGGGACTGGGGACAAGGGATGGATGGACAGGACACAGGGAATGGCTTCCCAGTGCCAGAGGGCAGGGCTGGATGGGATATTGGGAAGGAATTGTTCCCTGGGAGGGTGGGCAGGCCCTGGCACAGGGTGCCCAGAGAAGCTGTGGCTGCCCCTGGATCCCTGGAAGTGTCCAAGGCCAGGCTGGGCTTTGGGGCTTGGATCATCCTGGGACAGTGGGAGATGTCCCTGCCCATGGCAGACCATGGTGCTGGATGGTGTTTAAAAGGTCCCTTCCAACCCAAACCACCCCATGATTCTGTGAAGAAGCCCCACAATGACAGAACAGCAGCCACTCCTCATGTCCAGCAGCTCCCACCCCAGAGCAGCTCCATGTTTGTGCCCAGGCATCCAAAGGATGCAGGGAATCCAGCCCAGGAGCAAACCTGGTACCAACCTCCTGAGTGAGCTGATCCCAAGATCCCAGGAGAAATAACCATGGATGGAGATTTTGTTCTATGCACCTTTTCCATAGAAACCTGGGAATGCTTTCCTCCTAGCCCTCTCCATTTCAGAAACCCTTTCCCCACTACTGTCATCCAGCTGAGAATTTAGCAGAGCTTGAGTGGAAGAAGAGAGATTTGTGCTGGTTCCAAGAATTCAGTTTTGAGGGGATTGAGCTCCCCAAATTACAAATTATCGTATTACAAAAGATGTGGGGGGATAATAATTAAAATTAATAATCAGTGAAATAGCAGGTTTAACATTGAAAAAATCCTCCTGTTCCCTGTGGGCTGGGGAGACCTGGAGCCCATTGATGCCTGAGAAGCAGAGGCAGCAGGATCCTCATGATCCAAAGGGACCAGCCAGTGGAGATGGTGCTTCTACACCCTGCTTGAAAGCAATAAAAATTGCAATAACTTTTACTGAATAGCACCATATTTGAGCTAAATTTAGGGAGATTGTTCTATGATTCTCTTAATGGAAGTTTATTGGAAGTGATGGACTTGAGATACAGGGAAGCACAACTCCTAATACAATCAATCAAATGTTTAAATTAATCCAGTGTAACTCAGAAAGAAATGGTGGATTACAGTGGGCAAAATAATCTTTAAAAACTCTGCTTTTATGGACAGCAGGAAAGGCAGCTTGGGGTGATTTCATGTCATCAAGTGGCTTTAGAGAACAGAAGGCAGTGGTTGCTTTGGTTCTGAAACACAAATGATCGATTCTGAGTCTATCTTGGTACCAAGTGGCTTTTTGTTCCCCAGTTAGTACCATGAAGTAGTCTAGAATGAGAAATTTTATATAATGTGGGGCAAATCCAGCCCCTGTGCTGTCTGTTGCATTTTAATCTGGGAAAAGACCACGTGTCACTGAGCCCACAAATTAATATTTATGGCAAATACTCCATTGCATCCCCTTATTTATCAAACTCTGCCCAAAGCAGAGCTTTACTGTCGACAGCAAAGTTCAGTCACCTCATTTCTCACTGCTCTGGCCATATTTCAAATATCAGCAACATTTTCAGTGACATCTATAAAGAGGGATGAAATGGGAGCTCTTATGAACTAATTATCTGACATCTGCTGTTAATATTAACTAATTCTTCAAGGGTTGCACAGAGAAAGTCATCAACTCCTTATAACCGTGTTTAAGTGATGGGATCTCAGCTCATTCCACTCTGCAATTAAATCAACGTGAAAAATATCAACAAAATTATTTCCACAAGTATTTCAGAACAACTGAAGCACTTCACTTCCCCTGCCTGGCGATCACCCTCCTCGTGTGTCAGACACAACAAACAGTAATTTGTTACTTTATCTGCTCTGCCAAGCAGGTCTAGAGAGTTTTTGAACGGGGATTTAACACTGAAAGTTTTCCCTATACATAAATACACAGTCTTAAAGCTGCCTATGGTGTCAGAACCTCCAGGTGTTCACCTGGAGAGGAGAAGGCTCCAGGGACACCTCAGAGCCCCTCCCAGGGCCTAAAGGGGCTCCAGGAGAGCTGGAGAGGGACTGGGGACAAGGAATGGATGGACAGGACACAGGGAATGGCTTCCCAGTGCCAGAGGGCAGGGCTGGATGGGATCTTGGGAAGGAATTGTTCCCTGGGAGGGTGGGCAGGCCCTGGCACAGGGTGCCCAGAGAAGCTGTGGGTGATCCACCTCTTCCTGCAGCACCTCCTTTAAGGCTTTAGAAAAAGGGGATAGGAAGCAGAGCCTGGGAAACTCGTGAATCCTGGAATCCCAAACTGGTTTGGGACACCTTCCACTATCCCAGGCTGATTCAAGCCTGGCCTTGGACACTTCCAGACATCCAGGGGCAGCCACAGCTTCTCTGGGCAACCTTATTCAAACACGCCTGGGGATGTTTCATTCACACAATGATCCCAGGTGGTGACTGAATTTTTCATTCTCTTTTCCCTATCTCTCTTGGATTAGTCTGCCTCTCAGTTAAAATTTCAGTCAGGGCCACCCATCCCTGTTCCTGTATCTCCAGAGCCACGGAGATGCCATCCTGAAGATGCTCCTGAACAAGAAGAGGGGGAAAAAACCTCCTGCTACACCTTGTCCATTGTCCTCAACATCATTTTCTCATTATCATCCCCTCAGAGGAACAATCCAATCCCATTTTGTCACATTACTTGCAAAACCTGTAAAGGTCACAGAAAAATACAGGAAGTGGAAGGGTGAGTTTAAATCACTTTCTCACAGGATATATCCATTTATATTCCATTTATCTCCCACCAGGCATATTGGACTGGGCCACCCCAGGTTCCTTATATCCAAGTAATATCAGAGAGATTTCAATCAAACAGTTGAGTATCTAAAGTCAACTTCCTTCCAAAATGTGTTTTAAGGAGAGCTGAATAAACTTCACCCTGGCTCCTGGAATTGTTAGAGGAGAACATCTGAAGGCAACATCCTCCTGCAAGGCTTTTAACGAGTCTCTGCAGTTTTAATTGGCAGCTCACTGCTGCCTTATTTTTCCTCACAAATTATCTATGTTACCAAGCTCCTCGTAAAGTTCTGTCATTCCTGGGGCTGCAGCAAGCAGTGCACAGGACTGCATTAAAACAGAAACAGCAGTGGAAAATCCAAACTCATCCAGGCTTGGCAAGGAGCGGCTGAGCTCCCGCCTTAATCCCGCTGCGCCGCGCCGGGTTTTGTACAATTAGTGCAGCTGGCAAGCACAGCAGCTTGAGGGACTCTTGTGCTGCCTTTTGAGGGCCAGCAAAAGGATTTACATAATTTAGAGTTTAATAACTTCAGCCTCTGCTTGCCTCTTTTTGGTTTTTTTATTTTTTTTTGCTCGTAGTTCTTCTGAAAGCTGGTGTGGAGTGTAACTCGCCTGGAATCATCAGCCTCGCACAGAGATGTTTCATGGGGATGGTTTTTATTTGAGTTTTGCCCCCAAGAGAATCCATTTCACTTGTTAAGACCACTCCTAAAATAAGCAGAACGTTCTGAGAGGATGGAGGATCTGGTCCTTCCACAAAATCAGCCCTAAATCACCTGCAAAAATCTGCTCCACACATTATTCTGTAAGAGGAATGAGCACTTCTGCACAATATTAACGGCAGATTATTTTCACTTCCTCCCACATATTTTCTGTTATCAAAATGAATAATCACAATGTTTTAAACACAACCTCAATTCAGTTGGGGGGATTTCTGTCTTTTTTGTCTTTTTTTGCTGACCTCTCATAGCTCTTTTTTTCCACCCATGTCTCTATAAACAGAGGATCAGACACATCATTTTAGGTGCTGTTTTCCTCATTCTGAGCTTAATTATTTGTTGGAATCAGGGAGTAAAGTCTGTGGTTCTGCTTTGAATTGCAAGCAGCATCCAGGTTTGCATGCAGGCACTTGAGAACTCTGGATAATCAATACAGAGAGAGGGAGGAATTAGTTGCTGATTTGGATTTCACTGAGTGTGCAGTGGAAGGTGATCTGTGAACATCAAGGAGTCAGAAAGCCTTGACAATTCTATATTTGGAGCACACTGACCAGTTCCTACCAGAAGAAGAAAAAGCAAACCAAGAAACCCCCCAAAGCCCCCATCTGTAATATCTGGAATTGTCAAGCAAACACTGCAGAATAACCAAACAAAAATCAGATGTCAAAAATTGTACATTTATCTTAAAATGAGGCCATGTGTCAGGAGATGTGTCCCTGCCTTCCCTGCTTCTCCTGAACACCCAAGGCTTTGGGTTCTTCCCAGGCCCTGCTTGAACTCAAGCCCCACCCTGCTTTTATTTAATACTGCAATAATAGGGTAAAAATATGATAATAGTGCTCCTGGGGCAGGCATTTCAAAGCCCTGGATTGCCTTATCAAAGAGGTCATTATGAGACAGGAGTCAGAGCAGAATCATTAAATTTTAACATCTCCTAAATTCTATTGCAAAGACAAAGCCCCTTCCTCCAGTGATTTATATTTGAAATTTGCTCCTGCAGAGTGAGCACGAGCTGAAGAGCCCATGTAGACTAACAGTGAGTAATGACACTAAAATCTCTATTATTTACAAACCAAAGCCAGGGTACACATAAAACCCACTTCCAGCAGGAGATGTCAACTCAGCTGACACCTCATTATGGCCCAGACGCAACGCTGAGCTCCACACCCCCATAAATCCATCCTTCACTCAGCCTCTGCTGCAGCCTCATCCCTCACAAAGCAACACTTAATGTCCTGGTAATGAAGTACAGGCAGGCACATCAGAACACACTCCTGATGCTCTGGAGGTGATGGAAAGCTCTCTCCTGAAAATTGGGAAGCTCTGAGTGTTTCTCCAAAAGGGAGCTGGATGATGCTCCCTTGACACTTCACCACCAGTGTTGACTGAATGTCTGCTCTCACTACAGTCACAAATTTCATTTCTCCTGGAATAAACTTTGCAATGATCCAAGTAATCCCCAGGCTTAATGGAGTATTTACCACCACTCACCTTTCTAGGGATTTACCACATTTATTGCTCACTTCCCAAAGGAACAAGCAGGTGTTTGAAGCTGTGTAGGATCAGCCCAGTCAATCCCATGCCCTCAGCTGGGGATGTGAACACCTGCACACCCTCAGTTCAGTGAGAGAGAGTTGCAGCACTTCCCCAAGCTCGTGATAACCTCAACTGCACTGATATGAGCAATAACAAGAGAGAAAATTCCTCAAAGTTCCTTGCTGGCCCTGGGAAGGAGATTAAAACCCAGCAGAACTCTGATTACACAATCCTGCTGGGAAAAGAGCAGAGGAACAATGAACACAGACTCATCTTCCTGGAGGCAAGGGCTCTGTGAGGATGGCTGGAGCAGTGACCTTACTCCTGCCCCCAGTTTAACCAGGACAAAGGGATTTGGGACAGCTGAGTGCCACGTGCCAGTCTGGAGGTTTGCTCAGGAGGGGAGCCTGAGGGTGTGCAAAGGACAGTAAGAGGAAAACTGGCAGTAAAACCTGCTGTGTACAATTCCCTGTGGCAGTCCCTTGCACAACCAGGTGAGAACAGCCACAGGAACAGAGTGGTTATGTGGAATTCCACTCGTGGGAATGGAGGATCAGGTGCCTTTTAGGTCTGCATTCCTAAGGGGAACTAAACAACAGCCATCCTCTCACTGCTTTTTCTAGGATTTGACCTTTTCCTCTGCTCTTTCCAACCTTCCCCAGCTGTATTTATCACACAAACGTGCTGCTTATCTGGATTTTTCACCATCACTGAGGCACCCAGCAGTTGTGAAAAGGCAAGGTTTGCACAGGTGAGAACAGAGCACACCAGTCCCATCCTTCAGCCCTACTGAGAACAGCATGTCCTGCAGAAAATAACCCACTTATCTGTTCCTGCTTCTCATTCCTGCCCATTTGTTCTTTTCCTTTCTCTCTCTTGGAAGCACAATTAGGTATTTGGAAAAGGCTTTCTTCTGAGCAGGGGCTCGCACAGCTCATTATTCTGCTACAAGAATACCACTGCTTTGTATTATTCAAGCTTGTACCACTTGTTTGGATTATTCTGTGCCATCTGTACCCTTCCAACTCCTCCCCCACGGCACCTTAAAACCCCACAACTATTTATTATCTCTCTCTGCTTCAGACACCACCATAAACTCTTATCCTCAAGATCAAGGAGGACTGTGATATGCTATATCCCAGATCTCCACTTTGCATCTGAATTTAAACAAAAGCCTATTTAAGTTGTACATAGCAATGTGATTTATTTCCTCTGCTTAATCGTGCAAGCCAAGCCTTTGCCCAGAACACTCATAAAAGAAAACAGATTCCAGGAGAAGTGCTGAGGAGTTTAGAACAGGGGGTCAAGTGCCATCCAGATTCTTTTTTCCTGATTTATTTTAGTCATTTAGTGATTCATTTTATTTTATTTTATTTAGTGGGAAAACAACGACTTGTCTTGTTTTACTGCTTGGTTTACTGCATTTCCCTTGAAGACTTACACAGCTCAGAAAGATTCTTCTAAGCAATAAAGAAATAATTATCATGAGATTCAGCAGGAATTGTAAGGAAAACTGTGGCATAAGCTTCAAGGTCCTCTGCATGGGATAGGACCAGCCTGAGTGACTGAGTGAAGCATTTCCTCTGCATCTTCTTCACACACACAGTACCTAAATTCCCTACCCAAATGCATGCCCTAAAAGGTTGAATTCACTGAGAAAGTGAAACATCTAAAAGAGGCTGCAACTTCCAAGTGAAGAGAGGAAAAAGCATCTAAAATGCTCTTACTTTTGACAGTAGCTGTCCGGGTGCAGTTGTAGAGGATGGCTAACTCCCCAAAAACTTTGCCAGGTCCCATGGTGCAGAGCTTCACTCCCTCTTTTGTCACTTCAACCTTCCCATCTGTGAGAAAAAGAAGAGGAAAAGACCGTTTAAAAAGGGCAATTAAATAATTTCAGACATTTTAAAATATGATTTAACTTTTCAGATTTAACTTTTAAAATGCATTTGATTCCAGGCCAGGTTGGACAGGGCTTGGAGCAACCCAGGATAGTGGAAGGTGTCCCTGCCCGTGGCAGGGTGGAACAGGATGAGCTTTAAGGTCCCTTCTAACCCAAACCATCCTGGGATCCTGTGCTGTGATTAAAAAACACCAGAGCCCTATGACTTCAAAAGGAATTAAATGTATTATGAAGGAGAGCACATAAACTCAGAAAAAGGTTAAAACCAACTGTTGCATACAGAAACTTTCAACAAACTTTGAGGGTTTTTTAGTGGAGCATCTGTACAGTCAGGACATACTAAACTCAGTGTGAACTTTGTTTCACCTATTGCACTTTAAGGTGAAATTTCCCCCAATTTTCTGTGTTCAAAAAGGACAAGATTTAGGCCTTTAACACCACACATGAAAATGGCAGCGTAATTCTGCCCCTTTTCCCTGAGAAACTAATCCCTGAAAACACTCATCCATGAACAACAGAACTATTATCAAAAAGAAAATTACTCTGACCCGTGGCTATTATTTAATTCCCGTCTCTCCACTCCTTGCCTTTCTGAATACCTCATTTTATGAGGGGAAATCTGCTTTATCAGTTTACCTGCACCATGCCGGGACGGGATGTGTGAGGAGGGGTTAAAATCCAAGGTTGGATGGAAAGAAAGGAGCTCAGGACCAACCTGGGAGGTTGGAAGTGGCCAATCTTTTAAATCTTGGAGGGTTTGAAAAGCCAGATTTGAAAAACAAGAGGAGGGAGAAGGGAAAGAAAAGGGGACAGACCGTGAGGGGGCTGAGGGTTATTCCCGCCAAAAAAAAAGGGCAGGAAAAAAAGAGAGAAGGTTTCAAATCTTAACAGCCATAAAAACCTCCCCTCACGCCCCAAAGTGAGGAACAGATCATGGAATACAACCAGAGAACTGAAATACAGAAGGTTAGGAAATGTTGGTTCATTTAGGCTGGAAAAGATGATTATTTATGGAGCTGGAAGTGGCTGGAAGTGGTAAATATGATGGCCTAAAGGTTCCCTGGGCTGTGGGAGTGTGCAATGGCAGCAGTGTTTGCTGTAGGACAGAAGCAGAGCTGGAATATCTTCCTTAAAAGTTAATTTTTATGACTGTTTTTATAAATGTTTGACTCATTTCTTCATATTAAGTATCACTCTAACAAGAGGCACAAAAATAGATTATTTATCTCAAGAATATCAACCTTTAGTGGGGCCTCACACACTTCAGAGATTCCTAAATTATTCTGAAGAATGTAAGTTTTTGTTTAATAGAACTGAGTTTCAGCAGCTTTCTGTGCAAAAAGCTCTGAAGGAAAGAGCTCTCCAACAAAAACCTGCAAAGGCAATGACTTTACCTCACTTTTGGCTCATGGGTTCCAAAGAAAGATGGACAATTCCAAACAGTGATGCCCATATCATTCCCAAACATTGGGGAGCACAACATATCGGTGATGAAATTAAAATACTTGTTTAAAAGGTATTGAGAATATTGCAGGTATTGGCAAGACTAGATAAAACGATATTCTGTGGTTTAGTAATTAATGTGCTCTTTAATTACAATTTATTGTCCTGCAAAAAGCCTCCCGTTCTCCTGCTGTGTAACTGAGCAATCTGGAACATTAAACATCTCACCATAAGATGTCCAGACCATGAGCAAAATTCACCTCTCATGCAATTAAAAGGTCAAAGGACTGCTGGAGGATTTTTCCCATTTTCTTTTCTACCTGGCAGCCTATACAGTGCAATTTTCCACGGAGCAAACAAATTGTTCTGCTGCATCAACCAGATAAAAGAACCAAATGAAATACAACAAAATATTGATCAATTAATGGAGATACATCTGCAACTTGCCCTAGCATCTCCATGAGACAAACACTAAATAATGCAAGAGATGCTTCTCTCCAGGCAGGAGAATCATAAAATGCTGCATTTCAGTCTAAATATTGAGTATTATTGAATTCAACCTTATATTTAATTTACAGCTTGAGCTGATTTGGGCGAGCTTCAGCTGGCATACAAAAAATGCACTTTTCTGTCAGCTGTAAGAAACTATTCCATAATGATGGGCAGTGCAAAAGATTTTTTAAATAGAGCATAAAATAAAAATCTTGGTGTCTTCAATCTCCCAGTTCCAAGGGTTCCAGCCATTCTCTTTCCAGGATGAACATGAGAAGGTGACCAGTTAAGGGTCAATAAATGGGATCGATGCCTCCACAAGCCACCAGCCTGCTCCCAAAAGAAATACCTCCAAAAATCCTTTTAACCACATAGAACTCAAAATATTTTGGGTTTTGCAGACACCCAAAACTCAGTTCTTTGTTTCTTTAGCCTTAGACACTTCCAGGGATGGGGCAGCCACAGCTGCTCTGGGCAACCTGTGCCAGAACCTCACCTCATCCTGTTGCTTTGCAAGATTTCAGGGAGGTGCCCTTAAACTATATGAAATTATGCTTTCCTTATGAAAAACTAGTCCTAGGAGTTGGACTTCAATGATCCTTGGGGATATTCCATGAAATCCAAGAGGGAACAGCTTCCCTTGCTGCCCTGGTCCCCAGCACACATTCCCAGAGCCTCGAGCCTCTCAGCCAGAGCCTGCTTTCCCAAATTAAACTCTTCGTGCTAATTACATTGTCGTTGCAAATTTAATCGTGGAGCAATTAAAGTTTTAATTGCTAAGTGGTTGCTTGACTTCAGATGGGTCCGATGAAGATGTGCTAACACCGGTGTTCCTTCGGAAACACAAACTGCTAATGGTCGGCATTATCCATGGAATTATTCACGGGGTTGTGCCCCAGCCACTGGGAATCTTCCCCGAGGTGGCTGAGGAGGGTTACACTTCAGAGGGAGGAATAGTCACCATATTAAATCTAAAGCCAGGGTTTAGGGGATTTTTTTTTCTCACAGCCCTTCCTAAAATAGGCTGACACTGAATTATTCCTGGTGCATCTCTGTCCCGATTTCAGGAATCATGGAAAGAGTTCCTGGAAAATCATCTATACATGGAAAATCATAGAATGGTTTGGAAGGGACCTGTAAGCCCATCCAGTGCCACCCTTGCCATGGGCAGGAACACCTTCCAGTGTCCCAGGCTGATCCAAGCTGGCCTCGGACACTTCCAGGGATGGGGAACCTGTGCTCTGGTAAATTCCTGAACAACCTCCAGGATGCCAAGTTAAACACGGATCATTTTAACCACGGAAGAGTGAAAATACCAAAGATTGAAGCACATAAGAACAAAGCAGGATCAATTTAGTCCCCTACAGCAGCACCAGCAAAGCACAGAGGTTTTGTTTTGATGGGGACATTGGGGTTTTTGTCACTCTTGAGTCCACCCAGTTAAAATTTAAATAACATCTCTGGCTGAACTGCATCCATGTCCCTCAAATGAATGGAAGGATAAAGTAAATTGCACTCATGTGACTCTTTCAATCAGGAGGATCATTTTTTTTCTCCCAATAATTAAATGGTCATTTTCTCTTTCCAGGCACAGAAGAAAACAGATTAAGTTGACCTGAGGAACTTGTCAGCCTGTGTGTAATTTATATAATAGACTAAATTTTTGCAATGCATTATCAGCTGTCCCTTTTTCCTCCCAGCATGGGGGAAAGGGGCACTTGCTGCTTCAAGCCAAAGTTTTCCATGACTCCCAAATCCAAACAAATCTGAATTTTAAAGATACAAGAATATCCAAGAGGGTATCTGAGAACCCCAAGTGGATTTCTATACAATAAGAGAGTTTCTTCTGTTGTTCAGTAAAGACTTTCAGACCAGGAATGAGCTGGGGACATCCCTACCTTGTATTTTCCATACCCAGGAGACACCTGGAAGGCCTAATTCCTTATTTTCAGTTGTCTATCCCAGCAATGCCTTTGAAACACAGATAAGAGCAATTGATTTTAACATTATTCACATTACTGGGCCAACTTCAAGTCCTGGACCCTTAGGAAGACAAAAAAAGCTGGCTCTCCCATGAAGGCATCCATTATTCATCACATTCCCATGCCAGGTTGAAAAATACAAACACTTCTAGTGAAAAATGAGGAATATAAAAAAGCAGGGTTCATCAGGAGCTCATGTATTCCTAGGATATAAATTTCATCCCACAGCTCCAAAAATGCCAGGAGGGGTGGGAGGAGGATTCCCTCAATTCAGTGCAGGATTCATGAATGACTATTCAATATTTGATTTCATCTGTGCGTGTTTCACACTTGGACTGCAGCTTGATTTGTTGGATGCTATTCAAGCTCTGCTCTGAAAACTGAGGAATGATTGTTTGCAGAAAGTTTTCTTTTGGAAATATCACTCTGGATCTGCAGATTTTCCTAAACAAGGCTGAATATATTTCAAAAATGGCACCTGAGATGAAGCACAAGTTACCCTTCAGCACAATGACAAGCCCCTGTGCATGTGGGAATTGTAAGCCCTGGTAGGTTTCTCCCTTACCCAAATTCAGGAAAGTTCTGACAGAATAACTACAATATCAGGGAGGAAAAAAAAAATAAATAATGCATATTTTGCCAGATTTCATGTTGTTTTCCCACTGCAAGGTGTTGGGAGAGTGCTTTGAATGTGGAGAAAATAGCATTTTTCTTCAGATGTCTCCCTGCAAAAAGCCAAATAAATTCTGACAGCATTTCCTGGGCTGATTTTGTTTTAAGCTGGCACCTCCAGCAGGGGTTTAAAGCTCAATCTTTTAGAGTTGTGCAAATGAAGAGGAAGTGAACACAGAGCTGCTCAGCCTGGAGACTGATGGTCCTGCAGAGCCTTATCCGGATCCCACTCCCCAAACCCCTCCAGTGAGTGTTATCCTTGCTGGATAAAACCCCAGAGGAAGGAAAATGAAGCAAGACCTCACTTCTGACTCTCAAACCTCCAGCTGTAAATGAGGACACTACAAGTCCCTCCTTGTGCTTCAGCAAATGCATTTTGAGTTGAACAAACTTGATTTTACCTCCTCTAAAATCCTCTGGGGGAGGCAGTCCCAAAGTGATGGGACTGGGGCAGTCCTGAAAACCCGACCCTGGAAATCCTCTTGCTGGGGGGGTGGGAATTTCCAGTGCTAAAAGTTTATGTAGATAAGTCTGACACCAGCACAAACCTCTGCTCAGGTGCCCAAAAACCAGAAAATATTTACCAAGCTGGCCCCACCTTTCTGGTAGGGACCTGCTAGCAAAAAAATGACATCCTAAAACTGCTTTTTAACACTGGCTTTTAAGAAATAGTTTGGAAACTGGGCTTGGAGCCATGAATCAACGTGTCCCATGTCTGCAGCCTGAAGCGATGACTTCAGTAACACCTCCTGGATTTAAATCAAGACACACTCCAGAGAAGGGATTACTGGAGATAAGAGCAGAGCTCCATCCCAGTTTCTACCCCTGCTGCAGGAGCGTTTTGAAAAGCAGGGAATGGAAAGAAAGGAGGTGATTGCCAAAATCTGTAACAGGAGCCCGGGGGCAGAGAGGGGCTGGGAGAATGGAAAGCAGCTGATAAAAGGATAAAGAAACTTCCCCTGGGCTTTAAAGGTAGGGACTAAAAACAGATGAGAGGAAGGCACAGAGCACTGAGAGCCAGAGTGTGGCAGCCTGTGGAGATCCCAGAGCCGCTGAGGTTGGAAAAAGCCCTCCAGGATCATCCAATCCATGTGCCCAGTCCCCACCTTGCCACCAAACTGCCAGATTCCCCTTGAAAGGAGAAGCAGAGAGTCTCTAATGAATTATCCCAGAAGGAATGCTCTGCCTGCACTCCCAGCTATCTCCTCCTGTGACCTACACAAGAAAACTCTGCAGCCAAAGCAAAAGAAATGCTTTTTTCTCTTTTTTTTCAGGTGCCTCATCTCTGGGAGAACAGAAATGTAGTTTGGAATTTTTTTCGATTATGATTATGATTATGATTATGATTGTTATTATTATCATTATTATCATTATTGTTGTTGTTGTTGTTGTTGTTGTTGTTGTTATTTTGTTACAGGTGGACCCGCCATATAAAACACAGACATCTATTTATCCTGGTTTTCCAAGCTCTTTCCAACTGTAATCTAGATCCCTGCTCAGGGTTGTGGAGAGGTGACCTCCAGAACTCCAGCACAACCTGGGTGCTTGTGTGACTCACAGGTATTTTGTGTGATGTAAGCTCTGCTTCAGCCTCAAGGCACATGCAGGGCTGTGTCACCCCACACTCTCCCCCTCAGCNAAATGCTTTTTTCTCTTTTTTTTCAGGTGCCTCATCTCTGGGAGAACAGAAATGTAGTTTGGAATTTTTTTCGATTATGATTATGATTATGATTATGATTGTTATTATTATCATTATTATCATTATTGTTGTTGTTGTTGTTGTTGTTGTTGTTGTTATTTTGTTACAGGTGGACCCGCCATATAAAACACAGACATCTATTTATCCTGGTTTTCCAAGCTCTTTCCAACTGTAATCTAGATCCCTGCTCAGGGTTGTGGAGAGGTGACCTCCAGAACTCCAGCACAACCTGGGTGCTTGTGTGACTCACAGGTATTTTGTGTGATGTAAGCTCTGCTTCAGCCTCAAGGCACATGCAGGGCTGTGTCACCCCACACTCTCCCCCTCAGCTGGACAGCTCCCAGAAAATCAACAGCTCTGCCTGATTCATCCATCAGGAGGCTGAAAAAAAGGAGGGAGAGGGAAGTGTGGGATCCTTGGGGAAAGCAGCAGAAGGCGTGGTTTGCTCAGTTGGATTTTTGGGGAACTCGAGGAGTTAAGGTGAAACTCGAGAAAACCCACAGAGGGTGGGAGATGCTGGCAGCTCATCCTCACACACACTCCCTTGTCCCAGTCCTTCAGAAGCCCAGATGTGAGCAAAACCTGATGAAAGAGAAGGGATGAGTTTCATATTTACCCTGGATAAAACACTGAAAAGCCCAAATGCCCTTCAGGGCATGCCTGTCTAATTTGCCTCACTCTTACCTTGATAAATAACAAGTTTCAATCTCAAAAGCAAACAAACCCAAATGCAAACTGCTTTTCCCCCAAGCATTCTGTGGAAGGACACAGCCTGCCCTGCCAAGCTGCAGTGTTTGTCCCAAATTTTGGCTCAGCACCTCTTAACCTGGCATTAGGGCTCCAATTCCAGGAGTGCAAACTGACCCTTTTTTGGTACTCAAAGCCTTTTGTGATCAAAATCCTGATTTATTTATTTTTCACATCCCTTCTAAAGCCTTTAGTTAAAATAATCTCCCTTAAAATACTGAGATGTTCCCAGTGGAATACACTGCGAAAAGACATATTTTGCTCACCTGCCCCAAACAGCTATTAGATCCAAATTAATTTTCTAGTTGCAAACCTCCTCCCTCCCTTTTTAGAGCTCTCACTTTCATTTTCTGGCCTTTCAAAATAGTTTGGAAGCATTTCAGCACAGGAGAAAACAGCCTTAAGTTGCCCCAGGGAAGTTTTAAATTGGATTTTGGGTGGTCAGGCGTTGGAAGGGGCTGCTGGAAGAGCTGGAATCACCATCTCTGAAAGTGTTGAAAAGCCATGTGGATGTGGCCTTTGGGGACATGGATTAGAGGTGCCTTGGCAGTGCTGGGTTGATGGTTGGACTCAGTCTTGGAGAGCTTTTCCAGACTTAATGATTCTATGCCAGAATGTTAACCACCAAAAACAAAAGTTGAAGCTATAAACAAATCAACCAGAGGAACTGAGGAGTCAGTTTTAATTTATCCTCCAAATTAACTGACAATCTCTTTTATGTGATTGATAAAATATGTGATTGATAAATGATACTGGGACATGTAATCACTGCAGTCTCAAATCAAAGATAACAGACTGAGAGAGGCTGAGATCCCTTAAAACAGCACAAACTCATTCCCTTCTTTCCCTTTTTACCCAGGATAATCATGTGCTCGAAAAGCAGTGATAAAAGAACAGATATATTTAAAAACTCTGAGACAGCCTCTTCCTAGAGATCTGTAACTCACAGAAATAAAAGATTAATATTGATTAAAATTTACACACCCAAAATATTTGACACTCTGTGTTCTGCAGGTGCACACCCACACATCAATCTGCCTGGAACAGATCCCTCAGCTCAGTGCCAAACACCGACAGCTCTGCATGGAAATCCTGCAAAAACTGCTCAGGGCAAATCCCAAATCTCTCTTCCAGCCTCTCATTCTGGCCACATCCCTGAAGGACAACAGGTGCTGCAATAACCAAGGAAGTCTTGTCCTCCTTCAAGAGACCCCACAATAACTGTGTGTGCATGTGGGGGGATATTTAACCCAAGTTTAGGCAAATGCTCCAATGCCCTCGTCCTTTTTAGGGCCACTGCACCCTTAGTGATGTTGCACGTGCTCACAACCCCTTACTGTGGTGAATGACATGAAGAGGTGGGTAAATCCATCTGAGGTGGGTAAATCCACCTGAGGGACACCTGGGGATGAGGATTTCTTTGGTCCTTCCAGCCCACAGTGTTTGACCAAAGAGCCAAACCCTGCTCTGAGTGCCAGGTGACCACAAGTGCACATTTCCCATTCCAGGTCTCATGTTCTC